>WBMY01003004.1:126964-216980 GCA_013397315.1 Donacobius atricapilla | reverse complement strand
CCACGCTGCCCGCACGCCGCGAGCATCCTCCCGGTAGGCTCCGTGCCCTGCCCGTACCCTGCCCCGCCGCCATCCGCAGCCACGGCGGTGCCTCCCCTCCCGGGCACCGGCTCGGCCAGAGCACCCCCGGCGCCGGAGGTTGGAGTGGGGGCGCGCGGGGGGGCCGAGGGTCCCACGGACAGGGCGCAGATTGACCCCGGGGGTCAGGGCCGGGTTTGGGGCAGCCGGTGGAGACGGCGGCAGCCGCCGGGNCAGCAACGTGGGGAGCGGCCACCGCGGGCACCCGGTGTTGGGACTGTGGAGATCAGGCACCGGCCTCGTGGGGAGGGGGTACCGAGGGCACCGGGCACCGGCACCGTGCGTACCGGGGGCCGGGCGCTGGGACTGTGAAGACTGGGGCACCGGCACCGTGTGGACTGGGGTCGGGGCGCCGGGACCGCGGGGACAGGCACTGGCACTGCACTGGGTTACGCGGGCATCGGGGGCTGCCGGCAGAGCGGGTATGGGACGGCCGGGAACCGGGGCCCAGCGACACCCAGCGTGTGCGGGACAGCGGGCACCACCCCGGCCCCGGCGCCGCCACGGGACCCTGGGAACCGCCCCACGAGGGAGCAGCCAGGGGCAGCGCCCCGGAGCGGCGTGATCTGCTCCCCCACGCCGGGCTGGGGTGCTGCCACAGCCTCGGCAGAGCTCACTCCCCTAAACCGGGGCTCCCCGGGCCAGGGATGCCCGGAGGATGAGAAGTCTGCAGCTCCAGCTTCGCACACTCGCCTGGCTGCTGGGAGCCTCGGTCAGGTTGTGACACGCCAAGCTGTCCCTAGGCTGAGCATAAGGTGCCCTGGGGCACCGCGGGGTTCCAGGCTGTCCCCAGGCTGTGCACAGGGTGCCCCTGTCGGGTTGCGGGGAGCCAGGCTGTGTCCAGGGCACAGGGTGCCCGGGGTCACAGTGAGGGGAGCCCGGCAGCGTCCAGGCCCGGCGCCGCCGTCGCGGGGCTGAGCACAGCGGTTCCTTTACCCGGCAGATGGAGCGGATGATCGTCAGCATGCAGGACCCCGACATGGGCATCAAGATGAGGAATCAGCGCTTGCTCATCACCGTCATCCCCCACGCCATGACAGGTGGGTCCCCGCGATGGGGTCCCCCGGGAGGCGCCTGGGGAAGGCGTGTGGGAGCTCCCCGGGCGTCCCCAGCCCTGCAGCCCCGCGCCGCTGCTCTGCCCGCAGCCCGGGAGCTCGGCGCTGCAGCGGGGATCAATTATGCATCGGCTGCTCGGGGCGGGAGCTCGCCCGTCCCTGGCAGGGTCCCCGTCACCCTGCGTGACCCCTGGCACCGCCGAGAGCCCCCATGTCCAGCCTGGGGGACCCCATTGCACCCCACTAAGGCAGCCTCTGTCCCCAGGGAACGACATCGTGGAGTGGCTCATGCAGAAGTATGGCATCTCCGAGGAGGGTGAGTGCCCTGGCACGGGGAGGTGGCCCCGAGGGGAACAACGGGGGCTGCCGGGCCTCCCCGCAGCCCCAGCTCCCGTTCCGCAGAGTCGCTGCACCTCGGCAACCTCATCGTGAGGCACGGCTACATCTACCCCCTCAAGGACCCGCGCAGCCTGGTGCTGCGGGCGGATGAGTCGCCCTATCGCTTCCAGGTACGGCCGCACCGCGGCACGGCACAGCCCAAACGCCGGGGCTGCCCCGGCTGGGCCCCTTGGCATCCCAGGGCAGGTGCCTCAGCCTCGTCCTCCCCCACAGACCCCCTATTTCTGGACCAGCACCAAGTGGCCGGCCACGGAGCTGGACTACGGTAGGTGCCGCCGTGCCGCTGGCACCGACACGGCCTGCGAGCCCTTCCCAGCCCCCTGAGGGCCGCCGCTCCTCTTGCAGCCATTTACCTGGCCAAGAAGAACATCCGCAAGCAGGGTGATCTCATCGAACACGAGAAGGTGAGCGGGGCCCTCCTCACACCTGAGATCAGCTGGGGGAGTCTCGGCTCACCTGTGGCGCCGGGCACCGGCTCTGCCTGTGCCGGAGTGGCAGCGGCACACGGAGCCAGGCAAGGGGACCGGCGCCGCACCGTGCCTACCTGTCGCTCCCCAGGACAACTACAACCTCCTGCACAAGAGGATCAACCACACGTGGGACTTCGTGGTGATGCAGGCACGGGAGCAGCTCCGGTGAGTGCGGGCAGGGCCGGCAGCGCTGCGCCCCGGGGAGCGGCAGGGATGGACGCCCCTGGGTGCCGGGCAGGCAGGGTGCCAGCACCTCCCCGCTGCCTCTGCACGGCCAGGGCAGCCAAGCAGCGGCGCAAGGGCGACCGCATCGTCATCGACTGCCAGGAACAGGCGTACTGGCTCGTCAACAGGCCCCCGGTGAGCGCGGGGCAGGGGGGCGGGCTGGAGGGGGCAGCCCCGGCATCACTCACGGCCCCGGCCTGGGCAGCGGGGCAGGGAGGCGCAGGGGGTCCCCCCAGCCCCAGCATGATGCTCTTGTTGCAGCCGGGAGCCCCTAACGTGCTGGAGCAGGGTCCCGAGCGCAGGAACTGCCACACCACCCGTGTCCAGCTGGTGAGTGGGGGTGTTCAGGCACCCCTGGGGCTGCCAGTGGGCACAGAGCACACCCAGTGTCTGTGCCGGGGTGCAGAGCTGCTCCGGTGGGTGCCCGTCCATCTCACCCCAGGCTGTGCCCACATTTTGGGGTGAGGGGTGAGCCCCAGCTCTGCTAACACCCGTGTGTCCCCCACCCCCAGCATGGGGTGTTTGTCCTTGCACCCACCACCCCTCCGTGCCAGCAGCTCTAATCCCTGCAGGGAAGCTGTGCTGCAGGGAGCCCTGGCGCCCTGGGGTGCCAGCAGCAGCCACCAAGCCCTTCCTTGTGTTGTGACCCCACTAATGCTGCCCCAGCACCCCCAGGCTGTCCTCACTAACCACCCACTTTCTCTTCTCTGCGCCGTGTGCCGTGTCCTCTGCCCACGTAAGTGTCACTAACCTAGGGCTGGTGTCACACCGGGGTGTAGAGGGGGGGAAGCCCGGGTTCATTCCATGGGCTGTGCTGGCTGAGCCGGGAGGGCTGGGAGAATGAGGCTGGAGGCCACAGGGATGGGCTACAGAGTCCTGGGGTGGGGGACTGGGTGCCTGGATTGTCCTGGCCCCACCAAGCCCTCACCCAGCCCTGTGCATCTCTTGCAGACCAAGAACATGGATTACTACAAGCGAGAGGTGAGTGGGGCAAGGGGTGGGGGCAACTCCTGGGGGGCATGAGCTGCCAGGCACCCCAACATCTCCCCTGCGCCTGGCCCCAGATTGAGTACTGCAGGAAGGCCATGGCCAGGACCAGGGTGAAGTCCTCCATCTGCCTTGAGGGGTGAGTGGCACACGGGCTGGGTCCCTGTTGGGGGGACAGGGGCACCTGCATCCCAGCAGCTGGTGCTGGCACCACTGCCCCACAGCCCTCTCAGGGAGTGGAGCTGAGGCTCTGCACACCTTGGGCACGTCCCTACCGTGTCCCCATCATGTCCCCACGGTGGCTGGGCTTGGTGGCCCCGGTCGCCTCCAGCCACCACTCCTGGCAGGTACATCAAGTTCAATGAGCAGTATGTGCCCCATGACCCCATCATGTCTGGCTGCCTGCCCAGCAACCCCTGGATCACAGATGACACCACGTACTGGGCCATGAATGCTCCCACGTAAGTGCTCCAGCCCCAGGCCCCTAGAACCCCAACCCTCAGGACAGGGTTGTGGGGTCTGTGGGGTCATGCAGGCTGCCATGGGCTGCCAGCCCCAACACCACTGTCATCCACAGAGTGACGACCCCCACGAAGCTGCGCGTGGAGCGCTGGGGCTTCAACTTCAGTGAGCTCATCAACGACCCCCTGGGCCGGGCACAGCTCCTCGAATTCCTCAAGAAGGAGTTCAGTGGTGAGCGGCCCCAGCCCCGAAACACCACTGTGTCTTGGCACCCCAGACCCACCACTCTGACCCAGCACTGCCAAACTCACCATGTCCCAGTAGTGCCTAATCCACTGTCCAGTCCCAACACCACCAAACCAACCCCTTACTGTGTCCTGGCATTCCTCAGCCCACCTCCACATCCCAGTAGCTCCCAGTTAATCTGCCCCAGTTTCCCTGGTTCCATTGTCCCAGCTGGCTCTGTCCCACGGGGACACGTGCCCAGCCATGATGGTCTTTGGGGACTGCCCATGAGGGGTGCCCAGTGCCGTGTCCCCATTCCCAGCACCATGTCCTCCTCCCTAGCTGAGAACCTGAGCTTCTGGGAGGCGTGTGAGGAGCTGCGCTACGGGGAGCAGTCCCGCATCGCCGAGATCGTGGACTCCATCTACCAGTGAGTGGCGGTGGGATGAGGTTTTGGGAGGGAGGAGTTGGGGGTGGTCAGGCCATCCCGGTGCTCTGTCCCACCCGGGGCCGGGCTCACCGCCCTCTGCGACTCTCCAGGCAGTTCCTGGCTCCCGGGGCCACGCGCTGGGTGAACATCGACAGCAAGACGATGGAGCGAACGCTGGAGGGCATCAAGACGCCCCATCGCTACGTGATGGACGACGCCCAGATGCACATCTACATGCTGATGAAGAAGGTGGGTGAGGGCGGGGCTGGGCAGGGCAGGGCTGGGCAGGATCCTGACGTCTCTGCTCGTCCAGGACTCCTACCCACGGTTCCTCAAGTCGGACCTCTACAAGAACCTCCTGGCCGAGGCCATCATTCCCCCGGAGACCAAGAAGCGGTGAGGATAGGGGCCGTCCCCTGGGGTCCACCCGGGGTGNGAGGTGCTCCAAGTGCTGCCCACTCCTCCAGGCTGGATTGTGACCTGTCCTCTGGGCTGGACGCGACGTCCTCCCCCGTCTGCAGCCGCCAGCAAGGGTGCAGACCCCGGGAGGGGACCAGCCCCCCTCATGCGTGCCCATGGCACAGCCACCACCCACGGATCTGCCGGCCCCCGGGGGCAGCACCAGCCTGGCACGGCTGAGCTGGCACTCAGGCGTTACTGGTGTGCCACCTCCACCCTGGGAGGGACAAAACGTCCTCTGGAATGGAGCTGGAGCGCCACGGCCCTGTGGGCGGGCAGGGGCACCAGGAGCAGGGCTGGCAGCTGAGCCACTCTCCCTGTCCACGGACTGTTAATCTGAGCAGAGGCTGAGGATGGCACGGCAGGATTATTCCCTTCCTGGGAGCAGAGCCCCAGCTGCAGAGGATTATCGCTGGTGGTTACATAAAGGAGAGGGGGGCTGATGCCCAGCAGCGCTCAGCCCTGGAGCCCAGCCTGCTCCACACGTACCCACAGAGCAGAGCTGGGGACGGCTCCAGCCCCAAAGGGACAAAGAGGTGCCATCCTGCATCCCGGCTAAGGAACGCCGTTGGGATGCCGGGCATGGCATCCTTCCCTGCCGCAGAGCCTGGCACAGAGCAAGGGGCGTTCTCAGCTCCCTGCTGGGCCGGACAGAGCGCCCTGGGGCCGGGAAGGCTTCTGGAGCCCCGGTCACAGGATGGAGCTTGGGCCCTGGGTGCTGGCAGCCACCAGGCAGTGACAGATGGTCGCACGCTCCAGGAGACAGCGCCTGCCACGCGTCTCCCTCCGGCTTGATCCAAATCCAAACCCCGGCATCAGATTTTCGTGCTGATGGCCTGCAGGGGGAATCTGGGGTGTAAAACCAGGTCACAGAGCCCCAGGTGGGGGGCAGGGATGGTCTGGCCCAGCCTGATTATCTAACTCCAGCCTCTCTCCACAAGCTCCCTTCTCCCTTTTCCTGGTCCATCACCTGCCAGCAGCAGGACAGGGCAGCAGGCAGCCATCTCAGCTATCAAAGCACCACCAGGACTCCTGGATCCCTCCCAAGAAGGGGGGTTCTACCTTGGGGAGGTCACTCAAAGGGCTGTCAAAAAATCCCCAACTCTTGTGTAGCCTCCAACATCAACGCAGGGCACCATTTACAAACAATGCAAAAGAGGGTTTATTGAAACCATTCCGGTTAGAGCAAGTCCTGTACGGCACAATTTGCAATAAGTTAAAGAACCAAACGAGACAGTCCCAGTGTTAAAAACCACACTAACACATAACACAGTGATATAGCCATTGCCACCAGCTGAGTTATTGAATCAAGGCACAAAGTCATTCATTAAACACTGCAAAAAAAAAACCAATTACACAGGAAATAAGCTGGAAAACAGACAGGTTTTGTTAAGAAGTTGCTGGTTTGGCACTGATGCATTAATTGAGCTGCCACAGCGGAATCTGCTTTTCCAAACTGTCCAGAATCATTACTGGAGAACTTAAAGCCAGAAAAGCTCCCCAAAGCTGAAAATCCATCTCTCCTCAAGGAACATTCAGTGTGCCTATGGGAAGGTCAGGTCTGGGTAGGGATCTGAGGGAGAGTGTGGTGAGAACACAGCCCAGGCACCTTGCTCCCAGCCAGGGGAATCTCAGCAGGAAACAATCCACATCCAACACTTAGGCTGGATTACAGTGCAAGCCTGGGGGTCCCCTGCCCTGTGCCCTGCCCCAGCTGGCTGAAGGGCAGCCTCAATCCAGCCCTCTTACGGCTGCAACACTTGGCACAGGGACCTGGGGGGCTGTCAGGCCTAAGGTGCTGAGCGAAGAGGAAACCCAAGTTGGGCAACACAGCTGGGGAGCCTCTCTGCACTCCTGGACTCCCTCAGAAAACAGCTGCGAAGAGAGGCAGAGGGGCAACCCCACCATTTTGAGCCCAGGGTGCTTTAAAGGTTGAGAGCAGTCTGCAGAGAGCTTCCCTGGCTTCCTGCACAGCTGGGACACCCCAGGACTGGCTCCCTTGACTGCCCAGCATATGGGTCATGGGGCAGAGGGAAATGGGACATCCTCTGGGTAGCCACTGGTCAGCTGGAAGCAGGAGGTGTCCAGGCAGCCCAGCTCCCTGTGCTGTCAGCCTGGGAGGGCTGGGGCTCTGGTGTGAGCTGGTGACAGAAGCTGCTCAGTGGCACACTTGGGCTCAGCAGTGGCTGAAGGGAAGAGCTGATGCCTAATGCTGCACATTCCCATCCTACAGTGTTTCTACACATCCCCCAGTGTCAGACTCAGCAAGGGAGGGAGGCACTGGCCAAACCCCCTCCAGCACTGCGGAGCTTTGAGAGGTTATTTTTAGGCCTATTTTTATTTTCAGGACTGAGCAGCTGGTTCAAATTGTTTTCAAGGCTCTGCACCTTGTTTCTACAGCCTGCACAGGCACCCATCAGGACAGGGCAGAGCAAACACCTCACAGTGCTACACGAATCTCCAGGAGAAACACGTCAGCTTCACACAGCAACCTGCCCCATCCCCTTGGGATACCAGGCTGGGCAGAGAGAAGAGTGCTCGAGGATCCTCACGCAGCATCACCTCAATGCCAAGGGCAGGGAGGCAGCACGGAGCTCCTGCCCACCTCCTGGCAGCAGGGATAGTGCTTGGAGAATGCTCCTCAGCAGCTGCAAGGCTGAATGAGCAGAGGGCTGGCACTGCCACTTGGCTACAGGGCTTCCCAGAGCAGCAAGCCCAGCTCCCAGAAAAAGGTTGAAGTGCAATTCTACTCAAGCCAGATCCTCTGGTTTCTTAAACCTGGAGAGGTGGTGGTGGTACCTCCAGGGACCAGCTAGCCTGGACTCAGGGTGGATCTCTCACCACCCATAAGCAGACTGAGGGAAGGGAAGAACATTGATGCATCCATCAGGTGGGAGACCAGCTCCCTCTCGGTGTCACCAACACTGCACAGCCTGGCTGGGCAGGAAGCAGCAGAGGACAGACACAGGTAGGCTGGTGACTGCAGAGTAGGACAAACGGAGCTGTCTTTGGGAGAAAAGGCCATCTGCTAAGTAGAACGACATTTTAACCTGTGCTTTGCTGGCCCAAGTGACAGCAGACACACCCCAGCCATGGCTGGGGTCACCACACACTTCCCACCACTACTGAAGCAGGGCCCAAATCCAGGAAAAGGTAATTGCAAATCAACCTGCAGCCAAGTACCTCTCCCCAGCCAGGAGAGCTGACTCAGAAAGGAAATCTAACACCACACAGCGAACTCCACTCCTCAGACATCCAACTCCACTTATCAGACATCCCAGCAATCATCAACTCTGGCATCTCAGCAAGTACATGTTTTCCTCCAGACACACTCCTGAATCAGCACAGTTCTGCAGTCACAGAGGGATGGAGGGGAAAGCCCTCCTCCCTGAGCTGATGACACTTCAGTGGTGGCCAAGCACTGAAGTCCCACCAGCTCTGAGGATGGACACTCTGGCAGCTGCCCCCACAGCCTGGGTGTCCCTGGACACTGGGGGTGCTTCCCTGCCAGCCATGCTTTGGTTTGTGGATCAAGAAAGGCAGCTTCCCACTGGAATCCAGGCTCTGGGCTTGTTGAGAGCACGGCTGCAGGGCAGAGGCAGCCTCTGCCCCTTCCTCATCAAGCTCAATCTCGGCTCTGGAATCGCATCCTGTAGAGGCGGTCCCGGACGAGCTGCTCCTTTTCCTCGGCCATGTGGCGCAGCCAGATCACCCTGCTCACCAGGACATCCTCCTTCAGCTTCCTCTTCATCAGGGACACAGGGCCTGGCCCCTCACCGGGCTGGGGGCCCCGCAGCAGCACATAGCAGGCGTGGCGGCTCCGCTCGAACAGCGCCGCTGCAGCACAGAGCACATGGAAATCCAGCCTAAGCCTTCTGTGCCTGGACTGGCCACCAGACCCAACACCACCCGTAGGGGCCAGGAGGGACCAGTGTCCTCCTGCAGCTCCCTGCTGGAGGGCTGGAAGGAGAGGACTTACCAGTGAACGCAATTATTTGGTCTGTGCTGTTGCGGAGCTCCAACAGGACATTCGTGTAGGAAGGATGGAAAAGGTACAGCTTCTGGAGAGGAGCTCTGTGTGCCTGCAACCAACAGGACACATCAGGACACAGACTCACACGTTATCCCAGGGACAACACCAGTACCAGGCTCAGCTATTACTCACACTCGACAGGATACACCCAGCCAGACACTTGTCTGTGTCAGCCCCGCTCATCCTGACCGATGCCATTAGGACAAGTGCTGGGATTTTGCTTACTGCTCTCCTTCCCACCCCAAGCTTCCTGCAAATAGCCGGCCTGTCTGCTGCAGGCAGAAGACAGATTTTTGCCTCAGGGCTGGCAGAGCAAGCAAGGAAAGCAGAGGAAGCTCAGCTGGTGCTTCAGCAGCCTCTGAGACAGAAACTGTCACCAGTGCTGGCTGTCATTGCCCCGAGGGCTCTGCAAGCAGCTCAGCTGTGCGCTGAGGCTGCCAGAGGCTGCCCGGGGCACAGAGAGGATATTCACGTGGACACAGAGATCACTGCACGCACTGCTGCCATAGGAGGCTCCCCGGGAAACAGCAACTCCAGAGGTACCAGGCCAGAAGCCTCCCACCTCACCTGCAGTGCCACACCAAGGCAGGGCAGTGACTCTGCTCACAGAGCCACCGAGTTCCTTTACGTAACCAGGCTGAGGATGACAAAACCTGCCAGTGCTGCCATCACCTGCAGGGACACAGCTATGGACACCGAGCCCACACCCAGAGCATGAGGCACAGACAGATGGGAATATCAACCCTGCGAGAAGGGGGTAACTCCACCCAGTTCTGGCACAGAGCCTGGAGAAGAGCAGCCCTCAGCAGCAGCACTCACTGTCTCATTGCCTGGCTCCTGGTAGTCTCCCCACACGAGGAAGGCAGAGCGGTGATCTGCAGTGGGAAGTGTGGCTGGGCCAGGGCTCCCTGCTCCCGAGTTCAGCTTCAGCTCCCACTGGACTGCTCCAGAGCCGCTCTCAACAATCATAACCTAGCAGGGGAGAAAGAAACGGAACTCACAACAAAGGCATCTAACAAGCCATGAGAGAGAAGTCAGGTCAGCTGTCTCGCCTCACACTGTCTATGGGAACAAGTACGTGAAAATGGGAAGATGAGGAAATACTTGAAGCAGAGCATCACAGAGCTGCGAGACCTGGGGCTGGCCACATTGGAGTGAAATCACAAAATTTGCAGTTACTTCTAGGGCTTCAAAGTCCTGTCATTGAAGCCTCTTGCTGAGAAGAGAATTAAAGTGCCTGAGCTGGCTTCAATAACCTGTTGAAAGATCCTTTCACAGCTTAAAGCTTCCTCAAATCGGCCAGAGGGATCACATCCTACCAGCTGTCCTTGACTCAATTCCTGCTTGAGCTATGACATACGGAGAAATGGGAAGTTAAAAGGAAGAGATTTCAAACCTTCTTCCTGTTGGGTCCAATTTCACTCTCCAGGACAATATCATGGACATCAGGTTTGTAGTAACCGAGCAGCGGCTCACTGAGGGAGAGAAAGAGCAGGGACAGATCTGAACCCACCCTGATGGTTGGGCACACTTTGCTTTCCCAGTTGCCTCAATCCTCCCACAGCTGCCCTGGTAAGAGACTTGACTTCCACAACATCGGGTTGGCCTGGTGCCACCCCAACTCTGAGCCCAGCCACATCCCAGCAGGCACAGAATGAGCAATCAAAGCTCTGAGCTCCTCCATCCTGAAGCAGCTCCCAGCATTAGAGAGGACACAACACAATAAGCAAGACCAAGATACGACCCAGGCAAAAAAAAAAATTGCATCTGCCAAGACACTGCTGTTGCTGGGAACCTGGAAATGCCACATTTAGCCCACACTGAGAGCACTACCTCAGAGCACGAGACACGTTGAGGGTCCACACAGTGTGGAGATCTTTCGTGTTGACCAGCGTAGCCATCTCTGAGCTCACAACCAAGATGTTGTCCTGTGACTGCCCAGGAACTTTTGCCAGGTAGCGAATGTCTTGAAATCTGTACAAGGACAGAGAAATGACTGAGCTTTTTAGACTATGAATGGTTTTACTGTGAGGTTTAGAGTTCTTTCCCTGCACAGTAAATCCAAATAGGAAACCCCAGCATGCTTTCTCTGCTTTTCTGTGAACCCCTGATGAAGCCATTAACACCAACACTTTTCCTGAGCTTTGGATGTGCTCCTAGTCCAAAAGCCAAATAGCTAGGACAGAACCAAGTCCCACCAGACCATCCTGTCAAGAACACCAGCACCCTCCACTCCATCAGCCTCCAAGACACAACCTCACACCTGAGAAGGGATGAGCGGTGTGTGGTAGGGTCAATGTGCTTCTCCCAGTGAGAATCCGGCTGGAAGTTGGGAAATTTAACTTCTGTCCCAACCACTGCACTGCACAGATCTTCCAGGGAATATGCATACAGAGAGTTCTCTGTGCAAAAATAATAATTAAAAAAAAAAAGAATGAGAGAGATAAGTTATCCTGCCCTTGCTCTGAACTCTATGATTTTCCAGATCTGTCAGATCAACTATATTTTTAGGGCTTGCATCATAGAGTTGTAGTGGTATTTTGAGACTCAAGCCTGGTATTGAATGCTTTTAACATTTTATCTGTTCATAATCCAAGTGTTCCACAGTAATCATTTGCTATAAATGACTGCTTAATCCTTACATGCTTGACATTTGTTAAATAAAATCACTACAGTACATAACAAACCACAGTTTAAGCAGAAGCCCTCCCCTTCTCTTGGCCCTGAACAGCTCTTTGTCTAGGTGAAAGCCCCACACAGCTTGTAAGAATGCAAAGCACACTCTCAGATGATGCTTACTAATCCTGATCTCAGTTACAATCACTCTCCCAGACTGAATTCCCAAGCGAAACTGTACCTGTGTAGAAAAGGACGTAGGAGGAGGTGCGCAGGTTCAGCCTGACATAGCGAGCGTTGCCATCCACGTTCAGGTTGCTACTGAGGCCAATCTGCTGGCCAGTTTTTCCTGAATGGATGAAGGTCTTAACCTATGCAGGGAAGGGATTAAAGACAAAAACCAACAAGGCTAAAGCTGGAACCGAACAGCAACTGAACGGGAGCAGCACAGGCTTGGATGGAAAGTCTCTCTTTGGTTTTGGAGGAGAGGGCCTGAGTTCAGTGACCCCTCTGCTCTGAATTCTTCTGGAAGTTTGAAAATCACTTCCAGCATAGCCACCTGCTCTGAGAATTTGCCACCTCTGTCACCCACTCTCCTTCCAGACCAGGACTGTGGAACAGCAGCCCCAGGTCTGTAAGGATGGCGAAGATCTATTCAAGCCTAAAATGGAGATGACCTAATCTCAGCAACAATGCAGCATATGAACATGGGAAACTTGGCTTCACATGGCAGCTCTGCTAAATGTTTTAAGTGCCCTAATCTACTTCTCAGGGTCACGTGAGTCCAAGAAGATAAAAGAGCTGATAGGTTTCTTTCTATGCTTTGTGCAGGGTAACAAAATCCACTAAAAACATTTCACCCAGGAAAATAAAGGTTGAAGTCAGGATCAGATTTAAATGTCTGAGGAACAGTCAGAGTCTGGGGAGTGCTATGGACTCTAGGGACAAGTGAAACATCTGACCAAGAGAAACGGCATCCACCAGAGATGCTGTGTCAGGCAGGAACCCTTCCCTCTACCTTGAGAGGGAGGGACTGGGAAAGCAAAAGAAATCTGCTGCTCCCAAAGCAAATCTGGAGAGTCTGGCAGGTGAAAATGGGATAAAGTTTGCTGGGGAGAATGAGAACACAACTGGAGAGGGAGAGCAACACATCCACCAGCTATTCCCAGCCTCCTGCACTGGGAGGAGACACACACCAGCTCTGGTACATCAGCTGCACCTTTACTGGCAAGCACTGGTCCTGTGGCTGCCCCAGGACAGTGACAGCCAGGGGTATTTACACAAGGAATGAGAAAACACAACGTTTTCCTTGCTGCACTGTCAATCCCTCTGTGTTGCCACAGGAGATGGATCCCAAAAACCGGTGCATTTTCCAGGATGCGTGTGTGCTGAAGCCTGCAGCAGGTAGGGGTCAATGGGACTCTCTGGAAATGCTGCCATCTAACCCCCTGCACACAGACCCTGCTCACAGCTCTGTCCTTTCAACTGCAGCCCTTGATAGCAACAGAACTCCTCTACTTGAGCGCTGAATCTCCCTTCTGACTAGCCCTTTCCAAGCTGCAGAGCTCCACTCCAGCTCCTACATTTGCGTGACTTCTTAAAAGAGAACATACTTTTCCTTAAGTTGGCAGAGTGCTTGCCAAATCCAGAGGGAGGAAGGGATTTCATACCAAGATAGCAAGAGAGCTTAAATGGAAAACAGATCAAAAGGCAGTCTTGCAGAACAGAGGCTACATTCAAACTTTTCTTGGCTGCCTAAGAAGTCTTGAGATAACTGGGATAGCAAAAGCAAGGAGGAAAGAAAACAGAGAGAACTGTAAGAGATGGAGAAGACAGAATTTCTGATGACTCTGGCAACAACAATGCCTTGGACAGTGAAACCCGATTTTCTTATGAAGGACATTGGCCAAGAAGGCCAATGGCACCAGGCTTGTACCAGCCATAGGATGGGCAGCAGGGCCAAGGAAGTGCTTCTGCCCTTCTACCGGGCACTGGTGAGGCCACACCTCAACTGCTGTGTCCAGTTCTGAGCCCCTAAATTCCAAAAGGACACTGAGGTGCTGGAGCAGGTCCAGGGAAGGAAACAGAGCTGGGGAAGGGTCTGGAGCACATGTCCTGTGAGGTGGAACTGAGCGTGCTGGGGGGGCTCAGCCTGGAGAAAAGGACACTCAGTGGAGGCCTTCTCACTCTCCATAACTCCCTGACTGGGGGGCGGGGGCAGCCAGGTGGGAGTCAAGCTCTGCTCTCAGGGAAAAAGGGACAGGACAAGGGGAAATGGTCTCAAGCTGTGTCAGGGGAGGTTCAGGTTGGACATCAGGAGGCATTTCTTCCCACAAGGGGCTGTTAAACAATGGAAGAGGCAGCCCAGTGAAGTGGTGGAGTCACCGTTGTGGGAGGGGCTCAAGGAAAGCCTGGACGTGGCACTCAGTGCTCTTGGCTGAGTGACAAGGTGGGGATCAGTCACAGGCTGGACTTGACCTTAGAAGTCTTTTCCAGCCTTAAAGGCTCCATGACTCTGGTATGAGGACATGGGGCTCCCACTGCTCCCACCACACACCTACAGGGAGCTTGTGTGCTTTGAACAGGACAGACTGGGCATGCAGACAGTTCTGTGCCACTCCGTCATGGATGTAATGTTTTAGCAGAAAAACTGTTCTAGCTACATGACTTTCCCCCTCTCAGAAATGGGAGAAGCAACACTTGGAGGGAGATAATACAACCAGCAGCTGTTTCACTAAATGAACTCAGATCAGAATTAACCAGCACAGTGACACTGGGAAGAGCAGTGCAAAGCAGACCACAGGCAGAGAGAGGGAAGGGATCAGAAAAGAGCAGTGCTGGTACAAAAGCGCTGACTGTCAGCTGTGCTCTGATCTAAGAGCCAAAGCTGTCAGGGCTTGTTCACTTCCACTTCTCTAAGCAGAGAAGCAGAAAAATGCAAGCTCATCTTGCCCCAGCTCACTCCCCAGACAGCACAGGAACATGCAGAGAGGAGAGCACACTGAAAAGGGGGAGGGACTAGTGCCCAGCTCTTTATCTTTTTTTTTTTAAACCATAAAACACTTGTGCTGATTTGGGAGTACATCTCTGGTGGGTGGGAAAGAATCCACCCCAAACCCACAGAAACCAGAGGCCTCTGGACACTTCCTCTGAGACTAGAAGGTGGAAATAAACACCATTCCTGCCATCCCCTGTGGCAGCCACTGGGGTTTTCAGAGCTTCAGGATGACATACCTGGCCTTCTTTAGTAATAAAGATTATCAGGTCCTGAACTCCATCATTATCCACATCTGGAATCACTGACAAAGGAGTCAGCACTGTATAATTAGCTCCAAAGTCCCTGGATTGTCTCCACAGAACTTCCCCTGGAACACAGTGGGAAACAGTCATTAAAAGGCATCTTAGGTTGAAAGGTTATTAATGCTCCTGTTTCTGCCCATCAGCACCACAAACCAGCCACATTTATGCTCATCATGGGGTAGTTCCTTGCCTTTCTGCATTCCCAATGAATCCCAGTACCCACAATTTCATCTTACACTGGCAAGCAATCCTAGCTGCCTGCAGGAAGGCACCCAAACACCTTGGCACAAATACCAGCTTGCTTCCCTTGTGCCTTTGGTTAACAAGCTTCCCAGCATGTTCATGGCATGGAAAAGCCTTTGTTGTGATCCAAATCCCTGCTGCTGTGCACTTAAATCTGCACAGACATTTTGAGACCATAAAGCAGCTGAATTCTGACCAGTCTTGCTGCAACTCCTGCCAGAAGCTTCTTTGCTACAACTTGCCTCCTGCAGATGTTTCCCCACTGACATGACAACTCAGGCCACATCCCACCTCTCCTTGTTTGAAGAACACACACAGCCCAAACTTGTTTGTATAATGAAGTAACAAAGCTTTGTTTTTTAAAAAACAGGGGGTGGCTGGTGTGGGTTTCTCTTCAACAGCTCCAGACCAGTTGAGTGGCTCTATCCATCCACTGTCCAAGGCTGCGGGCCACTTTCCAGTCACTGACCAGAGGAATCTGCAGTGGAATCTGGCAGGGAGGATATTGCTGGGGGGTTTTCTTTCTAATGAACACTTCAGTGTCTGATTAGGCCCAGGGCAAATGTTTACCCTACCCTTTACCCAGCATCACACACAGCAATTATCATTTCAGGAATGCAAAGTAATCATCTGTTCTTTGTCAGGAAGGCAGCTGGATTGAAAGCCAAAGAATTACTACTTGATGCTGCCTGCAATAATTTAAGGCAGGCTGTATTTCTAGTAGGATTGCTCCAAAGCTTTTACTGCAACGCTGAAAAAACCACTTGGATTTGTTACTATGACAACAGATGTGAAGTGAAGAGAGCAGACTTCCTAGTTTCCTTAGAAAATCATGGGAAGGCAAAGAATTTTGCCCTCGAAGAAAATAAGTAGGTAGAGGAAGAAGAGAAGTTTTAAGTTACCGCATTCTAGCTTCAGGACTTCTCAAAGGTACAAGAGTAAGACCAGGCTAATGAAATTCACTTGTCAGTGCAGAAGGCTCTAGTCTTTGGTGGTTAGACAGAAGACAGTTTGGGAGAAAATATCTTATTCCCTTAAAAGAACAGTCTGAGTCAAGAGAAACAGGTGACACTGAGCTGGATTCAACAGCAAGCACTTGAGAAGTTTTCCACGCTCTAACCCAGCCCATAGAGAGCACAGGAACCAGCGCCCTCCTGCCCCATCAGCCGGAGATGGGATTGTCATGTCTGATATCTGCAGTGCCACGGCACTTCCTCAGAGCCCGGGGTCACGGCACCCGCACGGCAAGAGGAGCCAAGATGGAAATCAGGCAAGTGTCTAGACTGCAAATCTAACCCGGGTGAAAGGGCTGGAGTTTTTTGGTCTGGATGGAATAATAAAATCAGAACTCAGAAGACTGAATTCAGCTCTCACTTCAAGCAGACACAGAGGACACAGAGACTTTTCTCCCTGTCAGACATTCTCCAGACTTCTGGAGTTCTAGTTTATTTATTTAGTGATTTCTCACACAGAAGCAGTTCCATCATCTGATCAACATGATGCCCTTTCTTGCCAAATCCCTCAGGAGACCAGAACCACCCACAGGGCTCACAGTTCAGGCTGCTGGAGGATCAGGTGAAGAGAGACGGTGTAACAAAACTCTTACTCCTGTCCTCATCCTTGAGACTCTGCCTCGGGCTGTGGCAGAGATGGAATAATACACAGCTACAAAGACTTTTGCTTGCTTTGACCTGGAACAGTTAATCTTAAGCTCCTATGTGTCCCAGTTTGCTGGTAAGATAAACATGCAGGAATGTCAGATGTCCTACACAAACAGGAGCATGCACTCCTACACTTCCCTTTCTGCCCACTCGGGTCACTTCTTGGGGCAATGAAGAAAGCAGGACTTAACATAACTTCAGCTGATAAAAAAACACTAACTTTATCAGCATTTAAAGATCAAAACCACATCAGACACATTCAGATGATAATCTGCCTATCTCTCCTTCAATCTTCCTACAGGCAGGGGCTAGACAGCCTGAGAGCCCTGGAATCTCACCAAATCCTCCACGATGATGAATCATTAACAGCTAAAGATTGTGCTGGCTACTGTTTTTAGCACACTGTGATGTAAGTTAGACTTTGCCTCTTTGAATACATTTAGCCTATTTAAATACATTTTATTCTGCTCTGCCCTCCTAACCCCCAGTCAACTAAGCTCAGAAACCATTTTTAACCTACTTAATAGCAAAAAGGCATCAAAAACATAAACTCCTGGGTTATTCATTTTTCTATCTGATGCATTTTTTCCTCTCTTGCTTTGAAGTTATCTATGGAATGTTTTCTTTGCTGCATTGCTGTGACCTGCAGCTTAGCCTGGCTCCTTCTCTCCACGCTTGCCTTTACTGCTGTCTTTAGTTACAAGCCTTTGTCTCCACAGCCAACTTTCTACACTTTGACCTGAAAGTAACTACTTCATTAATAGTCTAAAAATAACCTGTGCTAAAGCCTACACAGGAGGGAAAGGGTGCTAAGATGTCTCTGTTGGTACAGAAACTTTCTAGCTCTGTGTGTATCTACACTTCCATCTATACACTGGAAATTAAAAGCTACACTAGCTTGTCCTCAGATTTCTTAGAGCTGTATCTCTTGCTACTTCTTTTTTCCAGTTTTCAGAAAACAGGGTGTGAGGAGTTCAATACAATACAAAGGATGGGATCCTAGGGAGAGCACATATTGTTTAGACCTTTGAAACAGTGACCTCTAAAATGGAAATGTATTTTAGGCTTCATCAGCAAGGAGGGTTCAAGGTGCAGCAGATGATCACTGTTCCTAAAGTAGTGCAGGCACTCCTTACCCCCACCCACGTTAGGCAAGATGATGATGATGAATTTCTCCACCTCTAAGTTTAGAAAGGAAGAAACCTTTCGAGAGGAACTAGGCAGAATTTGTAGACTACTGAAACAGACTGGCAAGCACTTATCCCAAGTGCTCTCCTTGACAACTCTAAAATCGTAAATGCCTAGAACTCCCACTCCTCCTGCGACAGCAGGCACTCCTGGCACACACACACAAATAACTGGGAAACATTGCAGGTGCAGGTTTGTGCCTAACCCTGGAGAGTATAAAGTAACATTCACAGCTACTGACTGCTCCTCCTGTTTCAAAAGCTGTTGGAACACTGGTCTTACGAAACAGTGGCTGGCACAAACCCCCACCAGAGCCCAGCCTTTGGAACAGTGAAACTGAGAGCACACGCTCCTCAATGCCCAGGAAGCGGCTCTGGCAAGGTTTCCAAGATAATAAATACCCAGTGCCAGCCAGTCATGTCACGCTGACATCCCCCTCTGGAGGCCACCAGGTGAGGAAAGCAAGAGCTTCGTCCCCTGTGTGGCAGCAGGGCTCTGCTGGCACTCACCTGTCCGCAGGTCGACTGCTGTGAGGGACAGTGGCTTCTCCACCACGAGGCAGCCCGGGGCCTGTGCCGAGCCCAGCTGCTGGACGCCACACTGCAGCCACTGCACGTCCTCCGCCGCAGGGCTCTCCCAGAGCACGCTGCCATTTGTGCCAGACACAGCGGCAATGAAGGCACACGGAGACGGCAGCCCTGGGGAGAAGAGGTGTCAGAGGGAGCTGCCCCTGCACCCACCTTGGCTGCCCTGCACCACCAGGAGCTGGGACTCACCCAGCTCCTCTCCCCAGCCAGTTTTCTCTCCCAGTCACTAACTGGAACTAGAAGAGAAAGGACAGCCCTCGCTAGAAGGTGTTTTTGAATCAGGTACCTTTATCCAGGCAGGACATGTTGAAGCTGCTGCTGCTGCCATTGCTGGATTTGAAAGCAAAGAGCACATCTTGTACTTTGTCTTCATTCACATCTTTTATAGCAAGGAACGGGTAGGGCACTGCAGGAGAACACAAGCCAGGCTCTGGTGAGGATTTTCTTAGCCCACAGCAGACAAAGTTGGAGCAAAACACAAATTCCTAGAGATCTACTCACTGCCTCCATCCTGCACAGTGTAACATCAGGACAAATTGGCTTTTATATTAAAAAAGCCGTGTACACAAGTACCAAGGACAGGAAGTTAGTGCCAAACAATTTTTTTAATTTGCTATCCCCCAGAGGGTTTGTCTTTTTTAAGAGGCAAGCAGCCAGAATTTGAACTATGCTGAACAAAGAACAACTCTCGTCTTGGAGTGGGCTTGCTACTCTCAAAGTATAAAGAAGCCCCACCCAAGCCCCACAAAACCCAGATACTCCATCTGTCTATCAGCTAAAAGCAGCTTGCTTGAGCTCAGAGTAGCAGAACCTGGGATGTCTGCAGCACCACATGCAGCTCAGCCCCTGCTGTGAGCACTATCTCTGCATTTACAGCACATCCAGCACAACCCACTGCACACTAGATTAAAGAAAAGCTCTCCCAGAAGCAATTGCTGAGCCACTGGGGAGCAGGACCCAAGCTAAAGAGCCAACTAAAGCAACCAGAATAAAAACAGCTACAGTAACTATAGAGCAATTTATTAAAAAAAAAAAAAAAAAAGACGGAATTATTCTTCTCCTTCCTGTTGGCCATGGGGAAAAGGGCAAAAATCAAAGTGACAGAGGAAAAAATGCCTAACTGCCTCCAACCTCAGCTTGAACTCTAAGGGAACATTTTAAAGAGCAAGCTTCAACAGAGGTTTATTCCCAGATATCCTTTCTCATCTTTTTTTTTTTTTCTTTTTTTTCTTTTTTTTTTTTTTTTTTTTTTTTTTTTTGGTGTGAATGAGGCCAGCCTGCTACCTTGTTAGCACTACAGAGCTAACATCTAATTTCTCCACTAGCTCCTGTAAACACCTCCTGGAAGGCCACTCCAATTATGATGGGCCATTGCTTATCCAGGTCAGGTATTCAGAGCTCTGGCTCCCAAGGGCTGCATCCCTGCAGGTCTGGCTCCACGCTGTGCTTAGGTAGAGGCCCACAACCCAAATCCGTGGCACAGAAAGGAAAGGGACCCTTGATAAGTATTTATTCTGCTGCAGCAAGCTCACCTGCATTGTTGTAGTACTGGAACCATGTTCTTTCCGAAACTGGCCTCTCCGGGCAGGGAATGATAAAGGAGAAAGCAAACACAATGATCAGGCAGAGGAACAGGGAGATGAAGAAGGCAGCAGTGCGCCACCGGGACAGCCGGGACAGCCCCGAGGACTTGATAATCCTCCTCTCCACAAAGTTTTCATGGTTCTCCTGAGCTTTTACATCCTCAGTCTTCAGAGGGTGGATCTCAGCTTCTGAGTCCTTGTTATCCATCACAGCTCATTCATCGGTATTCAGACGCCCTTCTCTCCCTTCACCTGCAACAATGGAAACAGAAGTTAAAATACATTTTGAAATACATTTTAAAAACAATAATTAAGATATTCTGTTACTATGTGATATTCACACTGGAAACATTTAATGAGAGGTGAGCAAACCAATGTTTTGTCACAGAGCTGGATACAACACCCGGCTGGTGCCTGAGGTCTCCCACACAGAGCCACGGAGAGAGCCCGGAATGCAGGAACAGCACCAATTCTTCTCCAGAGGAGGAAATCAACTCTGCTAGAGCTGGACAAAGAAGGCTACAGACCCCACGCAGAAAGGACTGACTGGTCTGCAGGTCTCCCTCAAGAAAAACACCCCAAAAGCTCCTTTTGTTGCACAGACTTATTGCTACCTTCTGTGTATGTCAGCCTGACTCCCAGCTGGAGAGGTGAAAGGAAACACTTGTGACCTTTATATCCCAACATAAGGCTGTCCTCTACTGTAATGTGCACTTGAGCTTCCCCAGGGGAGGGAGAAATGAACACCAGCATATTCCATACAGGAGCAAACCAAAGCCATTCAACACCTTCTTACCTGAGAAACCACTGGGTAACTTCAGC
This sequence comes from Donacobius atricapilla, assembly GCA_013397315.1. Lineage (NCBI taxonomy): Eukaryota > Metazoa > Chordata > Aves > Passeriformes > Mimidae > Donacobius > Donacobius atricapilla. Next base: position 196,157 of record WBMY01003004.1, on the reverse strand, counting down.
AACCCAGCCCTGCAGAAGGCAAAAGAATGATGACTTCCCTCCCCAGAGAAAAAACAAGGCAGGAGTTGAGACTAAAAGCAGGCAAATTTGATTTCATCAGACTGGAAGAGCTAACAACTGCTACTTTAGCTTCTCCTGCTACAAATCATAACCTTGGGGTACAACTACAATAAACAGAGGGGTTCTGTACTAATTTGCTATAAAAAGGAGGGATGGGGGGGGAAGAGCCCTAGTCAGTTAGAGGAGCCTGTAAGTCATTACCCACAACAACAATAAAAATCCATGTTTTATACAGATTCTCTGATAGTGCTTCTTTAAAAAAATACCTCAAGGGAAGAAATAAAGAATAACAAATTCCAGTAGGCTTGGAAAAAGCATATCACTGCTTGACAGTGTTATGAAAAGTTATATCAGAGCAAATAACCAAGACAACCAAGCCAATTTTCCATGACTGTGCCCCAGCAGTCACGTTGTCTGGGCTGTCCACTGCGGCCATTTACCTCCCCAGCAGAAAAAAAGCTTAAAGTCAGCACCAACACAGGGTAGAGAGCCTGGGATTTCAACTCCAACAGCAACAGGGCTCGCTGTGTCTCAGGTTTCTACCCAAGCTCATTTACAGGTTCTGTGAAACACAAGATGAGTCACCCTGGGGAGGCTCAGCTCCTTCAGGCTGTCCCTGTCCCACTGCAGAGGCCTCTTCTCTTCTGGGTACAAGTCAGAGGGGGACAGATCCATGGCAAGGCAACCCTGAGGCACAGAATCAGCAGGTCAGCCTGGCATTGTCAACCCTTTAACCTCAGAGCCTGCTGGACTTAGAAGCACTTACTCCAACCTGAGCACTCTGGCATTTGTCCTACATCAAGTACAGGATCTCACTCCAGATAATTTAATTCAACCTGCACAATACCATGCAAACGAATCAATAATGCAGAAGTTGCATCTTATTCCAAAGATCTTACTCCAAGGATTGCATTTGCCCTTCTCATCAGCCCAGCAGCCACACGAGGGACACCTACACAAGGCCAGCTCTTCCCAGACCAACAGGAGGCACCTGACGGGTAGGAAGGCTCCAGATGGAAAGGGGAACAACGGACCAAGTGGTGCTTTCAGCCTCTGCCCTGAGCTGAGCATTGCTCTTTTACTGCACCAGTCCTTGAGCAGGTTCAAGATGCAAGGCTCCAGGCACAGGCTGAGCAAAATGATCTACTGACATGGAGCAGCCACGGCCACAGTGATGGGGACAGTGGCCGGAGTGAGTTCCGTGACCTCCCCTGTGCTGGGGCAGGCGGCTCGTGTGTCCCTGGAGTGCCCATCTCCAGCAGCATGGAGAGGGGGATCGTCTCAAAACCAGCGCCCACAGCATGGGCTGCACCAGGGCTCCAGCACAATCCCACTGGCCCCTCCAGCAGAGCCGCCACAGCCTCCCAGTACTGAGCTGGGAAGGATCCAGGGCATACCAGCACCTATGAGGCTTCCCAAAAGGAACCAAACCCAGGTTTCTCCCCTCTCCGTCCAAAAGGGACACCACCTAACACAGCATTGATGGCATATTTTTATGACTTGCTATAAATCTCACCACAGTCATCTCGACTGGGATGAGAACAATAAAAAAGCAGTAATTATCCTGACAACCCCAGTAATTCCCCTCTTTTTTGCAGCAATTTCCCTATGGAGTCACGAAGTACAAAGAGCCCTCAATGCCTTCAAAGCAATCCTCTCTCTTTTCTCTCAGGGTTTGAATAATGCCCTTTGCACCCCTGCCAGAGGCAGAGGCGGTGCCAGAACGAGGACCACGAAGGTCAATGGCAAAGATTTAAACAATGCAGGAAATCCCAGCGCCTGCTGCTGCCAAAGTACATGCTGGCAGCATGTGGAATGGCCTGAGCTCAACAACAAAGAGGGCTGGTAATCAGTTTAATTGAAGACAAGCAGAAAATGATAGCGTGCATCTGAGATGCTTTTACTGTCCTCTAGCAGCCGACATCTTGTCTCCTGCTGGAAGAGGACACAAAATAATTCAGCTGGGAAGTTTAATGCATCCAGGCACCTTTCAAGGGAGCAGGCAGTGACAGGATTCTGAATTGCTGCAGTGTAACACACACTACATGCAGTAGATTTGGGGACGGGGGAAAACATGGGAGAAAGACCTTGCAGAATGAGAAATAATTAGAAAACACGTGCACCACACCCAAACTGAACCCACACGGGCCAGGGAGTGTGGCAGCACAGCCAGGATCTGCCCACCAGACTCCAGGGCTGCCAAGCTTTAAAGGCTGCTTCCACCAGTCATGGGATGAGCTGGGAGCAGTCCCCAGCCAAAGCTGTTTGAGGGGGAACAAACACCCTTTCCTGTACCACAGGACAAGAGGGACAAGACAAACACAGCTTTACTCACCTTCACCGTCCAGTTTCCCGAAGCCACAGTCCAGATTTACAGATCTGATCTGCCTCGCACAGCTAAACCCAAGGGACAAACCATCAGCAGCAGTCAGACAGAGCTGCCTGACAAGCACAGAGAACCACAGACAGTCAGGTGGATGAAGACTGGTGACAGAAACCATTTAAGGATCCATGCACTGGAAAGGTTTAACTCATTTTCCACTCATAAATCACCAAACCACAGCATATGGAATGTCACCAGGCACCAGTTCTTCAAACAAAACTTCCAGCAATATACTGTAACTTAAGATTTGATATTTGATATGATTTTATCTTCCACAGAATGATGAAATCAGGTTCTGACTGGACATTTTAGGAACACAAACACAGCATTTGGCTGTTTTGGTTCTGTCTGCTTGGTTAGTTTAAGCACCTTAGAGGTCTCCTTCCTGTCAGCCAGAAATTGTTGAAGTCCCAAGCTGCACTCAAAAAAGACAAAACAACCAGGTTTTGCTCTGAATAAGATGCAACATTCCCATCACAGCTACTTTCCATGAGCAGACTGTTGGGTTTTGATCCCATGCACAGTGTGACACTGCAGCAAACTCACTGGGTAGTCAGCTGCTCTGACATTCAGTCTTGGGCCATTTGTTCCTTTTTCTGCAGTCCCACTTACATCAGGACAAGAAGAAGTAACGTAAGATTTCCCAAAATGAGCTTTGCTCTCCCAAAGACACTCAGGCTGCAGGCTGCATACAAGCTTATCATTTTGCTGGGTCATCTGCAGCTCACAGCTCTCTCCTGACATCAGGTCACAGCCAAGGGCTGGCGGGGACACTGACCCGAGGAGACCGTGCCTGTCTGACACTGGGGCACCTCTGCTCCTGGCATGTCCCTAAGGCCTTCCTAAGGACACAATCTGTAATCCAAACCCCACCAATGAGACTAGTGTGGCCCTGGCACAGGTTTCCCAGAGAAGCTGTGGCTGCCCCTGGCAGTGTCCAAGGTCAGGCTGGACAGGGCTTGGAGCAGCCTGGGACAGTGGAAGGTGTCCCTGACAATGGCATGGGGTGGAATCAGATGAGCCTTAAGATCCCTTCCAAATCAAACCATTCTGGGATTCTCCTGCTGGAGCTGTCCTCAGGTTGTTTTGAAATGACATTTAACCCTCCAGTGCAGACACAGCACGTGCCACAGAGCACTCACAGGAAGGGAATTAGAAACTCCTCCAGAGCACAGCCACCTTGCAATGTGATACACCTGTAATTTGTAGGAGAACACTCTTATCCTGGGCAGTTTTCACTACAGATAGGAGTTCAAAAACAGAAATTTAAACTGTTATGGGAAGAGCAAAACAAAACCCAGTATTATTCCCATGAGAACAATGGAAAGATCAAAACTCTTAAGACGAACAACAGCATTAAAGCTGCATGGAACAGATTACAGGTCAGGCCAGTAATAACAACTGAGCTGCAGAAACACCAGTCATTTATCATGCCTGGGCTTACAAGTCCCACTGCACCCAAGCCACTCCTCTCGCCAACTGCTGCAGATCCCATGTGCCAACTCCAAGGGTAGCTGTCAGCAGGGTGCTTGAACCTCCCACAACACAGACACCCCCACCTCACCCAGAGACACCCCCACCTCATCCACAGGGCTCCTCTCTTGCCTCAGAAGCACAGTGACATCCCTCACTGCCAGAGATGGTGTGCACAGGGACTCTGGAGAGATCTCTGTGCATGAAAACCCCCTGGAAAAGGCTGTGGTCATTTCATGTGGGTTTATTCAAAAGAGAGAAAAAAGTACATTTTTTAGGTGGGGCACTCATTCCACAGGTCAGAACTCCCTACTGCCTCCTGCACAGCCTAGAGAGATTTATGGCAGCATGAAAGGAGTGTTCAAGGGTTGGATGGGGCTTGGAGCAACCTGGTCTAGTAGAAGGTGTCCCTGCCCATGGGACAAGATAATCTTTATGGTCCCTTCTAATCAAAACCATTCCATGATTCAATGAAACAGTGGCCTTCCTCCAGATGTTGTTGTCCTTCACAGCCACCTTCAAGAGAAACCACTTTTCTCGCCACAGAAGTAGAATTTTTCTTTCTGTCACTGACACACACACACAGAACAAAGCTCCCTCACAGGCCACTCCAGCCACACATCCATCCGTGGGGAGCCTCTCGGCTCCACAGGCAGCCCAATCCTGCCCGGGTACCGGGAAGGGCTGGCTCCAGTCCCTCCCTGCAGGACACGCTGCCCCTCTTGCCCCAGCCGTTACGCAAGATGTTTCTGCCTTACAAAATAAGGAGAACAGGCTGGAAATGAGGTCGAAGTTGAACACATTGCAGTATTTTTCTTTCGGCAAGAAGCCTTGTGATTCACGTCTGCAAAGCAGGCTTGGGGGCTCCCGAGGGAAAGAGGAACAGGACTTAAACCTCTCCAGGAGGAGCGCTGAGGCTCTGGGTGTGCTGAGCTCTGCAGAGCTGAGGGGCTTTGACTGGAGCACAGACCGCAGTCCCAGGTTCCCTCGCAGCCGCCAGCCTCGGGATAAAGGACCTCGGACCAAAGGGAGCCACTTCGGCTTTGGAAAAAAGGATTAAATTCTTTCCCAGGTTTCTCGCTATAGTCTGGGGGCACTTCATGAGCTGCTCAAGGCGGACAGCAAACCCCTCCGGGTCAGCGGGGAAGGCCGCAGGGCTGGAAGCGCTGACAGCCGCGGGCTCTCACCGGCCCGGCCCGTCAGCGGCCCCGGCCCCGCGGCTGCACCNACAACACGTGAAACCGCGGAATTAATTGTAAAAACGGACAGGGAAGGGGGGCATGCACTAGGGACTGACACTGGGGGAGCAGCGCGGCGGAACCGGAGCCGCGTGCGGGGGGGGAGGGGAAGGAGAGAATGGAGGGACGGGGGAGCGACAGCNGAGGGAGGGGGGGAGCGCCAGCCAGAGCCCGCCCCTGGGGAACGGCAATTAACGGCGGCAATTAACCGCCTCAGCGAGCTAACGAGCGGCCGCCAGGACCGGGCCTGCCAGCGCCCGGCTCGGCCGGTGACAAGGGCTTCACTCACACCATTCCCACAGCGTGCCGAGCCCGGGGATCACGGCTGGGGCTGCCCTCGTGGGAAACGAGCCCGGGTACAAATCAGCGAGTGAACAGAGGCAGAGGCTCCCACACGCACGGGGACAGGGCCGGGGCCTCGCTCCCAGGAGGGGCACACGCTGGCACAGGCTCCATCCCGAGTCACCTCTGCCCCTCGGCACGTTCTGCCTGACTGGCCGTGGAAAACACACCAAGGCTTTGGTCTGCAGGTCAGAAGCCCCGCGGGGAAGCTCTGACTGCAGAGTGCACAGAATTAGGCAGATGAGCTGTGGCTGTGCTTCTCTAGAGAAGAAACCAGCCAGGTTTCCCCCTGCTTTGCTCACACCAACTATCTGAACTGTAAAGGTACTAAAACCAGACTTGAGCTCAGCTTAGAAACATGTTTCAGTTCATTTGGTCATCCTCAATACCAACAGCTTTCAGAATAGATCAGGGCCAAATTTGTCTGTTTTGCCTTAGCTGGGCAAGTGAGGCAACTCTCAAGTGCTGGAGACATAAAAATGAGGTGGCTAAGTACTAAAAGGAAGAAAAAAAAATCTGAATTTTCTTTTAACATATATAAACAGAAGGAAAAAACAGAATTAAGAACCAGTGCTACTGATGTGCTCACAGAGGGTCAGGTGGGTTTTTTGGAAAGGGCTGAAGCGTTTACAAAGGTCAGGGCAGCTCAGGGCTCCAGGCACAGCATGGCCCTGACCGCTGCGCTCGCTGTGTCAGGACAAACATGGGGTGTCCACGCTGGCCTGGACTGAAAACCATCCATCCAGATTTATTTATTCCTACTAAAACAAAACCTTGTTAAACAGTACGTAACTCTGTGTCTCTACAAACTCACAGCTATCTGCCAAACAATAAAAATCCCAAACTACAAAAGATGAGTTGTATTCAGTAAATATAAATGGGAAATTTAGGCTTTGTGTAGAATGTTTATCAGACTATTTACAGTGCAACACAGATCGTTTGAGTTCAGATCTCGCCAGCTTCTCTCTCTTCTGACCTCTTGGAACGAGATTTGCCATTTGTGCTCTCGTGCCGCCTCTCAGAAGAGCTCTTCTCTTTCCTCTCTCTGTCTCGGGACTTTTCTCTTGAAGATCGATCTCTAGAAGATCTGAAGTACAAAGTAAACCATCGCTATCAGCTTCACGGCTAAAAATTGTCAAATACCACCAAGCAACATCTTTCCCTAGCAGGGCTGTGGGATGCCAGGTCCGTACAGGAACGTGCCTGGGTGCTGTGGCACAGGGAGTGGCTCCCCCGTGACAGCAACTCTGCGAGGTTTCTGTGAGGGAACGCCGGCTCTGCAGCGCTGAGTGCACGGCACAGCCCGTTACTCCTTCCTCTGAGTGATCCTTTCAAGCTGTTGCAACAGGGGCTCTCCCAGATCTTCCCTGTGCCCCTTATTATTTTTCTGGGCCATCCTCAAGTGCCCTCCTCATCTCTTCCTCATCTCTGACTCAGCTCATATCATGGCTTCCAGTGCAGTTTGTCATTATGCCCTAAGCTACTGGCTTTCTGCTCAACTGCTTTAAATACCAGCTGGATTCTTTGTTGGCTCAGCCCTGGGCTTCTCACTTTGCAAAATTCCTGACAAATGCTGGCTTTTGGCAGCATCCCGGGTTCAAAGTCAGGATGATCGAGATTTATATTCACAGCCCACAGCACGGGCACATCTTTTCACAGCCACAGATTTTCAGCAGCAGTTCCCTGTGTCAGCCCACGCAGAATTAAACAGGAGGCTTCACATTAGGTCTAATCTGAAAGGCCGTTTCTTGTGTGATTTCTGCCAGCTTAGGGAATAGCAGGATTCAAAAGGAGCTGATCCTGAGTGAGCTCAGCAGAAGCTCTTACATTTTACTCTGTCACAACAGAAGGTACCTTAGAGGTTCCACTTTCATTCTTGTTGGTTTTAAGGTTTCAAGATACTGCAAAATTGAGATATCAAAACCCAACAGCCATTTCATTTTCATTAAACTGTATCGTTTAACGTCAGTCTGTCTGATGACATTAACTCTCTACCTTTTCCACAGCAATGCCTGCTGCATGCAGACCTCCTACCCTGACATCTCCAGATCCTGTGACACTCTCCTTTTCTTTCAGCAAATGAGACCTCAGACCAGCGGAACCTGAGGGCAGATTTCATTAACTTTCAAGGTGAAAACAGAAGCTACCCTCTATTAGCAAACAGGGTGTTGCTGTTTCTTCTCTTGTTTTTGTTATGTTTTCTTAAGCTGATCCTGGCCTGTCCCCAGCTCTCAGCAATTTTGTGCAGGTGTGTCAGCTGGCCAATCCCCCTGCAATCTCAATGGGCTGGTTTGGATATGTTCAGGGGTTCCGAAGTAATCCCTTACCTGCTCTTTAGTAATAGTTATTACAGGATCTTCCTCACTTCCTAATTGTCCAAACTTCTTTTCTTTATTTTTCATGTTCAAGACAGATTTAAAAAAGCACTTTAGTATCTCAGCCATTGGAGAATCAACAGTATTTACACCCCCCCTCAATTATTAACAGACTTATTTTTCAGACCATTATTTCCCTCCCCTTCACCAGGTATCTTTAAAAGAAAAGCTGTTTTTACCCCTTAGCTAAACTGACACAAGACACACAACAATAGATTTGTTTCTAGAATTGTACTTGAGTGCTGGTGCCTTATCAGGTGACAGTGCTAAAGCACTCCCCTATTAAGCAGGAGTCTTTAAAAAAATCCAGACCTAACCTCAACAAGCACCTGGAGGCAGACTTGCTCCTGGGCTTAGAAGGGCTGTAAGGGAACACAACGATTCCTGTCAATTTTTCTAATACTCTACACACACTTGCCTCATCCTTCCTCCAACACAGACTGTTTTGCTGAATTTCAGAAAAACTTTAAGCCCTTCTTTGGACTATAGTGCTTCTCCTCAGAGACACAAGAATGGTATACTGCTCCTGTTATTTCTGTTTCAGGAGGAAAAAGTGCCTATTCCTAAAGAATTCTCTCTCTCTCAAGCAGCATTCTAACAGAAGATGCCCCATAGATCTCAAATCATAGACTCCTTCCCAATGCCAGCACTGAGGAAAGGAATCTGGGAAGCCAAAAGTAACTACAGAAGTGTAACATCCAAACTGCCTCTCAGGCACTTGGCTTTTACAGGCCCAGGGAAACTCGGTTAACTCAGGGAGCCTTTGTGCTGCTTCCCATCCAAGGAGCATCTCGAGGCTCAGCACTGCAAATCTGGGAACCTGTTCTATCTCCTAGACTCTCCTCTCCACTGGGATCTTGCTGTACAGCTGCTGCCCTCACGTGAGGCCCTTGGGAAATCCTGCTTTGGCCCAGGAGCTGGCACGGGCCACCACAGCTGCTCTGGAGAACCCTACCATGCTCCTGCTTGCTCTGTGGGCCAGGGAGGTCACTGTGAGCCAAGGACCCCCGTTTCCAGGAGCGCTCCTGCTGGGAATACGTACTTGTGTTTTGAACTCCTGTCTCTGGAGCCCCGGCGGTGGCCTCTGCTGTGGCTGCGGGAGCGGCTCCGGTGGCGCCTGTGTCGGTCCCGGGAGCGGGAGCGAGACTTCCGCCGCTCCCGGGAAGCTGATCTGGAGCGTCTCCGCCTCCGCTCCCGAGACCGCGATCTGGAGGGAACACAGACTGTCTCAGTGCCTCACATCTGCACCCCTGAGCTACCTCTCAAACCCTCCCGAGTAACAAATACCGAGAGCATCAACACAGTCCAGCCCCTGGCCCTGGCATCCCTGCCGACACCCAGGGCTGATCACCCACACCCACACCGTGGGCAGCTGCCTCCTCCCAGGCTTTGTGCTACCAACAAAATGCCAGTGGGTTATTCAGTTTGCTGGAAAGCTTCTAGAAAAAGCTCCCACCATTATTGCAAGCACGTGGCAAGGGCCAGAGCAGAGCTTACAACCCTGCATCACTCACAAGTGAGGCCAGTCTAAGTTGAAGAGAGGCCAAAGGAAGTGATCTGTGAAATTACCATAACCGCTATGAGAATCTTCCTTATGAAAATCCTGCACTTTAGAAGCAGATTTATTTCACCCTGCTCTAAAAAGAAAGATGCCAAAGGAAAGTAGTAGACAGGGAGATCTCCAGGTCCATTATCACAGAGAATGTTGCCATAGCATTAAGGCAAGCTCTTCCCAGAGATGTGGGGGTTTCAATCTCAAATCTCTGTATTTTCACATCTGAGGTACTATATATATAACAGATACTTCAGACATGACAATCATGGAAAGTATACAATGACCTATCAGGTATTTATTGGAAGAGGCCTTGATGACATTCATGGGCTCACACTCTGGAGCACACACAGCCCATTCTGGCCAGGCTACTGTTATAAACGATTTAGAACTTGGGTGGGAATGAGTAAATAAAATTTAATTTTAACTCATTAAAAATTAAAAAGCAAAGGGGGGGAACCCATCCAGGCCAGGCTACTCAGCACCTGCTCCACAGCCCAACGAACCACACCAAGTTGAGCAGCACCACTGAGGTGTCCATACTGGACTTCCCATCTGTTTCAGGGAGCAAACCAGCCACTGAAGCATTGAGTGAACTCCATTGGTGAGACCCAGGAAAAACCTCACTAGCTAGAGAGAAACACAAACAGGCATTTGGGAGAATTGCACAACTGGGCACTCACCTTCGACGGTCTCTATTTCTCGATCCAGACCTACAAAGAAGAGGAGAGTTAAGTGAGAGAAGTTATGGCACAGCCAGTGGGTTTTCAGTAGGAAAATTCATTCACCCTGGCAGCTCTTCACAGGAATAATAAATACCTAGAGTGATATATTAGTTAAAAAAAAAAAAAAGGCATGCAAATAGAACATTTAGTTAGCTTCAATTTTGGGAGAAGAATTTGTCAAAAACTGGAAAATATGTATTTCTGCACACTGAGCTTCATGTCACTACAGAAAAGGTCTAGAAACCAGGCACTATTAATAAAAGCACCCCAGTGAACCTTTACAACTATTTGTCTCTGCATATGTGTCACATACTCTTTACTCCCTGCAGTCTAACACCAGCTGGATCAACTCTAACATTTTCAAGAAGTGCCACTCTCCAGTCAGAAAGACATCTGCCAGTTTTCTGATTTTGGTTCCTGTGAGGCAGTTGCATGTTGAAGGGGTTTCAATAAAGAAAAAACAGCCTTTTCTCACTCCTTGTATTTGTTTACCAAACATTAGAAGCACATTTGCATCAATAGTATTTTTCCCTTTCGGAAAGATATCTAGGAAAAAAGAAGGGACACAGCAACAAGAGAAGAACTATTACTGACAAGTGACAGAAACTGAAAATCCTTAGAAAGCACTTGAGAAGAATAATCCAGGCCGTGCTATCCTTTCTCACATTCCACGCGCTTCAGAGCTCATGTGTGGCAGCACTCTGAGCTTACTGCTGTGCGCATTAGCTCTTGACAGTTTGTAAATAACAACGGCAGAATTCTTTCAACTTCAGCAGCACCATTACTCAGCACCACTTAAAATACCTATGCACATGGCAGCTACACCCTCCCTCTTCCTCCATGGCCACATTTCAGAGCCAGCTGAACATCATCACACGCTGTCTGAACAGTCTCGTTTTGCTTTAATTAAGACGTGGCTCCTCTCCTTGTTTGACTTAGAGACTCACTCCTTTAACTGCTCCCCACTGCACACAAGCTCTGTAAACAGAGGTTCCATTTACACCCCACAGAGCAGTTCTGGCACCCTGACATGAAAGCTACACACAGACAGGAATTTAAGAAGCAATAGAGAAGCACCTAGTTTAATAACCTCACTTAAAACCATGCCTGGATAAAACAAGATTAAGAAAATCTATGTTATCTGACATTTCTTCATAGTGAGATGGGATTGTTCAGTCACGCTAGAAAGTAAAAAAAGCCTCCAAACTTAGAAGGGAAATCAGGTAAGGACTGTAAACAAAGTGGAGCTGAACGTGGAGTCGGCAAATGAAACAGGCACTGGGGCAACACGTATGACCAGGTGAAGGAAAAGCTGATAAACGAGGAGAGCAAGGCAGTTAAGCACACACCTTCATTCCCAGGTAACAGAACCTGACAGAGCAGCAGGACCTCCTGTAGATACCTGGCAGGCAGCTGGATTCTTTTGGTGGTTGTTAATTACTCCAAGTTCTTAATGTTCTTTTTCCTCCTGATCACTTTATTCTGAACCACCAGTGCACACATCTTCAAAAGCCCTTCCACATCCCCTGAAAAGCCTGGCTGCCCTTCCATGCCTATCATCCGAGCAGGAGTATGCACAAAAAACATCAGATAATCCCTCCCTAGGACCAAACTTGAGAATTCAGGAAGTATCCAACAAAACAGCATTGTCTCTACTAGCAGGAGACAAAAGAAGACTGCTGTCCATAGGAGCAAGAGGCTGAGCAAGTCTATTTTATTCATTTATTCCTGTTCCTTTTCCCTGTATCACAGAGATTTTCTGCTGAGTTTCATAACCTGTCTTATTTCCAGCTTAACACAAAGGAAATCCATTTGGCATCTCCACCAGACTTGTTTGCTGTTGTACTCTGAAGCAAACACTGAGGTCTATACTTCCCAGTGTGCCACTTGTCCACAGAATTCCAGTCTTAAGTGATTACTGGGTACGCAACAGCCACCAGCAACATCACACAAGTCTTGTGTTTCTTACCACTAGGGTGGCAATACAGTTCATTCATTGCTATATGGAATCACAGTTTATTGACAAATTAATGGCAGCTGTGAGAGGCAGTCCCACAAGGGAATCCACAAAGACTCCAGGGATGTCACAGTGCCTGTCACACACCCAAGACTCCCAAAGTCAAGCCATACTCTTACTGAAGTAACACCATGAAGGTGTTCTAAAGGAGGATACGACAAGAAGAAGGAAACATGTTTCCTGTGGTTCCTTAAAGCACCAAGCTCTAGATAAGAGAGGCTGTCTGGAAGGTGGTAGAAGTCACCAATTAGTTTTTGATGGAAAAATGACTCTGTGAGCACAGTGTGCACAGCTCCCAGCAGATAAGTGACCAAGAAATCTGGACTCTAACCTCAGTTCTGACACTGGGTGTCCACTGGGAGAACTACCATCTTCCCTCAGGTCAAGTTCTCATTCTGGAGAGGCAATTGATTTGACCTCTTCTGTATGGCACTCCTGGCTCCTTCATAACATTTTTCTGTGCAGCACACAGGAGCCTCTGTGCAGAGCCACAGTGAAGGCCAGCCACAGTCTCTAAGTACCGTCACATACAGAAACAGCAAGAACTCACACTTTAGGCCAGCTCCGTGCAGTTCTTAAAGCCTTCCTATTTTAAACCTTCAATAAACATTCAAAAGCAGCTTTCAACCCCCCTCATCAGATGCATCCACATATGGACTACCTGTGAACATGAGAGGCTCTTTAGCTCTCAAAAACTGAGGGCTTGGGTTTTTTTAAAAAATCCACTACAACAAAATCACAGGCACACCACAGGAGAAAGAAAACCAGCATTTTGAGAAGCTATGGATCAACAAAGAGACCCAAAGGGGTCTTCCTTGAAGGCAACTCTGCTGAGCAACTTTCACAGAGAAATGACCTTCAGAAGAGGTCATGGAGACAAAGTGAGTCCATGTTAGGCAGGGTCCTGCCATGAAGCAGCTGTATGAGACGACACTTCCCATTTCACTTGCCCATCTCTGACCACAGCAGCAGCAACAGCAGTCTCTTCTGATTAACTCCTGTACTCATCAGCTGCTTCCAGATCCCACAGCTTCCAAACTCCACTGCATTACAGTTGCATGGATAACAGAAAGTTGTGAGGCTCTCCATGAAGTGCCACAGATCCACAGAAAGCTGTAGCATGAACTGCTCCTTCAGATCACGCCAGGTAATCCCCAGAGAAAACCCACATGCAACACCCCAGCTGGAGTTATGCACAACATGCATAAAATAATATGGATAATGAATAACAATTTGGGCTTCACATCTTCATAATACACTAAAATCACCATGCTGCTTAATACTGGTATTTGTCAGCAATTCTAGCAATGTATAGCCAGAGCCAGCAGCATCTTAGAGCACAGTGCAGTTATAAATCTCATATTCCTCAGACAAACTCACTCTTCAGCTGACTCTGAGTTTCAAAAATAGTTCTGCACAGGCAGCAATACGGGGGTCTTTTTGATGCAAGAAATACGTGAGGAGAAACACAGGAGGTAACCAGGGAGATGCTGTGGCAATCACAACAGCATTCCTACCCAGCCACTTCCTCTGCCTGACCCCTGCAAATAACCACCCTCCCCACACCAGGCTGTTTAAGTGAGCTGTTTACACACAAGATGCCTCTTCAGTTCAAGTACAGAAGAATAGTTTTTCCAGTTCAGCTGGCAAGATGCAGAAGAGCTTGTCCTGAGAAAACCGATGTCCCAGCCCTTCCCACTGCTCAGGAACTACAGACATCTGAGCAGAAGGTGACACACATAGCTACAACCACCAGAAGCAGCCACTCCTTGAGATCCCTCGGCTTCCTTAGGAAATGCTTTGCCAAGGCTGTGCCAAAGCACCTCACTTACTGTAGAAGAGTTCCAGGCAGTCCACTACTTGGCTCATGGACACCAGCCTGTTGTCACCTCCAAGCAGTGAGGAGGGCTGTCCAGGGAACTTCTGCATGACTACTGCCTTTTGGGCAAGCCTAGTCCTCACTCATCTTAAACTTTCCCACTCAGATGCTCTGGATGAGGGTATTTTATCCAGATTCAGATTCCCTGAGACAGGGATTAGACCAATATAAGCCTGAAGACTACAGGGAACTCCCATCTTTCAGACACACAGTGGAGGTTAAAATACATGTAAAATCACTCTGAGGTGGAAGAGTGGAGGATTTGTGCATTGTTTTCATCTTTAACCGAATCCCAAGATGCTCACACAGCATCTGGAGCACATCCAACAGCCACTCCAGAAGCAGATGCTGAATGCCTGCAGTGCTTATGTACAAGGAATCAGATACCTCTAAACTTCACAGGCCAGTTCCCAGGTCCCACTCACCGTCTGCCCATCCTCTCCTCTCGTTCTCTCTCCTCTCTCCGTCTCAGACGATCCTGGTTTCTCTTCTCTTGCTTTTCTGCCACTGTTTTCTAGGGGAAAAAAATAAATCCACATCCTATTTCAGCCATACAGTAATAGCCATTATTTACAGCCATTCAGTAAAGGTCAGATCTGCAGGAAGACAATTCCAATAGCAAGGCAAAGAATCATTTCACTGCATTTTATGTGTTAAGACCTCTATCAAGGTTCTAATTTTTCTCAGTTGAGGCACTGACCTCAATGCACTGTGAGTGAGGCACAGGAACCACAACTCTTACTCAGCTAAATGTCTCTGTTTGCAAGCAAGGCCAGTACCACAACCCATTACAAATCATTTCAGAAAACTCCTAATGCCTTCAGCTACTCAAGATCTTTTCAATGACAGAACCATGCAAACCTTCAGTTCAGACATTTCATTAAGAAGTCAAAAAACCCCAGAGTAACAAATTTCAGTCATGTTAATGAGAATGACTGTACCAAAGCTCCAAGGAATGAACTACAGCAGTGCTCTGTTTTGACTGATTCTGAGGGTATATATTTAGTTACCCAGAAAAGGCAGAACAGAACCCAAGACAAGGCTAAACAAAGCTCCATTTGATGTTTTAGGGATTCTGACATCAGAAATTTCTGAGCTTTTACAAGCCCTCTGTAAAGAATTCTGTATTAATTTAATGGAAGTGTTCAAGATCTTCAGAACTACAAAGAGAAGGTTTAAAACAGAGAGGATTACCCTCAGCTGATCCAGTTTCTCACGAATCTGAATGAAACCCAAGTGTAATTTGCCTCCGAAGTGGTCAGCAAGACGCCGGTCATTGTCATGGAGACCCAGATATGCTGAACAGACTTCACACACACGCAGCTTCTGCTGCTGGAAACTGGATGCAGGCATTGAATTTCGGTATTCTTCCTACAGGGAGGCAAGGAAACCCACCCAAATGTCAGGGAACCCTTACAAAGACACAACCCTCCAGGGAAACCCCTGTAAAGAATTGCTTTGAAGAATCAAACCCCACCCTCACACAAAGGAGGTGCCACACAAATGCTTCGTGGGTACAGCTAACCTGACAGTCTATCCCTGCAAGGAACTGGTGATCAAATATTTCAGAGGATGAAGCCCTCCCTGCCCCAGTCAGCTCTCTCCACTAGATAAAAGGTTCTAAAAATCTTTTCATCCACCACACCACACTGCCACCTGTTTGCTGGCACGTGGCTGGAACTGCAAAAGGAGGTGCTGACACACAGAACAGAGGTAGAAACCACCCAGCCTAGCCCAGGCTCCCATGACAACTCACAGGAGAGCCAGCACTGTACCTCTGCCTCTTTCTTTTTCGCTCGGACTTTCTCCACTTCCATCAGGATCTTTTGAGACTCATCAACATTTCCTTCAGCTCCCAGCTGTTCAGCTTTAGCTAGGAGTTTTCCAATATCTTCATTCAGCTCATGTACTTTCTCTGCCTGAAGAGAATAGTTAAGTTTTTAGTAAAACAAAAATGTGATAAAGCCTGCAGAACAACTTTCCTTTTTTTTTTAGGAAATACTGTGTATTGAAATCTTTTGTTGGAAGATGACCATGCATCTCCAAAGTCCCTAACAAAAGCGACTGGTGGACCAATGTCAATGCAGTCACAGACACATGACAAAGAGAGAAACTGGATGTGGAGAGATCACGATCTGCCAGACATTTCTGTCTTATAGGTCAGCACAGAGGCCACAAATCAGCTTCTGAAATAACTTGTATTGGCCCAATTAGGTGAGTTCTCAAAAAGTAAACTCCACGAGCATTTGTTAAATGAAACAAAAATCATGGGATGATGGACTTACTATTGTAAATTATTATGGTAACATTTCATAGCATGGGGGAGGAACCAATATGCTTTATTTCCACGCTAAAGCAACCTCTTTTAGAGTTCATGGTGCTCTTTGTCTCTAGAACGGCCAGAGCAGCCATTTGAGGAGGATGACTGGAATCCCCAAATCCTCTGTGGAGTCTAACTCCCCAGTATCACCAGTGTCAGAGAAACAGAGCACCAGTGCTCCCACCGAGACCTCAGAACCAATGTTTAATGAGAGGCCAATACCTTTGCAGACACTTCAGCACTGATCTCTTCCTGTGTCTCAGCCAGGCGTTTCTTGGCCAATTCTGTTCTCCTGTCACACTCTGCAATGAAGGATTCCAGGTGATCCATTGCCTGCATGATTAGACAAAGAATTATGAATGAAGGTGCTCTCTGTGCCAGATGTAGCTTTGACAGCTGCAATCCTGTATAATGCACAAACAACCTCAAGAACAGATGTTTTGAGAAAAAAACAAATGAGCTTTGCAGAACAAGTTACATTTGACCCCTGCCCTGTAAACCTGACCCAGTTCCTTTACTCTGACACATCACAGGATGCTCACATCAACAAGGCTTTGCACTAGAACTTGCTTCCTATGTAGGAGCAACAGGCACAAAGACAAAAGCACTGGAATAACATGAAAAGCAAAGACAGAATTGTGCTTTCCCTTGATCTGCTCCATCACAGAAAGTGGAAAAGAAAGCTAAATCTGACAAAAGTATAACTACTGAGCAGAAGGCTTTTAATGTTAAATCTCTTTCTGGGACAGGGCATCAGGTTACAAGAACCTGGTACAGAGCAGCAGGTGTGGATCCAAGGAATGCCAGGGCTGAGCTAATGGGGTGGCAAAGGCCATAATTACTTCTACATTCTCAAGTCAGCAGTCAGGCTGACGTTCAGGCAGGGACTGCACATTCTGGAGAGGTAACACATCATGGAACATGATGAGCTGAAATGGCCACTTGAGTTCTACTATTCAGCCCAGTAACTTCAAAAAGCAGTTTCCACAAAAGGAACTAAAATTTCTCCATACTTACATCCAGCTCAAAAAACAGGTCTCTCTCTTTACTTGCAATCTCATAATCTGCTCGCAGAGCCAAGTCATGGATCTTTGTACATTCTCCCAGGTCCATTCGCTGTAAAAAGAAAAAGGAGAACCCACATGAGAACCCTCCACTACAGCAACAAGCAGCAGGCATCTCTTGCCAACTGCACCATATCAAAATAAAGTCTTTTCACTAAAAGCAGCTTCCTCTTAACCTCTCAGTACCAGAACCAGCCAGAAGAACCACATGCTTGCCAGAACTCCTTTTCTAGGGTTTCTGGGAACAACATTAAAACAGCCCAAATGCTTTAAGTCCAGTCCTACTTCAGCTCTAAGACCAAGGATAGCCTCAGAAATGGCTGTGAGGGAGGCGGGTCCCCTTCTACAAGCATCAACTGCAAATGCCTCCTATCCTGGAGCCACAGCACGGCAAAACCTACCTGCACCCTGTTTAAAGCTCCTCTGGAAATGCACATCTGTGTCAGGATGAGCCCAAATAACACATAACATACCAAACTGCAGGAAACACACAGAATGCTTCCTAACAACAATGAAAGGATTTAAAAGGATTAAGGGCTACAGCCAGCAGAAATGCACAACCCCTCACTCAGCAACAACAGACTAATTCCACAGCCAGACCCTTCCCACATCCAGCTGCAGCCTGGAATTTGAAAACCTGTCCAGCAAAGCTAAGTCCTACACATAAGCCAGTTTAATGAGAGACTTAAGAGCATCTCCTTTCCCAGAAAACTGCCCTTCCCTCCCAATGCACTCCATGCTATTTGAATTTGTTATTTTTTCTCCCACCTAGTAGTTAACAGCCATATGAACCCAAGTCGATTATGCTCTCAAAACATGGAAGCTGCATTTCAGCACTTTCCATTTTTAACAAAGAATATTTCTCTTACTCTCGGAGTAGAAAAAGAAAATGATGCTTTCAAAGCAAAAATAATAAAAGCCCTAATTGTGAGCCACTGTAGGAATGGCAGGGTACATGTCATTGCATGAGGGAACACCCCAGCCCACCACCCTCTTCTTTCACTGTCACCACCAGTTCCTAGGAGCCCAAACCTCAACATGCATAACAGGTGTCAACTCGGTGAACTGCAGAGAAAGCTGAACTGGGATAATGCTGAATCCCTGTAGGACATCACAGACTAAAGCTGGGGACATTTACATGAAACAATCCACTCAGACAGCAGTGTTCAGAATGAAGCAAAGCAGCTAAAGCAAACTCTACCAGTTTATGCTCAGGTTTTCAGCAGGTGCCTATTACTGGATTTTTCTCTTCTAGAAAAAGAAAAAAATCCAGATGACTTGCCACTATTTAGCCTTCCTCATTTTGCTCAGATTTACCAGAACCATGAGGCCACAGGCAGCTGGCTACAGAAACAGACACTGCATCCAGAATACTCCTGCTGAGCTCTCTAATGATAGAAATGTAATGCCTACCAAAAAAGCATGTTGGTACTTTTAGAGCTTGATAGTGTTCAACTTCAAGCAAGCCACTTCAAAGAACTCTGAAGAGTTACTGTTATTTCACCACAAAAATAACTTTCTATGATGTGACACATCTTTTATTCTTCTGGTCATTCTACTGAGATCACTTTCCAAGATAGGGAGAAAATAATGGTATTGGATGTGATTGTCACACATTATAAATATTGTTATCTGAGCTCCCTGCAAGCTGAGCCACTAACCCCACTTCAGAGAAGGGGCTCTAACCACTTTAGAACAGCCAATAATGCTTGTTCTGAAGCTCCCTATTCCTCTCCCTGCTTGTTAACATGCAACGAATCCCTCAACCTTCCTCAGGGAAGAACATTCAGTTCTCACTAGCTTATAAACCTCAAATCTTCCTCCATGCCCTTTAAGATGTTCTAGGTGCAAGGAGACTTCCACAGGTATTGCTCACTTGGGGTAAGACTACCAGCCCTTCTGCCTCAAAGTCTGCTCTCATCCCAAGCAGGGCTGTCATTGAACACTCACCCTTTCCACAGAGACCATGACCTGCTCCGGTCAACACGGGCTGGTCTCACAGATATGTGAGACAGGCAACCATCAGAGCCTGACCAAAGACTTAACTCCTCATCACATAAAGACTGACGACATTTAGATGTCACTGCTAATTAATCCTGCTCACATTTGCTGAGAAATCCACATTCTGAAGTATCTCTTATGATCTCTTATGAACTGGCAACTCACCACAGAAAGAAATTTCCACAAAGAAGATGATTTAACAGTGATCAGAGATGCAGAGTTTCATCCAAGTGAAAAATGAAAGCACAGACCCCCTCTCAAACCCACAAGAAACAATTTTAGAACCTATAGTTTTCAATTCATATTTCCCAGTAGGGGACACGATTAATTCCCTGGAGGTAATTTCCAAGGTATGTTCAACCTGGGTAGCTTTCAGACTCATCTGTCTACCTCTTAGTGGAGCTGAAACTCAGGAGAATTGCCAGCTGATGCCATCTCTCAATGTGCTACAATACTTTCACTGACAGAAGAATGCTTACTATGAGCTGCAGAGAGAACTAACAAATGATGTGGATGACAAGGGCCCTGGTAACAGCCCATAGGTTCACTAAACCAACTCCTCCCAGAATGTTCTTCCTTACCCACAGAGACCAGAGAGAACCACTGTAGGTTATTTAGTGGCAAATTTAGACAAGTTTCTGGGGCCAAAAAGAGAATAATCACAGGAACAAAACAACTTAAAATGACAGTTCTTATGGTCAGGAACACTGGTACACCTAAACAAAGCAAACATCAACAGGCTTCCTGCAGCTCTCAGGAATATTCCAGAGCTCTCCTTACAGTCTGGACTCCGTTTCTTACTCTGCACCTGAAGGTCAGAGTGGGCCTCCATCACATTTCACTGAGCACAGCTCCCCAAGGGATCAGTTTCCTGCTTGCCTTCAATCAGCCTCCCACTAAGGAATATCTGCGCACATGAAGGATGCAGCGGTAACAATGCCTTAGGGGAGGACACAACACAGCAAGCTCCCAAAGGCTCGGAGCATCTGTTGGAAGTTTCCAAGAGGTCCAAGGTCCTGATTTCTGCATTAATACACCCAGAGATGGATTATACCCCACCCAGCTGAGACAGATTCACCCACACAGCTCTTCCTTAGCAGAGCACTAAGGTGCCAGTGAAGCTGCTGAGCTCACCAGGAGGGATTGCACATTCCAGCTAAGTTTTATTCTGTACTGGCAGCAGTGACAGCTGAAATGCTCTTCCTGTTCTGGACATCACATGTTCTTTCAACAGATCTGCAGCAGCAATACTTACTCTGGCCTCCAGGAACCTGCGGACAAAGGTGTGGAGCTCCACACCCACCTCAAGGCCACCACACAAACGTGTGAGTGAGCCACAGGATCACATGTGCAGGAGCAGTCTTTATTCCTGCTCCTGCAGTTTCTGAGCACAAACTCCACAGCAGGAGGGAAAGGAAAACTCAGTCAAGACAGCTAAAAACAGAAGCAGAATGAACAAATTCCTCAAGGCGCTTCTCTGCCCCAGGAGTCTCACAACCCACCTGAAACACTTCAGACTTCCTGAAGTGCTTTGGCACGAGCTTTCACACTTCACTTGTGTTGAACTACCCCTTCAACTCACCATTTATCCTCTTTCTGAAAACCTGCCAGAAGTGGTAGAAGGCAGCCTTCATCTTCAAAACACCCTTTGGGGCCAAAAAACTGTTGTAGAATCTCGTGTCAAAAAACATAGCCTGACCACAATGACCTATACAAAGGATGGAAGTTTGAAATTCTGAAATGGAGGTGAAGTCATATGGAGGCTGATGGAGCAATCACTGAAAACCACATCTGAGCTTCAGATGAATTTTAAAAAATAGAGCTACAGAGACTGGTATTCAGCTTTTCCAATCTTATTCTCCAAAGGCAGCCACTAAGAAGCTAAAGGCAGCACAGAGCAGAGGCAGCTTTTGCTACAGCTCTTTCTACCAGGGCTGCCACACTCTGGCTATGGCAGTGATACAAGCAGGGGCAGCAGCGCCAGCCCTCCCTTTATTGGAGACCCACTGTGTCCAGCCAGCTCCCTAACGAGCAGCAGGATGGGCTATAAATAACCACAGCATCTTTCAGCAAGCTGGTTAAGTGGACAGACACTGTGAATTGCCACAGTATTTCGTGCAAACAGCAAGGGCAAAGATGGATTTCAAACGACCATATTCACCTCCATCCTGTGACTCTTCCACAGCGATGGTGACAAAAGGCAGTTTTCTTTCCAAAGTCAGGCTGCAGCTTTTATCTGGGAGCTTCAAATGAACACTTACTTCACAAGAGCTCACTGTTAAAAGCCCACATCACCTTCTGCTCTCAGAGGTAGCACATGAGCCAAACCTTTGAACGCCGGCCAGCTCTGCTCCCACAGGGAGAGCAAAGGAGCTGAGACAACTGTCTGAAACCAGTCGGGCAGAGTGACACAAACAATCAAGCAGCTCAAACAACCAACGTTCAGGCAGAGATGTGACCTGCCATCATCACCCCAAGAACAATAGAAAAGCTGCTCTTCCATCAGGGTTGGGGACAGGAAACTGAAGATCTCCAAGGATTAGTGCAGCTGCTATGAAAACACCTGCTAACCTGAAGATGCAGCAGTGAACAAAGGCAGCAGCCTAGCAACAGGCTTGGAACCATCACTGGACAACCTGCAAGCTCTGATCATCTCAAACTGCTGAAACAGAAATCATTTTGCAACTTCCCATGGGATTGTGAAAGAAAAAGCATTTCAGGTGAATTTTGAGAGCTCCTGGTTTGGTTTGTTTTGGGTTTTTTTTGAGAAGTGAGAACACTTCCATACACTTCCAGGTCACAGGAACTGAAATTAGGATTGTGACTGCTCCCTGAGCACAAAAAGCCTGATCTCTCCTAGAAGTCACCCACCCTACACAGATAAGAATTGTACCAACATCCTCCTCACCAGAATCCCTTATTCCAGAGGACATACTTACTGTTCCAGCCAGGATGTCATGGGGACAGCAATCCAGAAGGTGGCTCTTGCACACACGATCGTCTGTAAACTTCACCCTTTGTCTGGTTTCATCTCCTGAAATTCATGTGTGGTTTAAATAAGGAGACATTAGAACACCAAGAGAACACGGGCATCAGTATGAACATTTCACCTCAATATGCAGATTAAAATACTTGGTGCTCCTGCTCCCCAAGATTACTCAAAAAAAGAAAAAAAACTTAGAGGGTAACAGGATATTCTGTAACACTTATAATTGGCAACAAACACTACTTCAGCATTTATTCATCCAGGACACCATGTTAAACACAGTGCTGGCGAGCCAAGCAATGTCCAAGGCCTGTCATCCACATAAAGAAGCGGCACAGCCAGAAGAGAAAAGGAGACAGACAGGCTGGCTTCAAGCCAAAACCTGTTTGTTTTTTGGTTTTTTTTTTTTTTTCTACCGTGAAGAAGGGGCAGGAGATACCAAACCCCACACTATCAGATCACAAAACAGGGCTGTGTTGGGCAAAATTTATAGGCAACTGCTCTTTGCTCAGGTGATAATTGAGCCATCAGTCCACTTGGTTTGGAACCCACCTATGCAAGGTGTGCTCTCCCAGGCCCTGCAAGGAAGGAGCTGGCAGGTCCTGGCCTGGAACACACCACGTACTTCCCACCCACAGCCCACCCTCAGAGGACATTTTACACTCAGGAGCCACTTAAACAAGACAATATCAGAAAAGCAAAAAAATAAATAATAAAAAAGAAACAAAGTTAGTCAATACACACTGCGAGCTCCAACACATACTATACCCATCTGCATTCTTCAAGACCTCAGCTGCAGAATTTTATGCCCATTGTTGAAAAGTTTTAAAGGAAAAGCTTTCTTGCCCACACCTGCAGTAAGGAAGTCAGGGGAATGATACATAAAAGTAAAGGCAAAGTGGTAATGGTATGTGACAATTTTAAAGCTCATCTGTGCATATGACACAGGTATGTGTAATACTAAAGTATGAATATAGTTTAGGATTCACAAGCATCCAGGAATTGTGTCTACTGAATTTTTTTTTCTTTCTAAGCTACACTTTTAAAGTTACTTGTGAAAAAAAGCAAACACTTTTTTTTTTGTTATAACAGCTTTAAAAATTGGTTGTGACTCACGGCTCGATGAACATGAGGCTTTTCTGCAACTCCCTTGCAGATTGATGTAGGCAGGCAAAGATACACTGAACCTTTATAAATAAAATAGAGGGGCCACAATTGTTCAGTTTGTATGAAATAAAAATATGGGAAGCAATTCAATAGCAACTCAATACACAGAGAAAGAAAAGCACTTATTCACTTACGAAACAAAGTGCAAAGTGCCTGGACAGCCCTGTTAACGTGCCAAAGGGAATTTAAGTACCCAGCGAGTCGCAGAAGGGAGACACAAACCGCAGCGGGACCGTATTTTGCACGGGCTGTCACATTTCTCGTCTCGGACAGCACCCGGCGCGGCCGGCGCTGCAGGCACACCTACCTACGCGCCTCTGGACGTGCGGGCACGGAGCCGGCCCTAAGCCGGTCCGCGGCAGCCGGGGCCCGGAGCGGCGGGGCTGGNCGTGGTCTGGCCCAAGCGGCGATGATGTTGAGGGGTGTGGTTCGGGCTGGGGGCGTGGTCTGACCCAAGGTGCGGTGATGTCAGAGGGGCGTGGCTGGGCCGAGGGGCGGAGCGCGGTCGGGGGCAGCTCCAGCCCGGCCCCGGCCCCTCCGCGGTAGGAGCGGACCCCAAAGTGGCCGTGGCAGCCGTCCCGGGGCGAGCCGAGCGTGGGCACAGTAGCCGGGCCGCAGCGGCACCCCGAGGACAGGCTGGTGCCCGGAGCAGGCCCAGGCTGTGCTGGCTGCCGGCCCCAGCGCACTGTGGCAGCACGGGGCCACCGTGGGGAATGTGAAGAGGGGGAACGTGGGCCAAGGGAAGCCCCTGCCACGGCCCGGGGGTGATAGGACGCATGGCCGAGGCAAGCGGAAGCACCAGGAGACAGGGTGGATGCATGGACAAAGGGGGAACCCCCTTGCACACGGGTACAGCCAGGAGAGGAGCGGGGCCCGAGCCGTACAGGACGGGGCGGTCCGTGGCTGCTCTCCCAGCTGCGGGGGGAGGATGAGGCCGTGGGTTTGCAGGGAGCTTCGGCTGTTGCGGAGCTTTGCCGTGTGCTTCGTTCCCTGCGCTCTGAGCTCCAGCTCGCACCACTCCCATGAGTTTTACCTCTTGTCTCCTCACCTGCAGCTGCCGGTCCTGGCTGCCCTATGGATGCTCCCTGTGCCAGAGAAATCCCGCCCGCTCTTTTTACCGCCGCAGGGCTACAGAGGCTGCGAGGGTTAGAGCCAGAGCCCTGGTGCTCCGTTTGCCATAGATAGCCATGTCTGGTTTTCCCCCACATTGAAAGCTCCGTTGGCTCGCAGCGTGAGCCGGCCCCGGGCAGGGCTGTGCCACCACCCCGCTCCGCGCACCATCCCGGGTGAGCAGAATCAGCCTCACCTCAAAGTCGGGTCTGCAAACCCAGGGATGGCCACCCTGGGCATCATTTGTAGAATTCTGTACAAATCCCTTTCCCATTCCGATGGGACAGGAGCTCCTCATGCCCTGCCCTGGCTAAGTTTGGAACAGGGATGGCCACCCTGGGCACTCGAATCGGCGCAAAGCCACATGCCCAACCAAGCCTGCTGCAGGAGCAGCGGCGTTGCCTCTCCCTGCTGCTCGTCCTTGGGACGGTCCTGCTGAGCCCTGGGTGTTCCTTTAAGGTGCGTTATTCCTTTCCACAGAGGACAGATACCTCATCACTCTCAACTCTGTGGGCCAGCAGCCAAGTCATGTGCTCCTCACACCTTGTCCCACACCTGAACCTCCTCACCAGCATGCCCAGACGCTTCCCACCCAGGCAAAGGGATAGTGCAGCCCTTTCCTCCGGCCGGGCTGATCCGGAGGCTGTGGGAGCTCTCCCCATCTCCTGCACTGCAGGAAGAGGGCCTGGGGCAGAGGTGGCTGGGACACCAGAGGAAGCCGCCTTTCCCTGGGGATCCCGCGAGGGGCGGGGATCAGGGTGGCTGTCCGGCTCCGAGGGCTGGTCCCCCGGCTTGGAACCGATAGCCATGCCAAGCTGTGCCAACGCCGAGCTGTGCCGGGCGGGGGGGTGACAGTGGGTGACGTCAGGGAGCAGACCGAAGGGTGCCCGTGGCTAATCAGCTCCCACCCGCCGTGTTTGCCCAGCAGTGCCCGGGTGGCTGCTGCTCCCGCCCGGTGTTGCCGCTGTGAGTGTTTGGAGAGGAGCGCTCTGCGGAGCCGGACCGGTGCCCAGCCCTGCCCTCGCAGGGAGCCCCAGGGCTGCCGGCCCGGGGAGCGGCTCCGTGACAGCCCTGCCCAGGCTGGGCCACTCTCCTCACCAGTGCTGCACCCTGCCAGGAGCTGGGCACTCCATCTCAGCACTGTGGACACCTCAGAACACGGTGCTCAGGGCAGGGGGCAGGGAGGGCTCCGAGGGAGAGACCAGGAGTTGTGGTCACTCCAAACACAGGCGAGCAGGGCAGCTCTGGAGCAGGACTGTGGCTGTCACCAAGCCCAGGGGCCAGTGTCCCACTCTCTGAGAGTCCCCAACACTGGTGACAGGGTCTGCATGCTGTGTCAGACCCTTGCCATCCCGTGCCCTTCAGCTATCAGGGGCAGGATGTCCTGTGTCCTCTGACCATCCTGCATCTCTGGTCATCCTGCATCCCCAGCCATCTGTGTCCCCTGGCCCTGTTCTGTGCTGCTCCAGATGACCCCGCTGACATGTCCTGCTGCCAAGGCAGAAATGGCACCTCTGGCACAGCCTCTCTGGGCCCTGAGCTGATTGCCATTGTCCCTGTCCTCACAGGGGAGGTGCTGTGTGGGCCAGGACAGCTGCGGGCCATAGCGTGGGGCGAAAATGCTGTCATCCAGGTCTGTCCCCGCTGTGGGGCTGGCCCAGACACTCTCCACATGGCATGTCCACCTTTGCATCCCCACGTTCCAAAGCCCCTCCCAGGGCTGGCCGGGGAGCCCAGCATCTGTCTCAAAGGGGCACAAGGCTGGCGATGAGTGGCCCGGTGCTGCATGAGGGTGGTGCAGCACCAGGGGGTACCCCACAGAAAGGCTTTGCCCACTGCAGTGGCAGCCCCTGTTTGCAGAGGCATCGCTCAATATGCAGTATGTTCTTCAGAAGATCCCTACTCCAGGAGTCAAAATAGCATGAAATTTAATTTTACGCTTATTTGACAAAGCTTGATTTCGCCTCCAATCAGCAGAGAGATAAGAGCCCTCGGCACAAGTGTGCGGGCAGTTTGGCAGCTGGGGCTGCCGATTTAATAGGTGAATTTACAGGGACAACACTTGAAAATCCCCTGGCTAGTGAACCATTAAGGTGAGCCCTGCCTTCCGCCCCCGCGTCCCTCCCCGCGCCGCTCTCCCGTTGCTGGGTGCTAAAGCAAACCCCAGCTCTGTTTACCGAGTCTACTATTACAATACGGCTACCAAATATTTGCCAGCCGTCAGCTCGCTGCTCCGCTATAAATACTTCAGGCCCAGGTGGAGGGACGGGCAGGGAGAGCGGCGCGGGAGCCTATGCATGGCCGGGCGGCAGCGCCAAGGTGAGTGCGGATCCGCGGCCCGGGCGATGCCCTCCTGCCCCGGGGCTTTCTCTGGCTCAGGGTGCCGGAGGGGCAGGCTGTGGTGGCCCCGCTCCCCTCTCCCCGCAGCCTGGAGGTGTGCGCTGCCTCGGGAGGCTGAGCCCCCACAACCCACCCCGGGGCTGCCCGGGGAGTACCGCGGTGGGGACGGCACAAAGAGGGACACACAGAGGTGGCAAGGACAAATTTAGGCTGGGCGCAGGTCCCGGCACCATGCTTGGTGTGGCAGGAGCAGGTCTGGTTCCCCAGGTTCCTGTCCTGAGACCCTCTCAGCATGGCTGGGGTGTCCTGCAGCGAGGCAGGGCTGGGGACCCTTCAGCACAAGTAGTACGAGCTACAAAGGGGCCACCTGCAGCTCAGTGAGACCCAGCTGTGGCCAGAGCCCACCAGGGCAGGGCAGGGAGGCGGTGGGTACACTCTACCGCAGGGAAACCCAAGAGGCCATTGTGTGGGCAGGGCATGGGGCTCTCTGGCACTGAGCCCAGAGCAGCAGGGTGGGTGCTGAGCCCCATTCACCTCTATGCACAGCCCTGGGATGAAGGGGAATGTGTCTCTGCCCCACAGCTCTGGAACACAGCCCCACTGCCCTGTATCCCATGATTTGGCGCGGACATCCATGTCCCATGCATCAGTGCAAACATCCCTGCTGCCCCATGTCCCATCACTTAGGGACATTCCCATTATCCCACACCCCCTGGCTTGACAGGGACATCCCTGTTGCTTCATGTCCCAGGGTTCAGTTACAATGTCCCCACTGTCCCATGTCCTGTTGTCTGTCGGGGAATGGCATCTCAGCTGCTCCATGTCCCACAACTCAGGGTTATGCTCCCACTGCCCCATATCCTGTGTTTTGGTGGGGACATCCCTGCTGCCTGCTGTCCCAGGGCTGAGTAGAGATGTCCCAGGGGCAATACCCCCTCTGCCCTCTTTGCCACAGCTTAATGAGGACATCCCCAACACCCCACATCCCACACGCCATTACTTGTGAGGGACATCCTTGCTGCCCTGTGCCCCCACCTTGGCCATGGTGTGGCACAACATGGTCCCCTGCCCTTTCAGGGCTGCTGGATGGTGGGTCAGGGTTGGTGCCAGGGTGTGTCACCCTGACCCCGCTGTCCCTGCCCGCAGGGTGAGTCCTGGGGGTGCCTCTGAGCACTGACATGGCTGCGGGTGTCATCCATCCCCTGGCCGAGCTGCGGCTGCCCTCGCCCTTCCCACACGGCCTCCTGCTGCCCACGCACCCTGAGCCCGACTGCCCCGACCTCTCCGAGGAGGAGGAGGAAGAAGAGGAGGAAGAGGAGGAGGACGTGGAAGCAGTAGAAGAGAGCGTGAGGCCAGAGCTGGCCAGTGTCTCCAGCACAGCCGAGACCACCCTGCGTCTCCTCAAGTTTTCGGAGCTCATCAGCTGCGACATCCAGCGCTACTTCGGGCGGCGGGGCCGGGAGGAGGCCGCCAGCAGCCGCCCCGCGCCCGAGGACTGCGGCTCGCCCCAGAGCGCTGAGGCTGTGCCTGAGGCGGTGGCCCCCTGGGACAGCCCGGGGGCCACGCACACGCTGGGGCCGCTGGCCGAGCTCTTTGAGTACGGCGTGCACCGGTGCCTGCCCGCCCGCGGGGCCGGCGGCAAGACACAGCGGCTGGAGAGGAAGTACGGCCACATCACCCCCATGCACCGCAGGAAGCTGCCGCCCTCCTTCTGGAAAGAGCCAGGCCCCGGCCCCGCCGGCCTCCTCCACACTGGCACCCCTGACTTCAGCGACCTCCTGGCCAACTGGACAGTGGAGCCAGGGCCAGAGCTGCCAGGCGCTGGGCGGGAGCTGCTGGGTCGCCCGGGGCTGGAGGCAGAGCCCTTTGCTGGGCTGTGACCCCACTGTGGCCCCAGGGGCCCCGGTCCTGCCACGTGCCACCCAGTTAATGATAAACCTGGTGGCCCCAGTGCCAGCACCGGTCGAAGCTGGTGATGGGACGAGTGAATAAATGACTCCCGCCAGGCACCAGCGTGTGCGGTGTCCTTTGCCACTCGCCACTGTGGTGTCCCTGGTGCCAGAGACAAAGGGCCACGGCTTGGCATGACCCTCGGGGGCTGCTGGCTGCCCCGGCAGCAGCGGGAAGAGGAGGGAAGCGCAGTGCCTGCAGGAGCCAGCAGCCCGTGTTTACTCTGCGCCCCAAGTCCGTGGCTCCCATCCCCTTATCTCGGCCGCGCCAGGGCAAAGGGCGATGTGGGGCCTCATAAAGCACCCGGCTGTCAGCACGCAGAGGGGACCCAGCTCTGCCCTACAGCTCCCCTGCCCCATAGCTGGGCCAGGGATCCAGACCCACACAGGAGAGCAGGGCTGGCTCTTCCCCACAGCCAGACCTGGCTGTTACCAGGGCCCAGCTGAGGCATCCTCGGCTTTGTGGTGGCTTTGTGTTGGTGTTGAAAGGGAAAAGAACTCGGGAAGGGGCAGCTAGCCCCTGCCTTGAGCCCTGGATGCAGTCCTCCCCACCCGCCAGCCTCTGCCCTTGCAGCAGCAGGAGTGGGGATAGGGCTCAGTTCAGCCCCAAGGGGACACCTGAGCCTGGACAGTGGCCCCAGGGGAAGAAGGGAAGCAAGAGAAAGGCAGCACCACAACAAAAGTACAAACAGACTTTATTTCAGCACAGATCCCACAGTCAAAAGCCTCTGCAGGCACCAGGCTGCCTGTGTCCAAGTGAGGAAGGGGCAGTCCCAGGGCAGGGGGCAGGGCAATGCCAAGGAGATGAGCAAGGATGGGGGCAGATGGGAGAAGTGAGGTGCCAGGGCTGGCTTTGCTCCCACCCCCTGGCCACATCCAGGACTGCTGGTGGGGTTTAGGGTGCCTGGAAGGGCCCAGGCTGCTGGAAAGGGCCAGAACATGCCCCAGGAGTGGCTCTGGATCCCTCTGTGGGAATAGCAGTGGTTGGGAGAACTGCAGGAGTGGCAGAGGAGCACAGGCCGCAGGACCAACGTTGCTCCAGTGCAGGCAGCTTTCCCCTCCCCACCCCTGCCCCAAATCCTAGCGGTGCCTGCCCACACATGGCTTGCGGTCAGAGTGGCTGAGGGAGCCAAGAAAGAGCCAGAGGCAGCAGCTGCAGAACCAGGGGAGCCCTTTTATTGCACAGCCAAACAGGGCACATCCACCTCCTCAGTCCCAAGGAGCAGGGAAGCAACCCCAGAGCTCAGCCCAACACAGCAAGCAGGACCACAGGGCAGCAGGGACTGGAGACCTGGGGGCAAGAGGGAGCCCCATCATCTCCCCTCTGCTCCTCTCACAGGCCCTGCAGCCAAAGCCAGAGCAGGGCTAAGTCCCAGACAGCCCAGAGTGGGTGGATGAGGCAACAGAGGCCATGTGCCACATCACAGGAGTGTGCCCAGCTCAGTAGAGCAGTCCTGCTTCCCTTGGAACACTCCAGCCTTCACCCAACCTTCAAGGACAGCCTATTCCAGGAGCTAACAGAGCCAAGGGAGAATTTTGATCCCCCAGGGAAGCAGAGGAAGGGATGACAAGAGGAGGCAGTAGAGGTGGGAAGGCAGCAACAGGCAGGAGGGCCAGGGCAGCACGGCCATGCCAGTGCTCCAGGCACTGTGATGCCTGCATGGACTGGCCCAGTCCTCTCCCCACCTCCTGCCAAAGGGGGTCCCCAGCTCTGAGGGGCCAGGGCACATCTCTGCTGGGCTACACTGCCTCACGTCTGTGCCAGCGAGAGCTCCTCCAGGCCCTCCTTCCCCAGCCGGTACCTGGCGAGGTCCTTGCGGGTCACCATGCCCACCACCTGCCAGGAAAGGGACAGGGTACAGCCCAATGTGGGCACGCAGAGCCTGGGGACAGCGTGTCCCTGTCCCCTGGAGGAGCCCAGGCTGCTTGCACACAGCGAGCAGGGACTCACCTCGTTGCGATTGTCCACGACCACTAAGTGCCGCAGGCCCAGGGCTCGGAAGAGCTTGAATACCCGTGGCAGAGATGCCTCCTGCAAGGCAGAATGGGGCTGGAGGAGCTGCAGCACCCCCAGCCAGCCCCCACTGCCCACCCTGATCCCTGGTGAGCTGTGCAGAGGGGTCCCTGGCCATTACCTGGGGCACGGTGTATGGCGAGGGGTTCATGAACTCGCTGAGGTCAATCATGCACTCGCGCTCGTCCTGGGAGACGTGAATGGACTGGATGGGGGGGAAGCGGGGGTAGGCATCCCGAAAATCCTTCAGCTTCAGCCGCCGCTGCACCAGGCTCAGGTTGGCCCTTTCCACAAAAACCTTGGGAGGAAAGAGATGGTTGGGGACTATCCCGCAGGGCTCACAGACCCCAAGACAATGCACAGGGCCAGGGAGGGAAAGGGGCAGAAGTGTGGGACAGATGGCCCATCTTCAAAAGCACTGCCTTTTTCCTACTCACTCAGGGTTTGTGAGGATGATGTTGGGATAACCCCATCACTGAATGACAGCACCCACCATCCCCCTGGGTGAGCTGAGGGAGATGACAGGGACCCTCTGCCAGCCCCTCCTGAGCAAGGCAGGCAGCAAGGGGCCTGAGACAGGATTGGGACAGCAGACACAGCCCAGCCTCCATGCAGCATCACCCACCTTGTGCTTCAGCAGGACGATGAGCTGGGAACGCAGGATCAGACCCCGCAGCCCGGCAACCTGCAACAGGGCACCGTGTGTGAGGGTCCCACACTGCAGCCAGCCCCTGTGTGGCCACCCCAGCTCCATCCCCTCCCCAGGGGCACCCAGCCTACCTGTGTGGTGTTGGGGTTGCTCTCCACCACGGGGAAGCCGTTGTGGTTGGAGGAGGTGTCACTGAGGATGTCCACAACTGTGCCCACGCGCTCGATCCTCCGCAGGCAGGTGACAGGAGTGCTCATCACCTCCCTGCAGGGAAAGCTCTGGGTTCAACAGCCCCACGGCAGCACACACTGAATCATGCAATTACACACTGGTTTGGTGGGAAGGGATCTATGAACTCATCTCATTCCAAACCCTTTCCCTGGGCAGGGACACCTTCCACTAGACCAGGTTGCTCCAGGTTGCCCCATCCAACATGGTCTTGGACAGTTCCAGGGATGGGGCAGCCACAGCTTCTCTGGGTAACCTGTGCCAGGGCCTGACCACCCTCACAACGTAAATATCCCCCTCAACACACAACTCCTCAGTGCTGATGCCTCCTCTGTCCCCAAAAGCTGCCAGGGAGAGAGGAAGGAACACACTGCAGATCACATCCCTGCTGGGGAAGAAGCTGAGCTGCCGTACCAGGGGACAGCAGGCTCCTGCAAACAAAAGGTCACCACCTCCACTCCCAGCTCAGGCCAACAGTGTGCTCCAAAGGCTGCTGCCACAGCAATGCCCAACCTACCTGGCTGTGAGGGAGTGGGATGTCACTGGGGCCTCCCAGTGCAGGAAGGGCACACTTTGCAGCTGGATATGCATGTCGTACAGTCCCTGCAACAAGAGCCAAGCCATCAGGAGAAGCCTGGTGAGGTGCCAAGGGGCACAGCCAGGCAGCAGCACATCCCTCAGAGCGAGCACGTGCCTGTCCTGGCCCGCCATGGCCCCCCAGCACCACCAGCCCTGACCCACAGTCCTGGGGAGCACACCAGCCCTCACCTCCACAAAGTAGTCTCCCACAATCTTTGCTGTCATCAGCACCAGCATGATGGGGAAGCCATAGGTGACATTGCCAGTTGCCTCCATCATGATGACTGTGAGACTCAGTGTCATCCGCACTATCCCGCCTGCCAGAGGCACCCAGGGGGTTTGGGGGTTTAGAAGGACATGGAAACACAGAGTGAGGGCATCACAGAACACCTGAGGGCCCTGAATCTCTCAGTGATCCAGGACCACCTGCCCAGGGGTGCCCTCATTGTACTTGGCAGGGTGATTAGGAAGCTGACAGCCAGGCTGGGCTTCAGCTGGGAAGGAAGCTGTCAGGATAGCAGGGAGTGTTTTCCCATGACATCTTCGCCCCAACCAACACTGTGCCATGGGGAACTCACCCAGCTGTGCAGCAGCTCCCATCAGGGCATACTTCCCAGGATCAGCCCAGATCTGAGCATAGGAAAGAAAAGAAGCCAAGTCACCTGCTGGCTCCAGGGCATTCAGAGATGTCCTGGCCCGCAAACCCCTCTCCAAAGCGGGGAGAAGTGCCTAAGGTTACTTGAACAACCCAGCTGCTGGCAGGGCTCCACTGGGATGTGGGGTGGCCCAGACCCAGCTCACGAAGACATGAAGTAGAGTCAGCTCCAGGCATGCTGCCTGAACGTGCCACCAGCCCAGCAGTGAGGAAGGAGCGCTGGGTGCCAGGGCTCCACAGGCAGGACTCACCGAGCCCTTGGTCAGGTAGGACAGAGAGATGCCGAAGAGCCTCCCCCAGGCTGCCCCGATCAGCAGGGAGGGGATGAAGACCCCTGCAGACACTGTCAGGCCATAGGTCCAGCAGGCCAGGAAGAAATACATCAGTGTGAACATGCCCAGTGTCATGGGGTTGTAGGAACCTGGGGTGGGGACAGAACAGAGTCACTTCTGGTCCCACCACCCAGGGGACACTGTGATGGTCTGTGCCACAGATAAGGCAGCAGCAGCCCCACGAGAGTTCCCCCAGCAGTGAGAGCCCCTCTTCTTGGGCTCTACCTCCTGCCCTGGCAGCACAGGCCTTTCAGACTGGCTCTTCAGGTTATTTCTGCCCCATCCAGCACCCCCCACCCAGCCAATGCCATACCAAGCCCTCACAATCCCATTCCTCCATCTCGTGACTTGTCCCCTCCCAGCCCTGTGGTTCCCAGACTCTCATGATGAACTTCAAAGCCCTGAGGGAGGGACTGCCAGGGCTGAAGGACAAGGTTGGGAGGACAGAGGTCCCACTGCCAGTTTTGGGATCAACTGAGCAGGGCAGGTCCTGCAAACTCCCTCCCATCTTGCAGCTCCCACAGCTGCTCCAGCCAGTGCTGTGCTGTCCCACAGCACAGGCTGTGCCATCCCAGCGAGACCCTGCTGACCCCACAACCCAGCTAAGAGCTATTCTGGGATTGCTGAGCAGCCCAGTCTAGTTTAAACAAGTACTTTGCAACCCCTCCTTCAGGCAGAGGCCTTGAGCCAGGGAGGACCTAGCACTGCAGGGAGCAGACCCAAGACAGAGGATGGTCATCTCTTGGCTGCAGGTGGCCAAGCTGCACCCTCTGGGCTGAGGATCTCTCTGTTCCCCACCCACGTGCAGCTGGGCACAGAATGCAGATTCCACAACAGGCAGAGGAGATGTTGGGGTTACACCAGGTCCAAGGAAAATGGAGCTAGAACCTGGGAACCAAACTGCATTTCTCAAGCAAACCTAACCCCAAGATCCACCTCCACAACCTGCCCAGAAGGTAAAGTCATTATGGGGCAAGAGGCCCTGCTAATTAAGAAAACATCCCAGCAACATTTCCAGAACAGACTTCAGACACACAGCAACAGTCAGACACACTCTCACAACTCAGAAGCAACACAGCCTGCAAATGGGCGTGAATAAAACCAGGTCCTTGGCCTCACAGCCTCCCAACACCACAGCCTCTTGGCTGAGCTCAGAGGTGCCACCAGGCACAGCACCCATCCCTCCTCCTTCCGCTGTAGCAGGGTTTTGTGAAGCCCTCATGGGCTGATCATCCTCTGCCTTGTCCCAGGAGTGGTCAAGGAACACATGGACCCTCTCTGCTCACGTTCAAGGCCTCATTGCTGGGTGCACTGACCTGGAGGGTCATGGAACAGGTTGACGACGCTCTTCTCGGGTGTGTTGAAGAAGGCAGTGGCCATGGAGTTGTACTCTCCATCAGCACAGAAAAGCTGAAAAGGCAAGATAAGAAAAGGTTAGAAGTGGCAGGGAAGGTTGCAGGACATGTGCCAGCAAGGAGGCAGCTCTGGGCGGGGAGGACAACCTAAGCATCCTTGAGTCTCCAGCTCTGCCTGCGCTGGAGGGCATCAACTGAGAGGTCCAGCATCCCAAACCCAGCATGGTCTTGTCTCCCTGCTGAGCCCCCCAGGCTCAGGGTGGCCTCCACCCTGAATCCTGTTCTGCAGCACATCCTACCTGCAGGGGATATGCCACGGAGCTCCCCTGGATGGGCTGGCAATCTCTTGAGCAGTAAATCATGACAAATCCCACGGTAGCTGTCACTGCTGCCACCAGCATGGCCTCAACCACCTGGAGGCAGGGCCGGTGGATGTACCTGTGAAGAGAGCAGAGGAATGAGGGTGGCACCCAGGGGTGCAGGCAGGATCAGCCCCACCCTGGCTGGGCATGTCACATCAGGCACATGACAGTCTGGCTGCCTCTGCTCCCTGCCCAGACCCTGCCAGGCTGTCTTGCTGCTTGAAAAGCTGGTGACAGGTATTGGCTGGGCCAGACTGGTCTCAGTTGGCTTTGGCAGCTCTCTCCCTTCCCTTAGTCCTCTCAGAGTACATGACAGGTCTGCAGTGTCTGCACCTCTCTGGGCCCTCTAGTCACTGGAGGAAAATACTTAGCAGTGCTAGGATGCTGTGGGTCACAGCCTCGACCACAGGCAGCAAGAGGCACATGGCATCTTTCAGGAACTGCTGTTGCTCACATTAAGTGAGAGATTACAACCTTGCTCCATCCGGGAATGCCACTTTGAGGGAATGTAGAAGGCACCAGCCAACCCACCTCAATACCCTTCATTACCTGTCAGCTCTTACCTGATCCGGAACATCGTCAACCAGTAATTGAGGGCATTGAACAGGGCTCCAAGGATCCCACCTGCGAATGTGAGAGAGGAAAAGCTCAGCACACAGGGCCCACAACACAAGGAACCTCTGAAGATCATCCACAACCCAGGGACATGTGGATGCTGTCCCTGCAGGCAGCCAGGACCTGTCACCAAGAGGAGCCTGATGCCAGCAGCAGGTGGCCAGGGGCCAGTGTCACAGTGCTGGCCCCAGGCAGGCAAAGGACAGGCCAAATCCATGGGGATAAAGGCAGCTCACAAGGCAGCAAGGGGCTGCCCAGGACTGCAATGCACTGACCCTGCTCAACATGGATTAAAGGGGTTTGACTTTGCTCCTACAGTTGGGCCAGGATCCAGCTCTCATCCCTGCATAAGCCCCACAAGGAGCCTCTGCTCCAGAATTTAATGGATTCCCCATTTTACCCAGGAAACTGGATGACAAAGCTTTTTAGACCCAGACAGAGAACAGAGGAAATTATTCAGACTAATCAAATCGAAACAGCAGCATTCTCTTACCAACCACTCCCATAAAGATGAAGATAGGAATTTCCTGGATTGTGTATCCCATTTTCTGCAAGGGAAAGAAGTGGGTTTCAGATCTCCTGGCCCATCTGCAGTCCCACAGTCAGTCACTGACTGCTGGGACAGCACAACTCTGTGCTGGCACGAAGCTTCCAGAGCTGCCCCAAAGCCTGCCCTGAACAGCCCACAGCCTCCAGAAATTCCATCTGCTGGGGCTGGTGGAGCTGAGATCTGGCCAGACCCCACAGCCTGCTAAGGCAGAGCCTGTCGCAGCCCCTTTGGTCAAGTTATAGACAAATTGATGTCCCCAAAGCTGCTAGGGGCAGCTTCTAACCCCTCACCCGAGCTCTACATGGGGAATATCTGTGCCTACCTCGCTATCAAATCTGCCGAAGTTGATAAGCCCAGGGCTGGAGAGATCCCAGGCATTGCCGTGGTAAACGCTCAGGACAGAGTTCAGCGTGAAGGTGGAGATCATGGAGGCAAAGAACTGGAAGGAGATGCAGCCCAGAGTCACTGCCAGATGCCTCCAGCCCCATTTCCTCACCACATGCCCCATGCACTACCCCAAACCACCCCCAAAGCCCTTGGGCAGGGCTTGGTGCTCATAGTGTGATAGGGACAGCAGGTCACATTCCCTGTGGCAGCACTTTGGGCAACTTATGCTGACCAGGGTCTTGCTTCTCCTTTTGCCTCCCTGTCACCCTGGGGCACAGCCCAAGGCAGCTCCCTTGGAAAGGAGCTGGCAGCAAGATGGAGCTCAGCCAGGCCCAAATTCAGCCCCTGAGGAGCAGGGCACAGGAGGGGAGCTGGGATGCTGCTCCCTGGAATGGGTTACCCACAGGTCCTCGCAGGAACAGGGATGTCAGGGGGCCTGGGGCTGCAGGGCACCAGGAAAAGGCAATGCCTCACACCAGAGCCAGCAGCTCTCCACTGCTTTCCAGCACTTACAATCCTCCACGTCAGGAACTGGTTCCAGAAGGAAGCCCCTTCCTCCAAGCTGAACAGGACACCCCCTGCAAACACAAGACACAACATCTTCACAAGGGGGATGCGCCACAGCCCCTTGGCTACAGCACCAGCCAAGCACCCAAGACTCACCCCAGGCCATGTGTCCATACTGCCCAGACCCTCTCACAGGCAAGCCCACCAAGCCATCAGTGAGGTACCGATCACAGCAAAGCCCCCCACTATCATTCTCCATCCCAGGGAGGCAACATTTGGGATCTGAGGCAGACGAGCCCCTTGCCCTTGGGCAGGGCCAACACCTGCATGGCATGGCAGGAAAACCTGGAAGGATCCTGCACAGTGCCCTATGCAGATCCCAACAGCTGCCTCCAAGCAAGTGGGAGCAACCTCCTGAGGAAACCCACGTCCAGGCACTGCCCAGTGCCAGAGAGCCAAGACACGCACCCACAGGGGCACCAAAGGCAGCCGAGACGCCGGCAGCAGCTCCAGCCGACACAAAGTCCCTCTTTTCTGTGTCTCTGCGGAAGTACTCGAAGATCTGAAACAGGAGTGAAGGCAGCTTTAGGGTTGGCCATGGGCTTGAGTTTCGGCGAGACACAGGGTATGACATGGATGATGCCAAGCCACCAGTGGGGACAGCCTGGTCTGGCACAAAAGGGCACCTGCAGCACAACCCCTCAGACCTTCACACCAACCTTGAAGTCTCGCTTTAATGACGTGGATCTTCCCTGGGAGATCCCGGCAGCAATCACGGACCCAGAGTGAATCATGGGTCCTTCCTAGGGACCAGAGAGCAGAGTCAGATTGGGGAATGAAGAACAGGGATGGCTAAATGCTGCTCACCAGCTTGCAGTCCTGAAGCTGGACGGGAGTATTTCCCTCAGGGAAGTACAGACATTGACATTTTCCCCCTTCCCATCCTGGAAAGATTCAAGACCAGGCTGGATAGAACTCTGAGCAACCCTATCTAGTGAAAGGTGTTTCTGCCCATGGCAGGGGCTTGGAATGAGATCATCTTTAGGATCTCTTCCACCCCAAACCACGCCATGGTTTTATGAAATCCTTATTCTAGCATGTGCCTTGCCCACCTCCTGTTCCCACCAGCTGAGGAAACAAGTGTTTCCCCTGCCTGCCTTCAATCCCAGAAAGCCAGAAAGGTCTCAATGAGACATCCAAGTCACCCCCATCTACTGTTTGCAGGGATAGCCACTGATGGACAGAGGCTGCTGCTCTCCTGCCCTCAGCCAAGCCACACACAGGCTGGCACAGTAGCACCACGTTCCCCAGGGGCTCCCCAAGCTTGGCAGTGCCACAGTCACCTCGGCCAGCAGACACCAGGGAATAACACTGGGAAGTCACCACAGGGCCCCCAGCACAGGACCGGTGACAGGCTGTGACACAAGTGCCAGCAGTGGGGCCCAACATGTCAGCAGCACGTCAGAGAGCACTTTGTGCACATCACCTTCCCAACAGCCAGGCCGCCGACCACCGAGAGGATGACCCCGCAGACTTTGATCACCAGGGTCTGCAAAACAGAGAAGGGCACAGCACGTCACAGGGGTGGCACAAGGAACATGGCCATGGCAGCCACAGGGGACACAGACACAGCGGGCCCTGAGGCATGGGAGGAGCCAACAATCCCGGGGAACTTGTGATTCTCAGCCTCCCCCACTGTGGCAACAGGGTTGGCCAATTTTCTTTTTGGCCAGAGCAAAAATCTACCCAAAGCTGCTCGTCCCAGTGCCAGCTGCTCATCCCAGGGTAGGAGATTTAACCTTTGGGCACTGGGGGGAAGCAGCTATGGAACTGGGAGCTCATGCCAGCTCCTGCTGTGCCACAATGTGGGCAGGGACCACTCCAAGAGGACACAATGTGCCCAGGCCATCCCACCACCTCCTGCTTCCTACCTTGAGCCGGACAACATGTGGAATCTTCACGCCGTTGAGGTAACATTTGATCTGGGGAATGCCACTGCCAGCTGCCACGGGCTGCAGGGAGCAGGGAGAGCTGTCACACACAGGATAGGGACACACCAGCCACCTTACCCCTGTCTCTCAGCACAGGGCACACACAGCACACCCTCAGGGTGGCTCTGAGATGAGGCCAGAGCTTATCAACAGGCTCTGGAGATGGGCTTGAGGGAGGTACCCACTTCCTAAGGGCAAATGTGCCAGGGAAAAGGAGCTGGCTGGGTTCTTGGGGACACTCAGGTGTTCCCCCACCCTGTCACAGCTACAGAAAGGTCACACTTGGTAGCCAGGGAGAGCAAGGACAAAGCCACAAGGGAGACACTGTGGATTAGAGTGATCCATAGGGAGTCCCAGTCTCTGGCTTGTCCTCCAGAGGCTGTCCCTGAGGCACCCAGCCAGACTGGTCTCTGCTGGTACTCAGGTACACCAAAAACAGAGGCTGAGCTAGGGCCAAGGCTTGGGAGAGCTGCACCCCCACCCAAGGCTGGAGCATAGCCTCTGCCCCAAGCTGCCAGCACATCCAGCAATCTGACAGTCCCACAGAAACCCCACAGCACAGCTGGAGCCAATGCTGAGGAGCTGGTGCTACCAGGAGCCAAACTGGCAGAAATACATTCACTGTTTACAAAATCTTGCATGTTTTCTGCAAATGTGACACTGCTTTGGAACCCAGAACAGTTCCAAACTCTTACCTCTATAAAGGCAACGATCAGAGAGCCCACCATCACCACGCTGGCATTCAGGGTGGCCCAGAGTAACAGGGAGAAAGAGAGGCCCCCTTTGGCTGTGAACTTGTCAATGTCTGGGGCAGCAGCTCAAGGAAAGGCCAGTATTGCTTGGGTTCCCTCCCTCCCACCAGAGCATCTCACAGAATCACAGGATGGTTTGGGTTGGATGCGACCTTAAAACCCATGCAGTTCCAGCCCCCTGCCATGGGCAGGCATGCCATTCACTAAATCAGGTTGCTCCAAGCCCCTGTCAGTTAGAGCATCCAGGGCAGCTGACATGAGCAGTGCCCAGCCCCAGCTCAGCCCTGCAGAGCAGCTGGGCAGCAGAGTCTGTGCCACCTAACTGTAGCGAGGAAGCGCTGCCCTCTTCACCCACAACCCCTCTCACAGCTCCCAGGAGATCCCAGAGTTCCCAGCTGGCCAGCAGCCACTGCTCTGTGAGGATACTGTCCTTCACCACCCGGTACTTGAGCCCAGCCAGGTTCTCCACCACGATGTCGATGAAGCAGGCGACAAGGCCGGTGAGGATGCCGATCATGGCGCAGATGACCCAGCGCTTGATCTCCACCGTCCGGAAAGCCTGAGGAGCAGACTGCAGTCACACCCTGCTGCCATCCAGCCTGGCATCGAGGGGACTCCAACATACCTGCCACCCTCCCCAACACAGTCCCAAGCCTGGGAAGCTCTGAGGAGAGCCAGGGTGCACCAGTGCTGGCTGACCCAGCGAAGCCTGGACTGATTTACTGATTTTTACTGATTTTAAGCAGTGCTCTTGTACCTCTGTGGGATCCCTAAGGTGCTTTTTCAGCATGCCTGCCTCCATTAGGCCCATCCTGTTGGGATTCTTGCTGTGGCACTGATTCCCAAAGCCCCCAGGGCAGATTTCTACCATGACTCCAGAAGTCTCTCTGCTCAGGGACCTGCCCCATACCACCAGGCAATGCCACCATACACACCCAGATTAGCTCCCATTCCAACCACCTCATGCTGGGTCCTCGATCCTGTTGTTTCACAGCTTGTCACAAGCTGGGCAGTGCCCATAAACTCATCCCAGCTCAACCTAGCTTTAAGCACAACCTCCTCTGGCACAAAGAAACCCCCCAGCAGCCAGGCAGGAGGAACAGCTTCCCTGTCCTCCCCACCTGAAATGATTTGTGAGCAGCCCAGCAAGACTCACCGCGTGGTTTATCCTCCTCTCCTCCTCCAGGAATAGCTGGTTTTCACTGTTGTCATAGTCCAAGCTCTAGTTTGGGAAAGGGAGAAGCTGTTATTGTCAACCAGGCAAAGATACCCCCATGCTAGAGAGTGCTGCCCTCAGCCCCTCACCCTGCTCCTGTTATCATTTTCCTTCCTCGATTCCACTCCTTCTGCACTGAAACCACCCTCACTGGGTAGCTGTGAGCTCACACCTCACCTGCTGCATCCCAGAGAGCAGACCTGAGATGGGGCAGATGGGCGCTTACCTCGTACTTGAGTGACAGCAGCTTCTCGTTGTGGGGGATCTCGTTGGGACGCTGCCGAGGGACCTCTGTCTCCTGTGGGATGTGATGCACAGCTTAGGATGGTCAGGTTGGAGTCCAGCCCTCCCATCCACATGCAATGTCAGTTTAACTCCTTTTGATGTTCAGAAGATGCATAGACTGCAGGTGCAAGCTGCCTGGCAGGCAGGGATCTGGGATGATTTTCCACCAGTTGGTTGATGTGTAGGATTTAAGGCAACTGGACCAGCTGTCAGGGGGGCACCCTCACCAAGCACCCCTCCAGCCCCAGGCAGGATGTCTCCCCAGGAGCAGGTGGAGGGTTTGCCCAGCTGGGTACCTCACTGCCATGTTGACCAGGCACTTAATCCAAGCAACGCCATGCTCTGTTGGAGGGCAACCTTTCACCTCGGCAGGAAATTCCTTAGGCCAAAAGCAAGGAGCTATTTCAAGCAAACCCATGTTTTTGGGCAGAAATCAAATTCTGTTTCCCAAATGCCTTTGACCGTGCAAGCTGTTCCCAGCTCCGAATTAGGGCATTTACTGAGGATGCCAGAGGGGCCCCTGGGGCAGCAGCAGCTGCCCATGCCATGGAGGTCACCCAGCCCAGGAAGAAGTGCTGGAGTCCTTGTGGAACAAGCTGAATGAGAAGGAAGGAACAGCAGCAGCTGTTACTGGGAGAAGGGAAGGGGTCTCAGTAACAGTGGGCACCTCTCGGTGCCACTCACCAGCTCATGGATGTCCTCATTGAGGTCCACATTGCTCAGCTGCCCGATGCGCAGGAAAGAGGAAGGTGTGAGCTGAGGAGAGAAGGGGAAACGAGGTCAATTCCTGAATGCACTTCAAATCTTTCAGGAGGAAGGAGCAGGCATGCAAGACGCCTGTGGCTCTGCCTCCCTGGCAGAGCTCTGCCCGCCTGCCACTGCCAGAGCCCCCCAAAACGCAGCATCCTGCTCTCCGAGGAGGTGGGACCCAACACCCTGGAGGGAACCAGAGGCAGCAGCAGCTCACCAGGATTTGGACGAGCTGCTCCAACCTGTCAGCTGGCAGAGCCAGCTCACCTGGGGAGGTGCCAGCCAGCAGCGGCTCACTGGGGACTGGCCACCACCAGCCCCAGGCACAGAGCGCGGTTCCCGGCACAGAGCCGACAAACCTGTGCCGAGCGGCACGTTCCAGGCTCCCCTGAGGCTGGGGAGGGACAGAGCCCCTGGACAACGCCACCTCCACAGCCACAAGCTCACCACAACGTGCCCTGAGCTGCCAGGCCCAGCCAGCAGCAAGGGGCAGCTGAGGGCACTCCTGGCTCTGCCATCTGCTCCACGGCAGCGTTTCCCAGCTGGGAGAGGAGCCTGTCACGTCAGCCTGTTTGTCACCCCCCGAGCAGCTGGGACCAGAGTGACAGCCAGGCTGGCTGCCAGCCGGGAGACACAGGAGGAAGTGGGCACACTGCTCCTGCACAGCCCTGGGGGCTCTGGGGTCTCTCTGGGCCGGCCCCAGTGTGATGCAGGGAAGCAGCATTTGCATCTCCCTCCGGGGGTAGGTGCTCCTTTCACTGGTGATCACTTGGGCTCGTTACTGGCAGCAGTGCTGCATGGCACGGGAAGTTTTGGACTGTTTGGGGCACCTCTGTCTCCTGGACAAGGCAGGCAAGGGATCAGGCTGCAGCTGAGCAGTGCCACAAGGGGACCCAGCTGGAGCAGGCACGCTGCTGTCACCCCTCCATCGCTGTGAAACACAGGGATGCACAAGGATCTGAGCACAGTCCCTAAGCACAGCCCGAGCACCACTCCTCAGCATTAAGATCTTCCCCTCCAGAGTCTCACCCCTCCCCAGCTGCCAGGTTAAAGACCCAGAGGATAAAAGAGGAATGGTAAGCGGGGCTCTGGCACATCAGTCTCTCTCTGCTGGCAGGTCCCAGATTGAGCCCCTCACTGCTTTAATCCCACGATCCCGTCTGGAACATGCAGGCCAGAGCTGCTGGAAGCCCTGCACGTCACTGCAGAGGAAGAATATCCCTTTGTGTTTACAGCCTGACCTATTTTCCCATTTTTCCCTCTGCTCCACATTCTCCTTCACTCCCTGACCTGCAGATGGGCTCTGCCCCAGCTTCTCAAATCCTCTCTGGTGCCCTTTAGCCCCCAGCAGTCCCAGTCCAAAGTGCTCCATGCTGCCATTTTCAGACACTGGTTTGGCAAAACCAGCCTGGGATTTGTTTCTGGTCCATGATGGCTCCACGCTCCCAGTGGAAAGGATCCAGGTGGATCCTTTTCCCAGCAGTCAGAGCAGATCCCTGTGGACTTCTATGAGCTGGACACACACAAAGCTGTCACCTCCCTGGATAGGAACTTAGGGTCACAAGCTAGATAAAGGAACTGCCTGTCCCAGTGCCTGCCAGTGCCCAGCTGCTCTGGTGGCAAGCTGAGGTCCCAGCCAGGCGCCCAGCATCCTGGGGAGGGGGAAGGACACATTCCTTGCCCTGAAACCTGGAGGGATAAAGCTGATGCCTTGCAAAGAAACACCCCCACCTGGACAGAGGAAGCACAAGGATTTAAGGCTCCCATACATCTAGATGCAAGAATAAGGCAAGGAGATGGAAAATGTCACTCATGTCATGTCCCTTGTGTAAGACCTCAGGCAGGACCAGCTCTTCAGGGAAAAATTCTCCTTCCCTTACGTTTGGGGTCTGCAGATAGACCAAATGTGGCTGAACCAGTGACACCCCACCCTCTTCCCTCCTTCCCTGTGGAGA
This sequence comes from Donacobius atricapilla, assembly GCA_013397315.1. Classification (NCBI taxonomy): domain Eukaryota; kingdom Metazoa; phylum Chordata; class Aves; order Passeriformes; family Mimidae; genus Donacobius; species Donacobius atricapilla. The sequence goes on along the minus strand of WBMY01003004.1, from coordinate 151,994 downwards.
AAGCAGCCATGGCACAGCAGTTTAATTCCCCACCGACTAAACACCAGCAGGACACAAGCATAGATGAAGGGAAAGGAGGTGCAGTGGAGCCCGAAGCTGAACTTCCATAGACAAGCAGCATATATTTAATATCCTCCCCACAAGTCCTAGCACCCCTCTGGCATCTGCAAGCAGAGGCTTGGCTCCTGTCTCACCTGCCACAGGGATCACATGCCAGGAGGGCAGGAAAGAGCTACTTCCAGCAGCACCCAACTATGATAAGAGAAAAAGGAGACATTAAGGCAGCCTGGAGCCAAGAGAAAAGGTTATTTGTGCACAGCTCAAAGATTCCCTGAGCAATGCCCTCCTTGGGATGTTTTCAAACTCAGCCAAGGCAACTGCTGATCTTGGGTACGTGTGATGTTGGTGTGACTGTGCTGTGATTATCTCCACATAAAAACATGCACTGCTGCCAAAACCCAGAGGGCACAGATGGGTTAACAGCTCTCCTGCCCCAGGAGAGGCTCTGGGACATGCTGAGCCTCACTCGGCCCGTGGCACACTAGCACCCAGCCCTCAGCTCATTTGGGTGGTAAAATTAATTTCATTTTGAGCTCTGCAAAGAGATGTCTGGAGCCTTGGTCTGAATCAAAATAAATTATCATCAGTGTTAGTGGGCAGGAATGTTTGCACGCAGGGCTGCTCCTCCAAGGGACCTCATCAAACTGCAGGGAAGCCCCCAAATTCAACAGAGGCAAACAAAGCCCTGCACCTGGGATGGATGAGTCCCAGTGGTCAGAAAGTAGCTTAGCTGGAAAAGTCCTGCAGCAGCCTGCTGGGTGAGTAAAGACGTGTCAACGGCACAGACCTGGAGTGGAGGTGGTCAACCCCCTCCTGGGTGGTGCAAGACCACTGCCAGAAGGTCTGGGGAAGGGATCCCACACCTCCACTTGGCACCTGCAATAGCACACCTGGGACTGGGCATCCAGTTTGGGCTTCCTGGGCCAGAAAAGGCACAGAAAGTGAGCTCAGCAAGAGAGTTGGGGGCTGGAGCACTCAGCAAGATATACAAAGAGAAGCTGGTGTTTCTCAAGGAGTTCTTCATGCCATCTCCAGACATGCAACAAGAGGTTACAAACAGGACAAAGCCAGATTTCCCTTGAAGCTTTGCATTGATGGGACAAGAAGCAGTGGATGAACTGCAGTAAGGGAACTTCTGCTGAGATAACAGAGCCAAACATTCACCCTGTGGCTGGTGACACACTGAACTTGGGACCAAATAGAGTGCAGAGTAGTTACCCAAAGCTCCTCTGGATGTGCCCCTCAGGGATCTGCTCTTAGCAGGGGGTGGACTAGAGACCCTAGCACTAGCCCCCTCAGGGACTCCTGAGGTCCCTGGCACTCACTCTGAGACCAGCAGAAGCAAACTGAGGATCAACCTCAACATGAAGAAAATCTAGCCGAAGATCTCAACCACCACCTTCTACTCCTTTCCTGAATGCATCATCTCCATGATCCACCCCAGGCTGTGTGCACAGCAACCAAGCCGTGCCCCCAAACATTGCTCTGGAGAACCATCAATAGGGAATGTCTGACTCTGCTCCATAGCCCATTTCCACAGGGGTGAGCCAGCGAGGCTCCTCCCTGCAGGACATGACCCAGCATGAGGAGACCTCCCCTAGACACTGCCCCTTGTCACAATCCTGTACTCAGTAATGAACTGACTGCATGTGACTTTCCGTTATCTATGAGATAAAGCCCGGCACAGACCACAGGAGGAGCCCACAGAAGCTGTGGGAGGGAAGGAAGAAGATTTCCAGCCCCTAGGGCCCTCTTAGCCACAGAACACTCTGCCCCTCATACCAGCCCAGGTGGAAGGCTCAGGCTGTGTCACCAGTGTGTCACCAGCACGAGAACCCTGTCACCGGCTCCGGCAGTGAATGGGGGAGATGAGCTGCAGGGCTTTCGAAACCCTCCTCCTCTGACACAGCCACAGCTGAGACAGGCTTCAAACCAACCCAGCATCACCCCTAAAATGCTTTGCAGCGGCAGAGAACTGGGCTCCACTCCTCCAGGCTCATAACAGGGGAGAAGGCACCCAGACTCTCCCCAAGGTGTCACTGCTTGGCTATGCTTCTGCTTCCAGGCTCCTGCCGCCATTCCCAGGGCACAGCTGCTCCTTGACCCTCGCCTCCACGAGGATGGGAAATACTGTCATCTCCTCTTGGCACAGGAGCAGCACAAGGATGAAGCACTGCCACAGTCCCTGATGGCTTGAGCAATTTGCAGAAAACTTCCTGAAGGTCCCATGTCAGGGGAAGCTCCTGCCACCACTCGAGGGCAGTGGCTCTCCAGGGCGGTCACCTCCAGACTCACAAGAGCAGGGACAAGCAGCCTGTCTGCCAATAACCTGGGGTGTGCAATCTGCAGCCCATCTGCCAGGAATCAGGGCTCACCCAGCACTCACACTTCCCTTTTTCTGCCTCCTCCCACCAAGATTTCTTGATTGCAGCCTGACCACTTTTTTGCACCTCGTTACTTAAGATTAAAGAAAATGAGACCAGCAACATCCAGAGATGCAGAATAAACACACAGGGGCTAAGAAGGACAACCTGCCCAGCAGCAGCTTGGTCTTCATGATGGTGACCCCTCGTTCGAGGCACCCTTTGAAGCAGGAGCATCAAACCAATCCCAAAGTCAAGGCACTTCAGCACAAATATCTTTGATGGTAACAAAGGAGAAACGCCCTTCAGCAAAAAATGTTTCATGATGGAAATTGGCTCCTCTTACTAAAATTTTCCACCCACTTCCCAGCCTGAGAACCAACACACGTCTCAAGAACACAGGAAAGGGACGGCCCATGGCAGGAGTGATGCTCCGAGGTACAGGCTGCCTCTCACTTCTTGATGTGCTCGAGGCACCAGAAAGCCCTGGTGAGAGGATGAAGGCTTAGTCAGCTCAGCAGGCCCCAAACCAGAGGAGACTCAGGGACAGGCCTCTCACACCCCCTCTATGGCCACGGGTGTGTTTAACCAGCCTCTCCTCACCTCCTGCCCACCAGAACTCAACCTCAGTCCCTCACAGCTGTCAGGTGGGGAGCTACAGACACGTGTTTCCTCTGGTCACCTTAAGATCACTTTCATTTCCATTAAACAAGCACGTGAGAAAGGGAAGAAGCTCTGCTAGAAGACATTTTATTGTATTACCACAACCCAGGTTTAAATCTCCCCTGAGCTAAGCAGCCCCAGCCTCTTTTTATTTCTCTGCCAAAGCTGTCCTGCCTTCCTGCTTCAGCCCACATGACTGAAAGTCATCTGGAGCAGAGGGAGAGGCAGCTGCTCAACACCAAAATACAACCCCAGCCCTACACGGCCACTGCCAGGGGCACGTGTGGTCTGGAGCACCAGTAAGGTACTCCCTCTCCTCCCTTGCCGAGGAAAATGCCACCTCACCAGCTGGGACCTGAGCTGCCTGCACTGTGAAGGGACACACTGACAAGAAAACACATTGGTAGGGCTGGGTGTCCACCTCCAACTGCCCCTGCTGCCGCAGGCTTCAGGCGCTTCTTCCAAACTACCAGGAAAACCCTTTCCTAATGACCCCCAGCCATGAGATCTGGTTAATCCCTATTCTAACACCCTTCACTCCACAGAATTCCCTAAGTGCTCTAAATATACAGGGTCCTGTTGCATTGCCCAGGAGGATTACTTTTATTTTCACCCCAGAACAGCTGCCATGGCACAGCTGCCTCTTTCCAGCTGCCATTCCATGCTCCCAGAGCACTACACAAGGCTCTTCCAGCCCAACTAGCCCTGCATTTCCCTCTAATTAGCCGGCTGTTCTGACTTGCCCAGGAGCAGGGCAGCACAGAATCGTGCTGGGCGAGACATCCCTGCTAACAGCTGCCAGAATCTGGCCCTGCTCCTCCCTATCTAAGCTCAAGTCTCCCAGAAAACTCTCCACAGGAAATTAAAGGATGCCACCCGGAAGCAATGCCTGTCCCACCTGGTGCTGGCACAGAAGTGCTCCGTGGTCCCGTCCTGATAGCCCATCTACACCACAGCCTGGCAGAACCCACCTGCCCTCAGCTTCTCTCCGGAACAGGTGCTGAGTGCCTCAGTTTTCTTCACTGAGCTGCATGTGGGGGAGAGACCACCAGGCAAGCAGCCTGAAGGTACACTGGAGAGACGTTCTCCTCACTTAATTACCCCAAATTAACTTGCCAGAAGGAACTGGCCTCCCTTTGTAACATGGCCCACCTTGGACCTGCTTTTTGCCATTGTAGCTCCTTAAATCCCACAGGACACCCTCCACCACTCCAGTGTTAGAGGCTCTTGTGCCTGAGCCCTACCTGTTGATCTGGGCAGCAGCAGCATGTCAGGCAGCAGGCTCCCACAGAATGACATTTTTAGCACAAACTCATTCAGTACAAATTAATTTTTCATGGACAGATACAGACAGAACAAAGGGGGAATGGCTTCAAACTAAACAAAAGGAGAATATGTCAGTAGAAAATTCCTCCTTATGAGGGTGGTGAGGCCCTGGCACAGGTTTCCCAGAGAGGTGGTGGCTGTCTTATCCCTGGAAGTGTTCAAAGCCAAGTCGGATGGGGCTTGGAACAATCTGGTCTAGTGTAAGGTGCCCCTGCCCATGGCAGGGGGTAGAACAGGATGAGCTTTAAGGTCTCTGCTAATCCAATCCATGCCGTGATTCTCTGAATGAGAGCAGCCCCAGCGAGCAGGAGCAAGGTCCTGTGGCAGGGACAGTCTCACGGCGGAGGAGCAGCGGCCAAGGGCTGCAGCAGGGATGGAGGCGGCCCGCACCGCTGCCGGCTGGGCACTGACTCAGTCCACGGTCACTTTTTCCCCCACTCGTGCCCCGTGCCCCGTGCCCCGGCCATGGCTGCCCCCGGCCCCTCCCCGCGCCGGGTCCCGACAGGTTCTGCTTTCCCAGCCCGCGGGAGCCCGCAGCGACCCCGACCGCCCCGGGGCAACGAACGCGGTTCAACACTACGGGCGGGGATGGGGGCGCAGACACGGGCCCGCCCGCGGCCCCAGCCCTCTCCGTGCTCCCCCCGGCGCAGAGCCCCCGCTCCCGGGGGCGGTACCCACCTGCCGGCCGCTGCCCGCCGCACCCGGGCCGGTACCGTTGAGCAGCGGGGTGGTTTCTCCCGCACGCCCGTCCTCGTCGTCGTCGCGGTCGCGGCCGGACCAGGACACCTTCTTGGCGACGTTGGCCATGCGGGGCGGCGGCAGCTCCTCCGCCGGGCCTGCCCCGCCGCTCGGTCATGTGACCGCCGCCGCCGCCATCACGTGGCCGTCAGGGCGGCGGGCGCCCCGAGGCACCATGGGAGTTGTAGTTCCGCTGGGGCCCCGCGCTCGCTGCCGCTGCGGGGCGGGACGGAGCGGAATAGGATAAGATGGGACGGGCTGAGCGGGACCCGGGGGTGGCGGTCCGAGAGGTTGCGAGGCCACCGCGAAGCTTTTCCCCACGTAAACCCTGCCGGCAGCACGGCACCGCCGTCCCCGGGAATATGGGGCTCTGGGAGCACGGGGCTCCGGGAAGGCCGGAGCCGACGCTGCTCCAGCTTTCTAGGCTCAGAATTCCGCAGAGCAGACGTTCGGGAGGGTGTGTGCTTTGCCTGAGGCCCCTGAAGCAGCACAGCTCGGGCCAAAGCCCTGCCATGCCAAGGAGCCCCGCGGCACTGGTAGCGCACGGTACCGGCGGCCGCTGCTCCGGCAGTGCTGTCCCACCCCGGTCACGGGCTGTCCCACCCCGGTCACGGGCTGTCCCGTGCTCCGCTTCCCCCGCTCTGACTCAGGGGCAGGGAACGAGCAGCGTCACCCCCTCCGGCTGCCCGTGCTGAGCAGCTCCCGCCCGGCTGTGAGCGGCGCCGAGCGTTGTAACGAATGAGCAGGACAGAAGTAAATCAGGTTTCTCTAATGTTCGGAGCATTTTAATAGGAACCATGGGCTGTACATCCCCTAGGGGCCGGCGACCTCTGGCTTCGGTCCCACCTCTGCCGTACTGGCTGCCAGGACCCCTTTCCCCTTCCCCCCCTCCGGTGGTGCCGGTCCTGAGACGCTCTCCCTGCTGGGTGTCCCGTCACCCTGGGAGGATTCAGCTCATGTCGGGAGAGGCACCATGAGCCAGCCGTGACGGCTGGTGGCCGGCACTGTTCCTGCTGTCAGCCTCGTCAAAGGCAGCGCTGGAGGCAGGGACACGGCACCCTCCGCACCCCGCCCTGCAGGGAGGCATCGGCCAGCGTGAGGAGGGGGCCACGGGGCATCCCCCGCCCGGTCGCCATTCTGGCCACCTCCCCGGGCAGGAGAGCCCGTCTCCAGAGAGCGAAGCCAGCCAGGTGACCCACAAAAGCTTCTGCAGTGCCCAAGTCCATGTTGGGCGCGTCCTGCCCCCAGCCCAGCGCCAGCGAGCCACCAGCGGGAATTTCATAGCCCTGCTGGAAGCCGGAGCCGGCGGCCAGCAGCCTCCTGTCCACGTAGAAGCGGTACTGGCCCTGGCCGGAGGACCAGGTGAGGCACAGGTGGTGCCATTTGCCATCCAGGAGCGGCACCACCGGAAGCTCCCGAAATTGCCCGTCCCGCACGATGAAACGTGCAGAGCCAGGGCGATCGCCACCATAGCCATGCACGGCCAGCTCGCTGTGCCCGTCCTCGGTGGCGTAGGAGAGGAAAGCACCGAGGCGAGGGGCTGGGGTGGCCAGCCAGGCACAGAGTGACATCGCCCGCAGCCCCCGGTGTGGCCCCAGCCCCAGGACGGCCCTGTGCCCAGCGGAGGTGTTGGGGAAGAGCAGGACAGCTCCGGTGCGACAGGCGGGGGAGGTGGGCACCGGGGCGGCGGGGCCGTACCTACCCTGTCCCGGCTGCTGCGGGGCTGGGGGCTGCTCCTGGGGGGCCGCGGTTACGGTGGGGAGCACCGGTGCCATGGTCTGGGGTCCTGGTGCTGCGTCACGAGGGGTCTCCTCATCCTCTCCGGGCGCTCCACCAGGCCCGGCATCAGCCGGCAGCCAGCGCCCTTCCTCCTGCCGGTGCTGCTGCCACCGCCTCGTCTTCGGGCGGCGAGGGCTGGCGGTGCTGCGGGCAGCCTGGCCCGGTGCCTGCTGCTCCAGCTGGCTTCCCCGGCTCTGGGCAGTGTCTGGCAGGCCGTGCGGTTTGGTGCCCGCTTCCACCAGTGCAGACGGTGGGTGGGTGAGCAGGCCGTGTGGTGGGCTCAGGGCACCCACTGTCCGCTCCAGCCTCTTCAGCCTGCGGCGCAGCCGCCGGCCAGCGGTGGCCAGGCGGGCCAGCTCGGCACCCAGGGCAGCCCGGGCAGCGTCGGCCGCCTCCGCCTGCTCCGCCAGTGCCTGGAAACGTCCATCGATGTTGTAAGAGACGTTGTAGTTGCTGGCGATGCTTTGGAGATGGTTCAGGGTCACCTCCTGGAGCCGGAGAAACTGCAAGGCAGTGGGATGATGTGGGGTGAACCTACGTCCCCATGCCGGGTCCCTGCCCAGCCCAAAATGCTGAGTGTTCCCCTGGCCCAGGCTGGGCAGCGCCCCTTCCCCGCCCCGGGCACCCACCTGCTCCTCCAGGCGCCGCAGCCGCAGGAGCAGGGGGCCGGGGCGGGCCAGGGGCCCCGGTGCCCGGGTCAGGCCGTCCTGCAGGGCGGCAGCGAAGATCAGGCAGAGGGGCAGGGCCATCCCCGCCATCTCGCTGCCGGCCGCGTTCTGTCTGAGCGGCAAGGCCGGCCCTGGCCCCCGTGGTGTCCCCCCGGACAGCCTCCACCATGATGAGATCCGCAGCCACCTCTGGCACGGCCCAGCACCGGGGCTCCCAGCGCCGAGGCCCCGGGCCAGCGCTCTGCGGGGGCGGCTGGCCCCGGCCCAGAGCTCCCGGAGCTCCGGCGTCCCGCGGCAGGGGCTGGACCGGGAATATTCGGCTATGAGGTGGGGAAAGACGTGGGCGGGACCCTGGGCACACGGCTGGATGCGGGGGCAGGGGGGACAGGCCCGGCAGTGCAGGCAGGACAGGACAGGGCAGGTAGGATGGAGAGATCAGTGCTGGCAGGACAGGGCAGGGCAGGGCAGTTGGAATGGAGCGGGCAGTGCCGGCCGGACGGGACAGGACAGGACAGGTAGGACGGAGCGGTCAGCGCCGGCCGGACAGGGTGGTGCGGCAGGGCCACCACGAGGGGGCAGCACGTGCGAGCCGTAGCACCGCCGGTGGGCGGAGCTTTCGGGCTCTGGGCGGGGCTTCAACCCTGCGCGCGGGCTCCCGCCCTTTCCTCGCAGGCCCCGCCCCTCGCAGGCCCCGCCCCTCGCACGCCCCGTACCCTTGAGCCGGGCACAAGATGGCGGCTGCGTCGCTCGCCCGCCGGATCGGCCGCTCAGGTGCGCCCGGACCCTGCCCCGACCGCTCCCTGCGGCGGGCTCGGCGTGTCCCCGAGCCCCCGCTGCCTCTGTGCCCGTCCCTTACCGTCAGGGTGCTGCACGTGTCCCCCTGCCGTGGGCTGGGGTGTCCCTGTATCCTCCCTGAGTGGGTCAGGGTGTCCCCATGTCCCGCCCTGGCCGTGCAGAGCGGTTTTTGGGGAGAGCACCCCACGCGTGTGTGGGCTGTGCTCTTCCTGTCCTTACCTGTGTGTGTCCCCCAGGTGTGCTGCCACTGTGCTGCCGCCCCCCAGCGTGGGACAGGGCCACCCGGCCACCCCCCAGCCCCCTGCAGCCCCCTGGCCTCCTGCTCGCCCCGTGTCGTTCCTTCAGCAACAACAGGATCCAGGTGGAGCTGGACGAGAGCTCAGGTACGGCGGGTGGCACCTCTGCGGTGTCACCCTCAACCCACAGGCATTGTGGGGCACAGGCAGAGTCCTTTCCACCCCTGGCCCATGGCATGTGTGGCTCTGGGCACGGAAAGTCATCAAAGCCCCAGATGTTGCAGCTGTAGCTGCTTAGGAGCCTCAGGGAGAAGTGTTTGGGGCTGGGAGTCTCACCTGAGCGGGCACTTCAGGTGATTGGTGCTACAGGCAAATCCTGGCTGTCATTGTCCCCTGCCTGTGCATTGTCTCCTCTCTGGGGATCCCCGGTTTGGGCACCTGGTAGTGTGGTGGCGCTCTGTCAGAGAAAAGCTATTGAGAATTTGTGTGACTTGGCTACCAGGAATAGCTGTCATGAGGCTGTGTCTCTGCACTAAACAAAGGTTCCTCTTCTTGTGGCTTCCCAGGTCATGCTTTCAGGTGCCTGGCTGTGTCCTTGTGCTATTCCCAGCTGGGCATGGCTGCAGTACCCAGGCTAAGCACTCAGGGACGACCTTTTGGGTAGGGTAGTGCATTTTGGGCAGGGACAAGGGCTCAGAGCCCTTCTCATAGTGCTGACAGGCTCCAGCAGGTGTGTGACCCCCTGGACACAGGCTGTTTGCTGTGACAGAAGCTGCAGGCTTGACCTTCCCCATTGAGCCCAGAGAGAAGGGAATGCTGGGCACCGTGACCCGGAAGGTGGCTGGGCTTTGGGACACGTGGGGGGCACCACGCATGGCCTGGTCTGTGCTCCAGGTCCACCACCCACACAGTGACCCTGGCTTGTGGGTGGATCTGGGCAAAGACAGGACCTTGCTCTTGGCTCTGCTGCTCTGGAAGCTTTTAAATAGCCAGGAACACTGTTGAGTGGGAAGACATCATTTGGTGAGGGAAACAGGGAGGTGGGTGAAGCTCCCCTGGGCAGGGCAGTGTGAGCTGCTGTGGGAGGCGGGTCTGATGTTGTTGTGTTTATTCTGCACAGGCATTGCCATGATGAAGTTCAAGAGTCCCCCAGTCAACAGCCTCAGCCTGGAGTTCCTCACAGAGTTTTCCATAAGCCTGGAGAAGCTGGAGAACAACCGGGCCTGCCGGGGTGTGATCATCACCTCTGTAAGAGTTTGTTCCTGGTTGAGTCGCTGGTCACTGGCACAGGAGGGTCCTCAGGCACCTTGGATTGGCTCTGGGAGGAGGGCAGGGAAGGGCCATGATCTTTCTTCCTTGCCCTTTTCTAGCAGAAGAATGACAACCAAGTATTGTGCTTTGTCATGAAAATCAAATCTGTTTATCTGCCAACCTGACACATGCTGTGACATCTCCTGGCTCACTCACAGGGAGCTGCTAGGAGATGCCAGTGCTTACTTTCAGATGTGGTGTGGGGATAAGGTGGTGCCTGGGATTGGGATAGGACAAGTTTTGTGCTATGTGGCTGTTGTACTCATACAGGGACCCTGACAATGAGAAATTGTGTAGCAAGCAGAGGCCCAGCACTGCAGGCCATGGTAATGGGATAATCCAGGCTGTGGGAGCACTGGGAAGATATTTTCAGAACCCCAAAAGACCCTGATTTATATGACATGTTCATCACTTTCCCTGCCCTTAAGCTGCCAGGCTGAGCGCTAAAGGGTTCTTCCTTCTCTGTGACTGTCAGCGACATCTGTCTTTTCCCGATTCCAGGCTGTCCCCAAAATATTCTCATCTGGCCTGGACATCACTGAGATGTGTGGGAAGAGCATGGAGCACTACACCGAGTTCTGGAGAGCCGTACAGGAGATGTGGCTCCGGCTCTACGGCTCCAGCATGGTGACAGTGGCTGCAGTCAACGTACGTCCTCTGGGCCTGCCTTCCCTGGGGTGGGATTGGCACCTGCTGTGGTTGCTTTGGACTGCCTGGGCAGGGACAACTGAAAAAACAGGCTGAAATTCATCCAGGGATATATCTGTTGGGGTGTTCAGGCAAAATTCATGTCTGTCAGTTCTGTGGGCTGTGGGAAGGTATGGAAGCGTGGGATGCTGCAGGCTCTGTGTAAACTGCAGGCACTCCTGGGTTCCAGCAGCATTTCCAGTAGGTTTTGCTCCTCCAGTCGGGGTTCTTGGCCAGCAGAGAAGTGCTGCTTGAGTCTCTGTGTCCATGGATGGGTCACTACATTTTTGGTGTCTTGTTTTCATTTTCCAGGGTGGTGCTGCCCTGGCAGCTCACAGTGGTGTCTGTCCACAGCCCCCCATTGAAGACACTTGAGTTTTCTCTCAGGCATCCTGTGCAGGGCTGAGCAGCACGCAGCCATGGAAAAGATGGTCACAAATGGAAGGAAAATCTTCCCTGTGAGGGGGGTGAGGCCCTAGAACATGTTGCCCAGAGAAGCTGAGGCTGCTCCATCCCTGGAACTGTCCAAGGCCAGGCTGGATGGAGCTCTGAGCAACCTGATCTAGTGGAAGGTGTCCCTGCCTGTAGCAGGGGGCTTGGAATGAAATGGGATTTAAGGTGCCTTCCAACCCAAACCCTCCTGTGATTCTATGAAACCCTGATAAACATCAGAAATCTTCTTTAGGACTGTATGGAATCAGGTCATCAGCAATTTGGGGGACATCTGTTCTGTCTTCCTGGTGTCTTCCATGCTCTGGAATGATCAGCAAGACGGGGGGTGTTTGTAACCATGTCCTGGACTCACTGTGTCCTTCTCTCTGCCAGGGGTCCAGCCCGGCCGGGGGCTGCCTTGTTGCTCTGTCGTGTGACTACAGGATCATGGCAGAGAACCCCAAATTCAGCATCGGCCTGAACGAAGCCCAGCTGGGCATTGTGGCTCCCTTCTGGTAGGCCAGTGCCTCCCACTTCTAGTATCGTGTGTAGGTCTCTAGAAAGAATTCATCTTCAAGGGTGAATGCCAGTTCAGCTGGTCATGGCTGTGTGGTTTGTGTGTCAGGGGTCAGGTATTTGCTGCTGCAGGAGATGACACCTCATTTCTGTCCTGTCCTGCACATATCTGAAAACCTTTCAGGCTGCAGAATGTCCTCACATCCTGCACCAGCCAGGATCTCAGTTCTGGCCCTGCAATTAACTCCTGAAGTAGTGCTGGGAGATCTCATGGGTCAGACTCAGTCTGGGAATAGACTTTTCTCTAGGTACACACTGTGTACCTGCAAAATCCCGTGGTGTGGAGATCTCTGAAAGCACAGGGGCACTAAGATGCTGACACACAGGCCCTGGTTTGCCCTAGGAATGTATAAAAGTACTGTTGGGAAGGAGCTTTCAGTCACAGCAAGTGGATACCCACAGGCACTGAGAGTAAAAAGAGCAGCTTTCATGCAGAGGAGAGGGAACTCTCTTGGGGTGCTACCAAAAATGGCCCTTCTCACACCATTTTCACATCGTGACTGAGCTCACAGCTGCTGTTCTGAGCACTGAACCTGGGGAGTGGGACCAGGGTGCTGTCAGCTATTGGTGTCTGGGTGAGCTGCCCCTGAGCATGGCTTTCCCTCCCATCTCTTGCAGGTTTAAGGATACGTTTGTGAATGTTGTGGGACACCGAATCGCTGAACGCTCCCTGCAGCTGGGCTCCCTCCACCCTGCACCTGAGGCCCACAAGCTGGGCCTTGTGGACGAGCTGGTGCCAGAGGAGAAGCTCATGGAGAAGGCTTCAGCTGTCATGGCACAGTGGCTGGCCCTTCCTGGTAAACCTCTGGCAGAAGCAGAGGGGGCCTGGTCTGGGTGGGAGGTGCAGATGCCAGGGCTGGTGCCTGGGAGCTATACAACAGTTTCCATTAAAAGGGGAGGTTTGGATGGCTGGGAGGTAGGAGAGCTCAGCCTAGCGGTCCTGGCAACCTTGGGCTAACAGAGAGGGACACTGTGCCAACGTTCAGAGCACGTGGCTTCAGCTCAGCTCGTCCTGCCAACGCTGCTGAGTCAGTCTGGAGGTGTCTGAGCTCCACAGACAAACCGAATCTGTCTGTCTGTGGAGGTGTTAGCCCAGGAAAGCTGCCGTGGAGCTGAGTGAACGGGCTGGGTGAGAGCTCCTGGGTGGCTGCCAGGCTGCTTTTGTGGTCTGAATCAACTCTTGGCACTCTGGAAGGCAGTGATGGGGGTGTGGATGAGGACAGGCAGACAGCGCAGCCATCGTGTGTTTGGGTTGCTCCTTGACTGCAGCACCAGGTTCCTGGGCTGGGAGAGGGCTCTCCATAGATCTGAGAGATCTGTGGAGAGATCATGTCCCAGCCCATGTCCTTCTCCCTGCTCTTGGGGTGTTAGAGTAACACCTCACCCCCAAGACTGGGGTGGGCGTGTCTCAGCTGTGCCCTCTCCTGACTTCCAGGAGGTCCCGTGCAGATCCTTCCCCTAAATCAGAACTGTCTGGGTGAAGCTGGCCTCAGCACCTGGGTGCTGGAGCAATTCAGGGTTTCCAGTGTGTGCATGGAGGGGATCAGTCCTTGTTTCATTGACACTAAGTGCATGAATAAAACACCTGTGCAGCAGATGTGCTGCCACATCACTGCACCTGGCTATGTGAGGGTGTGAGCAGATGTGTGCTCGAGGCCTCAGTCAGCTCCACCAGCCCCTGCTGCTCCAGCAGCATCCACATATCCATGTGGAATGGCACAGGACCAGGGACGAGTTCGAGGGAAATCGTACTGGCTTTTGTACAGCGTGGTTGGCAGGAGCAGACGGTCTTGCAAGGATTGAAGGGATTGGTTCAGGTCAGCTTAGAGCCACAGCAGTTTCAAATAAGAAGGAATTTTGTTTGGTTACTGGTGTGTATTGGAGGAGGATATTGGGCTCTGGAGGGCACAGAGAGAAGGAGGTACACAACTTTTTGTCATCTTTGCCAGTAGGTCAGTCATTTCTCCACTGAGCAGTACAACCATAATTTATTGTTTGAGAATTTATCCAGTTCAGCTCCCAGCTGGTAGGTTTTTCTTACACCTTTCCCTGCTGCTTTCAAGAGCACTTTGCTGTGTGATCCCTTCCCATTTGACCTGCATTTGGTGGTACTGAGAGCTGGTCAGGGGTGAGGACAGGGCATATTCCTCATCCTTGCTGTCTTCTCTGCAGACCATGCCCGCCAGCTTACCAAGACCATGATGAGGAAGGCAGTGTTGGACCGCCTGGTAGCTCACCGGGAGGAAGACATCAAGAACTTTATCACCTTTGTCTCAAAAGACTCCATCCAGAAGTCCCTTCGCATGTACATGGAGATGCTGAAGAAGAGGAAGAGCTGAGGATCCAGCTGGTCCCTGGGAGGTCGAGTCACCCTCTGAAATGCTGCAGTGCCTGTTGGTCTCACAGCGAAGTCACCTGCAGTGCCAGCAATCAGTGACGTGCCACCTGCTCCCACGGCCGCCCCAGCTGCCCCCTCCCTTTGTGCCTGTAGAGTGCCTGACACCACTGCTGCCTTCCCCAAGGGCAGGGAGAACCCGCTCAGCCCCCCGAGGAATGGACAGGGGCAGGGTCTCAACATGCTGTGGCCTGAGCCCAACGGTCCTTGGATGTCCTCCCTCCTGTCCCAACAGTTAATTATAAAATGAAGTTTGTCAATAAATCTTCAATGAGGTAGGAGATTGATGCTTTGTTCCATGGCTTGTCTGTGGTCACAGTGTCCTGGCTGGTGGCCTGTCCCCAGGCTCTGGTTCATGGTGGGCTGGGGGGTCTGGGCACAGCCAACTGCCCTCCTTCTCCAGACTGGGATGTGGGGCAGCCCATGCACAGGACTTGTGGATGGGGCTGAACGGAACACCTTCATGGGGATTGGTGGTGGGAGCTGGAGCTGGATCCTGGTCTGTGGCTGCAGGAGGAGCTCAGGCCGCCAACTTCACCTCCACTGGGTAGTGGTCACTGACTGCCAGGGCCTGGAGGAGGGCAAGAGGTGGGAGATGTTCAGTGAGTCACTCACCCCTCACTGTGCTGCTGGGGCTGGCAGGGCACTCAGTTGCCCTGCCAGAACCTTCTGCCTGCTGGAGGGGGCACACTGTCCCCAGCCCCATGACACTTGACACACAAGGCTCCAGTTTTGGTACCTCATGGAGAGGTGCCCAGGCGTGGCTTGGGGTGGGCACTGGCAGAGGGCCACCTGCCCTCCAAGCCCCCATGTCTCATCTGGGGGCTCTGTGCTGGTGATGGGTGGATGAAGGTTGGCTTGGGTTACCCCATACCTTTAGTCCTGCCCATCGAAGACTCTAAGTCTGTGGATCTCTTCTCTTCCCAATAGGGACAGGCAGTGACCCCAAGTCCCCTGTGCTGTTTCCACCCTTGGGTGCCTTACCACGCTGAGCCCCTCAAAGAGACAAGAGCAGCCCTGCAGCCTGGGCCAGCTCAGCGTTGGTTTCTGCTAGAGCCCCAAATGTGTGATCCTGGCTCACCTCTTCCTGGTCCAACTGGAAATTGTGCTGGAAATTGTAGATACCAGCTGAGTTGGACACGATGTTTCTCTTCAGCTTGTTGCCACACACCACAATCCTGCAGGGGAGGTGTGGGTGGATGGTGGGTGCCACTCCTGCCCCTGCTGGCAGTGCAGGGCAGGCAGGGGGTCACCGGGGTGCCAGGGAGGGGACAGTGGTGCCATGGTGGCAGCGCTCACCTGTCATAGGCACAGTCTGACTTGCCCACTGTGGTGTCAGCGCTGTCGGGGATCAGCCACTTGAAGATGTCGCTAGTGCGGAGGCGGATGGATGACCAGTCGCTCGGCTGGACGTAGGAGCAGTCGGCATTGAAGTCCCCCAGGAACATCATGTTCTGCAGGGGAGATGGGGGGCTCGTGATGTGGCTGATGGGCTGTTCCTGCCACCAGCCCTGCTGTGGGGGTGGCAGGGACTGCCCTGTCACAGGGCAGGAACGCACCCCAGCACTCCTGCACCGGCTGCACTTGTCTCAAAGCAGGATCCCAATGTGGGTCCAACAGTCCCTGAGGCTCAGTGCCCAACCTTGGTGCCCCCCCAGTGCTAGTGACACTCACATCAGTCCCCCACTTGTTGATGATGGCCAGGTAGACGTCGTAGAGTGCATCAATCTCAGCAACAGCATCATGTGGGGCTGAGTGCAGGGGTACCAGCACCAACTCCTTCACTTCTGCCAGGGGAGAGGGATGTCAGCCCCACATCCACCCCATGCCACAACCCATGGCCACGTGTTCCCCCACTTACTGGTGCTGGGTGCTGAGACCCTCAGGATAAATGGCTCCCGGCTGAAGACATCCTGGGGGTCCTCGTATTGGTAGGTGTCCACCACAGACACAACATCTGTCCTGTGAGAACAAAAGGACGGTAACCCTTGGACTTGGCACAGCCCCTGTGTCCCCTCCATGGTGCTGGTGGCCCTGCAGTGCCATGGCACAGGCAGCAGCACTGCCCGCCCCATTACCTGTAGATAAACAGGTACATCTCCTTGTAGTTCTCCCGTCCCAGGGGGCCACTGATCTCGTAGTCGTATGGGACTGTGGATGCGCTGCAGAGGCACAAAGGCAGGACAGTGATTTCACTGGGACCATCCTGGATTGGCTTTGGCATGTCCAGGAGCTGGCCCCAGGGTTTGCACCAGCTGGTCCTGCTCTACAGTCCCCATGGTCCCTGTGCCCTGGTTGTGGGGTGACGTGAGGTATAGCAGCTCTGAAGACCCCAGTGCCTCTCCCCCAGGTGGCTCCTTGGGCGTAGCATGATGTGGGGCAGCTCCTGCCACCCTTTCTCTGCAGGGACATTCTTCACCTTCATTTACAGCAGAGCTAAATTAGGTCAGTGAGCAGCCTGAGGCTCTGCAGCACCCAGCGTCACCCTCCCTGCCCTGCTGCTTTGTGGCCACGCTGGAGGGGACACGGAAGGGCGAGGACGTGGGCTGGGTGCACCTGCTCAGGAGCACTAGCTGCCTTTTGACACGGCAGCAGCGGCTTCCGCATGGTCCCAAGCTGTGCCCTCTCCCAAAAAAAGGGTCAGTACCCAGCTGGTGGAGGGGCTTCCACCCTGCTGTGGTCAGCTTTAGCCCAACCCAGCAGCCCCTTTTCCTCCTAAAGTGCCAGAACCACCCCCCTCAAAGCATCATCCACTGCTGGGTCCATCCTGGGGTCCCCCTGCCATTCACAGGGTCTTGGGGTGCAAGGTCTGCCTGTCCCTTCCTCCCCTTCTCTTGCTTCTGCCCTGTCCTGTTGGATTTTGGAGACAGAACTTGCCAGAGCTGTAGTTCGTTTCCGTCCTGCATGCTCTGGTGAGCTTACAGCTTTCAGAAGGGATTTGTATCACTTGTATCCTCATTCCCTTCACTGTGTTATTCCCAGTGTTGTTTGCAGTGCCTCCTCCTTGCCCCAGCATGTTTCCCCTATTCTTCTTTCCAAAAATAAACTCTCTGTTGATGGACAACTTTTATTTTCCCTCTTACTGCTCAGGCAGCTTGGCTTTCCCTGCTGGTGTTGCCATTCCAGTCCCAGCCCCTCTTGTACCTGTTGAGCTGCTCCATGAGCTCAGTGACGGCGCTGAGGTCAGAGTCGCGCACCTCCTGCACCAGCACCACGTCGTAGCGGCGCAGGACCTGCCAGCCAAGAGGGACAGCTCAGGGCCAGCCCCCACCCATCTCCCAGCCAGACTCCTGGTTCTGGCTTCAGCACCATGGGGACTTGCATGTCCTTTGGTGCTGGGGCAGATGTCCCCAGGGAGGGCTCAGAGGGCCTGTGGGTTGTGCCTGACACCCCACCAAGCCTTCATCCACCCAGGCCACCCCCAGCATTGTGATGCCATCCATTCCTCGGCCACATCCCCACGTCTCTGGCACGGGAGCCCTGCTGAGGTCTGTCCCAGCATACAGCCCATCCCCACGGTGCACTGGCTGCACTCACGTTGATGATGATCTCTGCCACTTCCTTGTTGGACATCTTGGTGTCACCAAAGGCCTGGATGTTGAAGGCACCGATGCGCAGCATGGCAGTGGCTGGGCACAGGAGAGCCACAGCCAGCAGGGACAATTCCAGTGTCAAAGTCCTCATTCTTCCAGGATTGATGCTGGGTCACAGGGACGCAGGGCTGGCAGATGAACTCAGAACACTATTTTGGATTTGGGGTAGAGGAAAAAACATGTAGATCCTTCCAACATCCTGGTGTGTCATGGTGGGCATTGCTCAGAGCAGGCTGCAGAGCTGGTCTGGGCAGTCTGCCAGCTCACCAGTCCCAGAAGAAGATAAATCCTGTCCCACCGCTCTGAGTCTGCCTCTTCCAGCTCCAGGGATCACTCAGCTCCACTCCCCCACCAGTACGTCTTCACCACCCACCAGCCCCATCCACCACTGCCAGCATTCCAGGCACCCCAGGCTGTTTCACATCCTTAAAACTTCACCACAGCCCCCACTGCTGGGGTAAGGAGCGGCTCCTCATCCCAACTCATCCCAGTTCATCCCAGTCCCACCTGGCTGGCAGTTGAAGGTGCTGAGCCCGGATCCATCCTTACCTTGCTAAAGGTGCAGCACCTCTGCCCTCCCGGCAGCAGGATGGGCGGCTTTATTCCCAGCGGAGGTGCCGGCAAAGCAGGATGAGTCGGACACCCCCGTGGGGGTTTTGGCATAACTTTGAGCTCCTTCCCACATTGGGAAACCAAAAATCCCACAGGGCAACCGGGTGGGGCCAGCCCAGCCATCCTTGTGCTGACACAGCAAAGGACAGACAGGGAGACTTGGAAATGCTGGGGCATCCCTGTGGGACTGGATGGGTATGTGGGGGGACTTGCTTGTCCCTTGATGGGTGTGGGACTTGGGGGGCTGCCATCTGGGGTAGGACCTGGACCACAGAGTGAACATGGTGGCCAGGCAGGAGGTGAAGGGCGCTGGCCTTAATTGGGTGATTCAGATGATGTAATTAGAGGGAAGAGAAGGAAATGGCCAGTGTCTGGGTCAGGCAGGTGAGCACCGCCAGCCACCACAAGAGGAGATGGCTGCGAACCCCTGCAGCAGCCCCAGTGTCACCCAGAACAGCCCCACTGGTGACCCAAAGTAGCCCCAGGAGGGCTGGCATTCCCCATGCCAGTCCACAGCATTACCATGGCCCATGGCATCACCCGAGGATGACAACAGAGCAGCTGGCTCTGGCGGCTGCTCGTGCCAGGACTTGCTGGGCCCTTGTGCACCGCCAAGTTTTGTATCCTCACACCCAGTCTCGGGATGAGTCCTGTGTCCCTCGGTGCTGTGTCGGCACCGAAACCCCCTGGGAAGCACCAAACCCCCTGGAGCTGACTCACGTCCTCCCCACACCCTCACTGTCAGTGCCCTGTCAGCAGCCCCACAGCCAGGCAGGCTCTATCAGGATGTGAGAGCATCCTGCGAAGAGCATCCTACACCCTGGAAAGCCTGGAGCCCCCCCAGCCCCTTCCCTGAGTCCCGGCTTTTGCCACCATCACCTGAGAGAGAAGCAGCACTCACTACCACCCCATGGGTCTGGGTCTCTTGATGGCAGGAGGTCCTCCAGCCCCGGGGACCTCCCTGGCTCTCTGGCATGGCGCTGAGGGGCTGGCGCACCAGGGGTTGCTGGGGAGACTGAAGGGACCTCACTTTCAGAGCTGCAGAGGCAGGAAAAGGCTCATTTTTAATGGAAGCAGAAAGCATAACACTCCCACAAGAGCCCAAGAACTCCTTGCAGAGACAGTGGACATCTTGGCTGGCACCAGTGGCATGTGGTCTCCCACGAGGGATGTGTGCTGAGGTGTCCTGGTAGCCACTGCTGTGGGGACAGGCTCACTGGGCTATCAGGGTCACCTCCACTGGGAAATGGTCACTGACGGCCAAAGCCTGCATGTGAGGGAGAGCAGAGTCACCCTGACCAGTGTCAACTCATAAACCCTGAGCTCATCTGGACCCACTGCCACTGTCATGCTTGTCTGGGACCCCAGTGCTCCACTCCAACCCCCAAAATTTAGACCATACCCCAAAATGCTCAGTCTGGAGGGTTGATTTGGTACAACAGCTGGGGTCAGGCTGCGCTTAGGTGCACCCATGGGAGCAGGGAGCCCTCCCATGCTCACAGGAGCTGTGGTGGGGCACATCCCAATGCTGGTAGACTCATGCCCTACCCAGCCCCTCACTCACATCCTTGGTCTGGAGGTGGAATTTCTTCTCGAAGTTGTTGACGGTGGCAGAGCCAGGTTCAATGTCTTGGCGCAGGGCGGTGCCGCAGGCGACGATGCTGCCGAGGCATCATGGGGGTGTCAGTGCCTGTCAGTCCCGCTCATGCCAGCCCCCCCATGCCAGCCCCTGCCACGGCACCCACCGGTCGTAGGCGCAGTCGGTGCTGTCGGCCACGGTGGTGTCGGCGCTGTCGGGGATGAGCCACTCGCAGGCGCTGAGGGAGCGCAGGCGGATGGACGGCCACTGTGAGCTGGTCACGTAGGAGCAGTCAGCGTTGAAATCACCCAGAAGGATTATGTCCTGCAGGGCAGAGCACTGTGTCCCTGCCCATGCACCTTACAGGGCAGCAAGGGCTCCCTAAAATCTTAAGGGGCGGCTACAAACCCCCCTGAGGTGACCCAGAACGGCCAGCCAGCAGCACCCTGCCTGGAGACAGCTGGGATGGCACCTGCTCTGATGGGTACAAGAGGCCTCTCATGGGATATGTTCATCCCACCTGCCCACCTGGCTGCCCTGGGGAGGAGCCAAGTTCCCCAGTGCTGCTTACATTAGTCCCCCACTTGTTGATGACATCGGTGTAGACATCGTAGAGTGCATCAATCTCCTGAGCTGCGTGGCTGGGCTCAGAATGCAGGGGCACCAACACGAACTCCTGTACCTCTGCCGGACAGCTGGCCATCAGCCCCCTGCTTGGGTGCAGCCCCTGAGCAGGGAATGGGAACCCCAGGAAACCACCCCAGGCCAAGCCCCAGCTACTGGCCAGGAGAAGCAGTTGAAGGGAAAGGGTGTGTTGAGTGTGGTGCTCTGCCTGTCCCTCAGACTGGAAATTCCAGTGGGGAGCTGCATGCCTTTGTGCATTGTTTGGGGTTTGCTGCTAGTTTCACATTAGCATTTCCAAGCCACTATGGTTCTGGGCAGGAGATGGGATAGTGTGTGTGCCCTGAGGAGGTTCTCAGGAGGTGGTGGCATGGGGTAGGCAGTGGAATGAAGTGGGAAATGGGACATGATGGGAGATAGAAGGGATGGGGGGTGACAGGTGGTAGGAGATGGTGCGTGGTGGGAGATGGCACCCAGCCAGAAGAAGCAGATGGTGGGATACGGCACAAGATGAGGAGTAGCACATAATGGGATGTAGGACATGAAGCAGCTGGAGAATGTGAGATGGCACACAGCTGGAGAGAACTCATGGTGGGAGATGACAGGTGATGGGAGGTGATTGGTAGGAGATGGCACATGGTGGGAAACAGCAGGCGTTGGTAGCCATGCTGGGCAGGGACATAGCACCCCTGGATATCCATGCGTGGGACCCTGGCGGAGGCTTGCAACACCCCTGTGTTTGGCAGGCACAGATCTGGGCTCAGCCTTGCATTGAGGGAACCCCATGCCAGGTCTGGGCATCCCCCAACATCAGCTCTGCTCACGTGTAGTGGGTGAGGAGAACTTCACAATGAAGGGCTCCCTGCTGAAGGTATCAGTCCCACAAGCTTCACAGCCATCATCATAGTAGTAGCTTCCCAGCACGGAGACCATGTCCGACCTGAGGGAGGAGAGCAGAGCAGCCCCCAGCACTGCTCCTGCCATAGTCAGGGCCCCTAAAGGTACCCATCCCCTTTGGGGGCTGCTGGGGAGGGCAGCAGGTGACACCTGGCAGCATCCCTTACCTGTAGATGAAGAGGTACTGCTCCTTGTAGCTGGTCCGACCCAGGGGGATGCTGGCCAAAAAGCTGTACGGATGTTCCCCAGCACTGGGAGCAAGTGATGGAGAGGGTGAGAGGAGGCTCCTGGTGCTTCCCAGCATCCATCAGGCTCGCTCCAGCTGAACCAGAGGTGCCCTGGCATGGCTGGAATCCATCCCAGAATCCCCTTTGCAGTCACTCCCACACCAAGCCGCTGGGGTCACCTGTTGAGCTGGTCCATGAGGTCATTCACAGCACTCAGGTCGGCATCCCGGACCTCCTGCACCAGAATGATGTCGTACTCCGACAGGATCTGGGGGGACAAGCTCAGAGCTGCACTCCCCTGGCCAGGAGCTGCTCTGAGGGGCACTCCTGGCTGCCTGTTCTGGGCTGCAAAGGCTCCCAGGCTGGCAATGGGAGGGCAGCAGGGACCTCAGGGCCAGGGAGGGGACTCCTGGCTTGGAGAGGCCCTGTCTGTCCACCACCCACCTACCCAGCAGCTGCTCCAAGGGAGGAGCCTGGGCAGCATCAAATGTCACCCAGCCTTGATTGGGGACCAGCAAGAGTGGAGATGGCCTGAGGTGGGAGATGGTGATGGGGGAAGAGCGGATGGGTGGGTAGATGAAGGCTTGGACCTATGGATGGATGGATGGATGGATGAAAGGATGAAAGGGTGGATAAAGATGTGTATGAAAGGAGGAATAGTTGGATGGACAGGTGGATGGATGAATGAGTGGATGGGCAGATGGTTGGTTGCGTGGAGGGATGGAGGCATGCATGAGGAGATGTGGACAGGTGAATTGGTGATGCGTGGGTGTATGGATGAACACATGGGTGGGTGGATGGATGGATGGATGAAGCAGGAGTCCCACTGCCCAAGCTGGCTGCATCCTAAAGAGCAGAGCATGTCCAGACCTGCTCCTCTCCCCCCACTCACAGAGACGATGATATTTGCGACGGTCTGGTTGGACATCTTGGTGTCCCCAAAGGCTTTGATGTTGAAGGCGCCGACCTTCAGCGTGGTGGCCACGTGCAGCAGCAGAGCTGCAACCAGCAGTGACAACACCAGCCTCGAGGCTGCCATCCTGTGCAGAAGTGCAGGAGGGGCTCAGCCTTCCTGGCAGGGAGAGGGATTTGGGGCAGACAACAGGGATGACCAGGGTATTCCCACCGGCCATACTAGTTTCATTGGGAGGCATCTGTTGTCTGATGAACCACCAGGATGCAGGGACACCTCTGTTACATGGAGCCTCATCCTACCTGTCCCTCCTGGAAGGAGGCCAGATCACTCACAAGACTGGAGTGGAAAATTCCCTGGCAAACAAGTAAATGCCATTTCATGGTGACACAGAGCAGTCACTTCCTCATGGGGAATGAGGAAGAGCTCAGCCTGAACACCTCTTCTGGCCTGAGATTGGTGGCAGTGGCCAGGGGTCCCAAGATCCCTTGGCTTGTACCTCTCCCACATTTCCCTGGATCAGCACCAGAGACCTCAAAGATCCTACAGCAGCTGTGCTGGTACAGGGCAAGGGATGGATCCTCCATGACATCCCTCCTCACATTCCTCACTGCCTGGAGCATCCTCACCTGGGGTAACCTGCCCCTCCCCTGCCCCCCATCCCCCAGCGGTGCCCCTGCCCCATCCTCACCTAGGCTGGCTCCCTCAGGACCCTCTGCGAAGGCAATGCTGCAGCTCCTACCCACAGGGAAAGGCATTTGGGAAGATTTGGGAAGTATTTCCCGTGGCACTCAGCTGCCTGGGGTAATATTTCACCAGAGTGTGAGATCTGAGCCCTGAGCCCTGCCCAAGCCTGTGTTCCTGAATGCCTGAACTCTCCCAGAGCCTGATAAATGGGCTAAGAGGATGGGAAAATACTCCAGCTTTTGGCACACCGAATCTCACCCCGAGGAAGGATTTGCTGGCCCCAGGCTCACTTTTCCTTCTGGGGCAGCGGCTCCAGTTAAAACCTCAGTCTTCCCACTTGCACTCTAGCTGCAAACTTACCTCCAACACCACAGTCCCTTCAGTTGATAATGCAGCAATTTGGCAAAGCCATGATTTGGTCATGCCAAAAATTGCCCAAAGCCCCATAAATCCTCCCCACTCCAGGAGAGCACAGCACCCTCTGAACCTCCCAGGCAGAGGCACCTACAAGGGGCATATTCACCCCTGAGCTGCACCCAGGTTTGGCCTAGCAGAGCATTGTGGTGAGATTGAGCTGGAGGAGGTGACACTGTCAAGGGGAGCTCCTGGGGGCTGCAGGATGAGAAGGAAGCAGGACCTACCTTTGATGTCGTCCAAGGACTCTGGAAGGGGAAGGATTTGCACCTGCATTTATGGAGAGGGACACTCTCTCCTTGCCAAGTAGTTGCCCAGCCAAGGATCATGTGAGGCCGCAGGCTCCATATGGCATTTTTCACGGAAGCAAAGGTCTGCTCAGTGAAAAAAGAGCCCTTTCAACCTCTGCCAATGCTTCCCCATCACAGGTAAGGCCGATAAGGGATTAAAATGGCAACAAGAGCTCTGCAAGGTGAAATGAATCCCAGAGAGCTTTTGTGGGGATCAGCAGCTTCCGAATACGTGGCATGGGCAGCTCTCATTCATCACCAGATACAAATTCTCTTAAAAATTGTTTATTTTACCAACAGGAATCATTCCCATCCAGCACCCCACATTTCCAACAAGTTGTGAGTGTGCTGGGGCCAGCAGGAGCCATCCCAGTGCGGTCTTTGGGTGTGAAGCCAAAAGTCTTCAAAAAAAGACAAATTCCTTCCATGGTGCCCATCCCCAGACCCTCCCCAGGAGGTCACCTGGCTCAGGCCCCATCCCTGGGAGGGCCATGCCGTGCTGGGGGTGGCAGCCCTCCACTCCACCCACTCCCACAGCTCACACAGCCCTGTCGCAGCGGCCTTGGCTGATGTCCGAGCGCTCCAAAGGCAGCTGCGGTGTTTCCCAGGAGGGGTCCTGCAGTGTGCAGTGATCCTTAGGGGGCTGGGGGGCCCTGGCAGCCCCTCCCCCGGAGCCAAGCACCCTCCAGACAAGGGGTGCTCCCACAGTGGGATCTGGGCTGAGCCTACACCCCCCTAAAAGGCTCCCCAGACTGGAAGCTGGGGCAGGTTTCCCCAGCCAAGACCCTCCATGGTCAATTCCTCTTCAGGTCAGGAGCCCCCCCCCCGGGGCCAGACCCAGGACCAAGACCTTCCTGAGCCAAGGTCCCCCAGATCCTGTCTCACCCAGGCTAAGACCCCCTCAGGATAGAGTCCCAGGGCTTAAAACCACTTCTGGGCCAAGACCCCACAAAGACCAGACCCCTTTCATGCCAAGACCCTCAGGGCTGCACCACCCTCTGGGCCAATACTCCCCCCAAGGCTAAGCCCCAGGGCCAAGATCCCCCCAGGGCCAGTTCTCTCACAAGTCAAGAGCCCCTGAGTCAGCCCAAGGAGCAGCCCCCCGGCCGGTATCCCCCCACGTCCAGACCCCTCCAGGCTGAGACCCCTTGACTCAACCCCAGCACCA
>WBMY01003004.1:97038-126916 GCA_013397315.1 Donacobius atricapilla | reverse complement strand
GGGACGCCCCGGGCGGAGCGGGACGGGCCCGGGAGGCGGCGGGGGGACACGGCCGCGGCCGGTGGGGATGGAGGGGAGGCCCCAGGAGCTCAGGACAGGATCCCTGCTGGAGCCTGAGGCCGCAGAACAGGACAGGCGCCCCCCGACGCGGGCTGCTGCTGGAGGCTGAGGGCTTAGGTGGGCAGGATTGGGTCCGTGAGGCTCTGCTGCTGGAGACTGAGGCCCTAAGACAACAGCAAGGAATCCCTGGAGGCTGGTGACAGTTTTTTTGGCAGGGAGGGGGCTGGTGGCAATCCCTGATGGATTGGCTGGGATTCAGGGCCCCGAGGAGGTGTGGTGGACCTCGAGGCCCTGGGGACTGCTCACAGCCCCCGAGTGCTGCAACTGTGCCCTACCAGGGTTTTTGGGGGGGCTCAGAGAGGAGCAGTCAGAAACCACAGCTGCTGGTGACTATTGGGGTACATGGCCCTGCAGCCCTCAGTGCTGCTGAGTCCAGCTCTGCCCCCCCAGCAGTGTCCTCGGTGCTCTTATTTGCAGAAACATGAAATATTTTCCTTCCCAGCAATGTCAGTCTCATCTCTCAGTTGTTGGGCAGCTCTTGCAGGTGTAGCTTTGGGTGTCTAGGTGTTCAAATGCAACCTGGAGCTTTTCAGTGTCACCAGATAAGTGCAGTGGTGGTTCAAGAAGCTTGAATGTGCTGTGCATAGAGTCCCTCAGCCCAAAGGGAAGCTCTGAGCCTTTACTGTTCCTATCTCTTCACTTGGTTCATGGTCCTTCGAGAGGCTCAGTGTATTTTACAGCTTTGCTTTTGTTTTCTTGCAGAGACTGACCCCACTTCAGGAACTTCAGCTCCTTGAGATCATGTGCAATTATTTCCAAGAGCAGACCAAGGATTCAGTCCGGCAGGTCATCTTTTCATCTCTCTTCAGCCCCCAAGGGAACAAAGCAGACGACAGCAGGATGGCTTTGCTGGGGAAGCTGGTTTCCATGGCAGTGGCTGTCTGCAGGGTTCCTGTGCTGGAGTGTGCTGCCTTCTGGCTGCAGGTACAGCTCCTGTGCGGGCAGGGATGGCTTGAGGAAGGGGTCAGGGGGTACTCCAGGGTGGGCACAGTGAACTGGAGCACAGCTGTCACTATCAGCTGCTCCTTCCTGGCAGTTTCAGCTGCCCCCGTGTCTGTACTCATGTCCATTCCTGTGCTCTGGCATCAGGGAGAGCTTTGCTAGTCCATTCATATGCTGCACTGGAAGAAAAAAAAAGTTTGGGTGTTTTTTTTTTACTGTCAGTGAAAGTTTCAATAATCCCGCCCCAAACCCTGCGTATTGAAAGGGTTCAGTGGAGGGTTTGACCAACACAGGGGACAAACCTTGGCAGTTATGGTCATGTTGCCTGAAGAAGCTGACTCTGGACCCTGGAAAACAAACCCTTCCTGATGTGGGGGTTTGTGTGTGGAAGAGGCAAACCCCTGTCTTGAAATCTGGGCACAAAAGATGTGTGTTGATCTTCTATGAATGCAGTAGGTTGGGGATCTCTCTGTTTTCTTTCCCACTGAGATTCCCCACTGTGGGCTCTGGGAAGTGCCCCTTTGTGCCTGCTGCCCTTGTGGGATGTGCAGAAGTCACAGTTGACACAGGGGCAAGAGCAGGAAGGCTGTGCTGGGAGGGGAGGTGGGAGGAGGCAGACCAGCACTGTTTCCTTGGGGTCCCTTTTCTCCCACATGGTGAGCCTTTGGGAGGGCAGCGTGGGATATAACCTGGATAGCAGGAGAAAGTGTATATTTATTTCAGGTGGCAGCTTTTAAGTGACATGAGGATTCCCCGGAATATTTTCCACATTAAAAATACCAGGCATGGCAACTGAACCAGTTGCTCTGGGACTGAACCAGTTGAACTACAGATCTGTGTTAGAATCATGGAATCGTGGAATGGTTTGTGAAGGAAGAGACCTTTAAGCTCATCCCATTTTACCCCTGCCGTGGGCAGGGACACCTTCCACTACCCCAGGTGGCTCCAAGCCCTGTCCAGTGTGGACTTGAAGACTTCCAGGCCAAGTTGGAGAAGCCACAGCTTCTCTGGGCAACTTGTGCTGGGGCCTCACC
Source organism: Donacobius atricapilla (assembly GCA_013397315.1). Taxonomy (NCBI): domain Eukaryota; kingdom Metazoa; phylum Chordata; class Aves; order Passeriformes; family Mimidae; genus Donacobius; species Donacobius atricapilla. Next base: position 124,820 of record WBMY01003004.1, on the reverse strand, counting down.
ACCCTCACAGGGAAGACATGTTGCTGAAGTAGTAAAAAACACATCTCTAAGTCAAAATACTGATCTAAAAGGTTTCAATTTTAAGCCACAGATACCATAAACTCCAAATATCACCATCTATTTTAATATTGCAAAATACAGTGATTTGATTTCTGTGAGAGTGGGTGTTTGATGCACTGAGAGGAAGCAGCCACAGTGGGGAAGGGGAGGACACAGCCGCTGCAGCAGCCTGTGACAGGTCTCACCTGGTGTCCCCTGTGTGCTGTCCCTGCAGCGGACCCCAGCTGTGTTCTGTGTGAGGCTGGCACGAGCCCTGGTCGATGACTACTGCAACCTCGTGCCAGGCTCCATCCAGACCCTGAAGCAGATCTTCACTGCCAGCCCTCGCTTCTGCTGCCAGTTCATTACATCAGTCACAGCTCTCTACGACCTCTCTTCAGGTAAGTGTTTTCCAGCTGTGTCTTTTCAAGTAAGAGGTGCGGTGTAATGCACCATGAATTAACTGTTGCAAGAGATTTAACTCATGGAATCCTAAAGAGGTGTTACCATGTAATTATTGCCAGAAGCAGGGGTGTGGCTGTTGCCTCATCTGGCACTGGGGTGAGAATAAAAATAACCACTCTGTGGTTGATTTATAATTCCAGCTTGGTTTGGGTTGGAATGGACGTTTAGGCTCATCTTGTTCCTCCCCCTGCCCTGGCCAGGGACACCACCAACTATCCCAGGTTGCTCCAAGCCCTGTCCAACCTGGCTTTAGACAATTCCAGGGATTTGGAGTCCGCAGGCTCTCTGGGAAACAAGGGAGAGCCTTTGCTGGAGAAGCAGCCAGGAACATCTGACACAAAGGGCGTTGTCCTCCACAGAGGGCAAAGGACATGGAACCTTGTTGACTGAGCCGCTCTGGGAGTGAAAGTTGATCTGTCTAGGCCCAGTCAGCCCTGAGAGAGACTCAGGGCTGCCTATCAGTCTTATCCCTTCCAAAAATGGGAGAAACAGGTTCTGAATGTTGGCAAGCTGGAACAGGATTTCTGTGGAGCAGTGGTGAGAATCACAATCAACCACGTAACTCCAGTGCACTCTTTAACTGTGTGTGTGACCTGCCAGTGGTACAACCTGTCTCAGGTTGTTGCTCAGACACTTGTAGGTGTCTAAAATAAGATTGATTTTGCTCTATTCAGCCACAGAAAGCTCATGGTAGACCAGAGAATAACCATACACTAAATACCAACACCATCTATAACCCAGAACAGCAAATGCTATTATTGATAAAGGAAATGTTTTGCACGCTCTTCTCCAGATAAACAGCGTGGCATTACTGAGAGTGAAAGAAAGGTTCAGGCTTAGCCTTTGTCTTGTTTTTATAAAGTATTTGGTAGAGCTCAGAGCATATTTTATATCCCATCATCATTTCAGAAGACATGTCAGAACAGAAATAACTTGAGTCATAGGAAGTAATTTTTTAATTCCTTCGTTTATTTGAGATGTTTTTGGTGACACAAGAAAAGGAAGCTTGCTCTTCCAATCCAGAATTCCCCTTGTGACAGGATGATGTGTCAGGGTTTCTCTTGTCTGGAGTCAAGTTCATGACCATCTTTCACTTCTCACCTGGAACTTTACATAATCTTATAATCCTTTAGCTGTCATGTGATTGTGTTGTTGCATTGTGTTTTTCCACAAGACATGTTTGTTTAGGTAAGTAAGTATTAAAAGAAATGAGTTAAATTATTGGCACTTCCTTTTCTTCACCCAACAAGTTTTTCCTGTTTCCTTTGCCCGTTGTATTTCCTGTGGCAAGGGATAAATGGAGACTGAAATTAGGGAAAAAATGAGATGATGTGTGGCAGAGAAAAAAAAGACAAAAGAAGCTTTGCTGGGAAAGGGAATAAATATCAATGTTTGGTGGTGTCTTCAGGATAGGTGGGGAAGGTGAGGGTGACAGGAACATCATTGTGTTTTCTCTGGAACAAACTACCTTTGGTGTCTTAGGGAAAACAGCAGAACTGGGAAGGTTCTGAAACTGTAATTGGGACAGTGCAGGCTGGGTGTGTGTGAGAGACTAATTAGAGCCTGAATTAAGGTCCTGTGCTTCAGTGCAAGGCTCAGCTTACCCAACAACAACTTTCCTCTCTCCAGATGACCTCATCCCTCCCTCGGATCTGCTCGAGCTGATCGTCTCCTGGATCTTTGAAGACCCTCGCTTGATCCTCATCACCTTCCTGAACACTCCCATTGCAGCCAACCTGCCCATCGGGTTTCTGGAGCTCACCCCTCTGACCGGGCTGATCCGCTGGTGCGTCAAGGCTCCCTTGGCCTACAAAAGGAAGAAGAAAGCCTCTCTCTCCAATGGACACGCTCCCAATAAAATTGCCAAGGACTCGACTTCAGGAGAAGACAGGGATTGCCACCAGCTGTATTCCAAGCTGCATCTGAGTGTCCTGCAGGTTCTTATGATGCTCCAGGGGCATTTAACAGAGAAAAATCTTTATGGGCGCCTGGGGCTGGTACCCTTTGACCACGTGGTTCCTCTGGTGGAGGACATTAACAGACTGTCTGATGAACTCAATCCTCTCAATGCATCCAAAGAGATTGAACTTGCTCTGGACAGGCTGGCTCAGGCTTTGCAGGTGGCCATGGCATCAGGAGCTCTCCTGTGCACCAGAGGTGAGTTGTCTGTGGGGCTGGCAGAGACCTGGCACAGGATTCTTCTCCTCCAGGGTGCAGAAGTTGTAAGAGGCAGTTTTGGGGTGAGGGAAGTAAAGATCAAGGTGTTTACGGCATAATTAGTGGTTTGCCCTTCTTGGAAAGTGATAGTGCACAAAACAATTCAAGGGAAATAGTTGGATGGAGAATATGGAAAGAGAGATCACTGCTGTGGGTGAGTCAGGCATGGCTTTGCAGAGCTGGGGAATGATCCACAGCCCTGCACTGTGCACCAGGGGGTTGTATCTGGGTGTCTGGCATGGGGACACTTTGTGCCCCTCAAAATTGCCTGTAGCTATTTAAAAAGCACTGTTTGATTTTGCTTCAGTTGAAGTTCTCTGAGTTTGCCTGCTGGAGGAGAGGCCATGAAGCACATAAACCCCAGGGTGGGTGTGCTAGATAAAGAATTTGAAAAGCAAATAACACCTCTTCAATTGAAACTTCTGGGACCTCAGCTCACCTGTAATGAGACCCCATTACAGTGTGTTCAAATTCAGTTAAACACACTAAAAAAAGGCTGCTAACATGGCTTTTGTCTGGCTTTCCTGTCTCCAAAGCCAGTTCTTTCCAAAAGACATGCAGAGAGATAAAAGGGAAGTGGCCCAACACAGGGCAGGGTCAGCCACGCAGACTCTTTTCTTGTTATATTCTCTTGAAAATGGGCAATTTTAGGCTGTACCAGAAGGCTTGAAGCTCTCTAACAGCTGGGACATTTAGTGCAGACCATAGCTGCAGAGAGTGGCCTCTGCCTAAGCAAGGATCTGATGCTTTTGTCCTGGCTGAAGCAGTGTGGCTGGTCAAATTTCAATGTTCTTCTTTCTGATCTTTTGTAAAGCAACTCTGAGTGTTATAAGAACAAGCAGAAATTGGAGTTTTTTGATCTGCGGGTTGATTTCAGCTCTGTTTGTTCTTAGCTGAAACATTCTGAGCTCTTTCTGTGGAAGGTAATCCAGTATAAGGCGCTGCTGAAATACCAGATATTTCAGTGGTTTGGGGTTGTGTTTATCTACAAAGGCAGGAGTTTGTTCTCAAGCTATTCCTGAGAATACTTTATCAATGGGATATGTTGTTAAATTCCTTGGTTCTAGCTATTCTGCTTTAGCAGAACTTTAAAGATGGTAAATAAAGTGCAATTTCTAGTTGATAGGTTCCAGGGAAAAAAAAACAAACCCAACCATTCTTTATAGTAGCAGTGGTTAAAAAACCCCAAACCAACACAAAACAGGTACTAGGCAGGGTGACACCTTGTACTTCCTATGTCTCAGTTACTTCTTGGTGATGTATTGGTACTGCACAATCCATCCTAAGGCTTTTCTGTCTTAAATATCAAACATACAATAAAGGGGCTGATGGGGAAAGTTGGTGAAATGGAGAAACATTTTCTCTCCTATGAAGGTTTTAGGCCTGAGAGAGGAATTTTGGATCTCTTGCTGACTGATGATGGTGACAGATTACTAAAAATTCAGTAATCATTCAGTAAAATTAATGATTATTCAGTAATCTGACCTTCCTGGAAAGGACAGCAGAGAGGAAAACCACTCTAATTTCTGCTTTATCCTTATTGTTAATCTTGTGTCCTATTTCAGATGACTTGAGGACTGTGTGCTCCAGGCTACCACATAACAAGTAAGAGACTTTTTGCATCTTTGTTGGCTTTGATGCATGTTCCAAGACACTCGAGGGCTGCTGAGACAAAATTTCCTCTAAAAATCTGTCTTTATGGAATTTGGCTTTTATTCATGTGCACTTTAGCACAAGGATGAAGGTGACACAGTGCTGGCTGCTTCTTCTCTGGATTTCTGACAGAAAGGGGCTTCAGTGCTCCCACCTGTAGGTAATCTTGCCCAGCCTTGTTATAACAGAGGCACAGGAAAGGAATTTCAGCAAGGAATCTGCCCCTAAATTGTCCCATCTCTAATTCTTCACTGGTTTTACCTGACTCTAAGCTCAATTGCTTCTTGCCTTTTTGCAAAAAGGAGCAGAGCTTAAAAAAAAGAGGGGAAAAGAGGAAAAAAAAAGGGAGGAAAAGGGAAAAAAAGGGAGGAAAAGGGAAAAAAGAAGTCTTCTGGAAGCTGTAAAGAGCATAATTGTGTCACTGCTCTCTCGGCTCTCAGCAGCGCTGTGAGTTGGATGTGAGTTGTCCTTAGAGCCATGATGAAAGCTCCTCTAATAATCTCCCTCCTGTCTGAATTTCTTTCCACAGCCTGCTCCAGCTGGTGATTTCAGGTCCAGTTCAGCAACCGACCCACGGGGCTCTGCCCCCAGGATTTTACCCCCACATCCACACGCCTCCCCTGGGATACCCGGCGCTGCCCGCGCACCCCGCGCTCCCGGCTCACCCCGTGCAGACCTTCATCCCGGGAATGAGCTTCCCCTACCGGCCTATCCGCTAGCCCGCAGAGTGTCCCAGCTTCCCAGAGCCCCAGGAGGCCTCACAGACAAAAACCAAGGGCCTGGGATCCACGTTTTCCTCTTTGGAGCAAGGCCTGCACCAGGGCTCGGCCCTCGGGCAGCACATGGGGGCTGCGCGGGGCTTGGATGTGGGATGCAGATGCTAAGGCAGATCACAGGAACAAAAGGACGGGATGGAGATAGCCAACATCAATTCCAAACCTCTGCAGTGTGTGGAAATTGTTTTGCTCCAAGGGTATGATATTCCTCAATCGTGTTTTGCAGGAGACCAGAGCTGTTTACAGCACGGTGAGCCCGGCTGCTCTGGCTGTGGGAGGGCCAGAAGGGAAGGCCTTGTGGGACTTTTTCCAAGCTATTCCACTCCAGCCTGCTTGTTTCTTTGTAAATGTTTGTATCTATAGCTACAGAGTATGTGTACACTGTATATTTTTGGAAGGCAAACGTTTGTTTTGGAAGCACAAGGTAGAGTAAAGCAGCACTTCCTATTAAAGGAAACAATTTAAGAAGCATAAAACAAATCTGCTTTCTTTTTCAAACAATTAGAAGAATTAGTATAATTTCAAACAGCTGGATTATTCTCTTTCCAGTGATTAGAAGGTCCAACCTGTCAGGCCTGTGCTGGGATGGGGACGCTGCATCTGTGGCTGCAGCGACCCATTGACCTCCCTGCTGGGGAAATGCCCTGTACACACCTCAGTCAGGGCTTCTTGAAAATTCGAGGTGAGATCTGGGGTGTTTTGTTAATGCTGGCTGGAAAACTGGCCAAAGGCTGGCAGTGCTGTGCTGGCCAGCTCTGAGTGCAGCAAAGGATTGCATGGAATCATCCTGGGAAGGACAGCAGAGCTTGCCAAAGGGGGTGTCTAACCCTTTTAATGTCTGACTGTGCTTCTCTGAGCCCCCCTCTGCGGGGTGAAAAAGCAGGAATAAAGGGGTTCTTCCTGCACGTCAGAGATGGTGACAAAGACCTCTGCTGCTGCTCCTGCTGCTGTCCTTGTGTGAGATGTGGCACACATCATTCCACACTGGCTGCAAAAAAAGGGCAAATTAGCTGGAAGGTGGGAAAATCTGATCTGAATGGAACAGCTGGCAAGGAAACTGTGGAAATGGAAAGCTAATAATAACCATGGAGTAGTTAGGGTTGGAAGGGACCTCTGGAGATCACCTAGTCCAACCTCCAGTTCTATCTAGTTGAACCCATAATAAAAGTACTATCTCTAACTTTTGGTCAGGCAGTTGAACTGGGCAATTGTTGTAGGTACTTTCTGGCTGAAATATCCAGCCTCATCTCACTTTTTAGAGCTTCAACAACAGGGAAGAACCCTTAAGAACTTCTAATTTCGGCTTCAGAACCATTAATAGCATCAAATCCTTACGCTGTACGACAGTTCTGCCTCCTACTCCTCTGAAGGACTGAGGGAAAGTTCCAGCCAGGTAGCCCAGCGGCGTGACCAGCCCCACCTCCCGTTTCCCAAGCGCCTGCGCTCCAGGACGCCCCTTTAATTACCGCCCCATTAACTACCGCTCCCTTAATTACGGACGGCGCTCTCCGCTCGGGGCCGCCCACGTGGCCTCAGAGGACCGGCGCGCCTCTGTGCGCATGCGCGGCGCTCGCAGTCACGTGCCCCGCCGCCAGCCAATGGGGAGGCGCGTTACTGCGCGGTGCCCCGGTTGAGGAAGTGCCGCCGGTGTCCGTGCCCGGCGCTTCTCCGTCCGGTTCCGCCTCCCGGGATGTGCTGAGGGCGCGTCCGCCGCCCCTCCCAGGTGAGCGGGGAGGAGTTTGGGGCCGGGGTCTCTGTGCTGGGTAAGGGGGCTGGCGTTGCCATGGCGATTTCGTCCGGGACGGGCCCGGCGCTGTCGCCATGGCAACCCCGGCCCCCCCGCCCTTAGGTCGCAGCGGGTCCGGGGCCCTCGGGATGTGCTCGTGTCCTTCCCGGTAACCGGAGAGTTCGCCGCCACTGTTGTCGCCTGTGTCCGTCTCCATGCCCTCCTCCGCGGCCGAATTTTCCCCGGGAAGGCCGGGATGTGCCGCGGGTGGCCGCGTCCGGCCGTTCCCCCGCGGGGAGAGCGGGCTTGCTCGGGTTTGTTTGGTGGCGGCTGGGTGTTTTTGAGGGCTGTGTTGAGGCCATCGGCACTGCTGTGTCCAGCCAGGAGCTAAAACGCATCTTGGACAATCCGCTCTTGATCACAGGCAGCAGATTGTTGTCGTATCCCACTGCAAGCTGTCTAAACGTTTATCTATGTTACCGGTGTTGAGTTTGAACTCGGCCTGCTCTGTGCCTGTTGGGTTTATCCCGATTTTGTTGTGCTACAGCAGCTCCTAGCCCTTTCTGGGTGATCTTGCTGAGCTCCTGAACCTTGGCCACGCTTCCTTCCCTAATGTGTTTCATTCAGACACACAGAGGCATTAAATATCTGTATCTACCTCAGACCAGACTCTTTATCCATGGGTCTTTCTCCCTGTTTGTGCTGGTAATTCCCTGTATCCTCCTTTGCTGCTGAGCCACAGATGTTCTCAGGGAACTCACTGTGGATGCTTTTCCCCCTTGCAGTGGTCAACACAAATTGGAATTATTTGCATTCCTTCAAGCTGCGTTCCTTTTTTTTTTCTTTTAATCTACACAGCTTACAGTTTTGCTTGGCTTTTGGCATTGTGGGAGCTTTTTGCAACTGCCAATAACTTTAGATTTAACCATCTTGGAAATCTGTGCCTTATCCCAAAGGATCATCAGCCAGTTCTGTTGCATGTCTATTCCTCTCTTCCATCGAGTTATTATGAACCTGCTGAATGGACTCTCTTTTCACTCTGGATTAGTTCTAGATGATTTTAATCTAATTAATTCTTGTAATTAATTTCTTTTAATTTGCCACAGCCTCTCCTTAGCCCAGGTTAGTATCCTCAGAAGTCTTTATGGAGGACACTTGTGGGAGCACTTTGGGAGCACTAGAGCATGGTGTGTTTTGAGATTATCCAATTGTCTGTTGGAACAAACTCTAGCAGGTGTCTCACAAGTGAGGTGAAAAAAACAACAACAACAAAACCCAGAACCCTTACTACTGGCTCTGTCCCAGTGTGTGATAATTAATGTGTGAGCTCAGTTATAAGATAAACTTGGGCAGCCTCGCCCCCCTCAGAAGCAGTGACAGGGATCAAGCTTTTAAAGCAGAAGGTTTTCTCCTGAAGGTTAAAAAGTAGTTCTGTTACATCTTGTAAACTGCTCTAATTAGCATTTCCACACCTGGTGGCAAAGGGAGAAGCATTCAGGAGTGGTGCTGAGACGATGTTTTGCTCTTTGAAGCTGCTGCTGTTTCTCTCAGCAGGTTGTTTGATGTGCCTAAGGTAAATCGACTTCTCATGTGTGATTAGTTGGAAGTCGTCTGTCCTGTGAATGTCTCTTAAAACCTGTGGCATTCTTAATTTTCACTTCTTTTCCTAAACCAGCGTCATTCATCCTGACTCCTGGTGTCCAGGCTGGAGTTGGATGTGATGAAACACTGTGAGATTCAGAGAATGGTCTTTAGCCAAAGAGCCTTTAACAGAGCGTGTACATTTCTTTTTATTTACAAAATCTGGTGCTTCCCTCATGTCTGGTGATATTTCTTTCCCAGTAAGGATGATGATCTTTATTTTCATGTGGGGATGGGGTTTTTTGGGGGTGTTATGAATACAGGGGTTGGGCCAGTATGGTGAGTCAGTGCTGGGCTCAGAGCCTGTCAGCTGCTCCTGTCACCCCAAAAGCCATTCTCTCATTTCCTGCCTATTTTCCACCTCTCTGGCTCCCACCCCAGCCACTCCCAGTGTAATTTATGGTGTGAGCAGGTGAAACTGTGGTTGCAAAGGCTGACACTGGGTGCCGGTGCTGTTGTAAATACCTGAGGAATTACAGGTGCAAACTCAGGGACTTCCTGGCAGAGCTGATTCAGAAATCCTTGTAGCTCTGCCTTCCTGCTGGTCACAGGCTGCTGGGCTGGAGGCAGCCCCGGATCATGGACAGGGATTCCCTTCAGTGACGTGTTCAGGTGCTTTTAAAGAACCAGTTGGGCTCCAGCTGTTCAGAGGGACAACAGAAAAACATCTGCCTTAGCTAAGCACCTCGTCTGCAAACCTGGAAGCCAAGTGCTATCCAAAATCATTCTCAGAGTGGGATCACTCCCACCTCCCTGGTTTTTAACCAGTCACAGCATGTCTGGTGGCTTCAATGCAGGGTGTTGCAAAAAGACTTTGAGCTTCGTGTCTCGCTCTGCGTCCCCCCAGCCACTTTTCTCCCTGCAGAGAGGTAGGAACAGGAGCTGCTCAGTCTTCCAACATTAGCTTTTAATTATGTTTTTTTATTTCTGCTTCTCAACTTATTACTGTGGCTGTCAGAGCAGACACCTCTGCCAGAATCCATTTTAAATGTTATTAGTTTAAGACAGCAGCAATGGAGTTTTTGCATTCAACCTGAGTGTCTCATGCTTGGAAAACCGCTGAAAAAGGAAAAGGAGCTATTTTGGCTCAAATTTTAAAGTTGGGATCTTAGAGAGGTGTTAATTTTGGGGCACTTGTCTGACAACTGAGGAAGGAATGTTCAAGCTTCTTCAAACTTAACTTTATTTGAAAGCACCTTGTTTGCAGTAACCTCTGGAAAGTTGTGTTGGTGTCACCTGTGAGGGTGCAGGTGGAGGGGTTGGGTTTTGCTGATGCTGCTCCATAATGAGGACAGTGTATAGGAAATGGAGGCAGCCTCAAATTCCTTTCTCCAGGGGTTTGTAGGCTGCATTTCTGGCTGTTTTTTCAGTCACTACACACATTTTCTCAGTGGCTGTTTATTCTAATTCAGAAAGGGCAGCGGGCCTGTAGGTATGATGGATCTTTTGGCGTTTTTCTTGTTTGTTTTCTGGAGGAACAGGTGCCTGTTGGAAACCTGCTGTATATTAAATCTCCCCTCCAGCGAGGAGCTTGTTGCCAAAGTGCCTCTTCTTTGACCCTTGGGTTTGAACTCCCCACAGTGCCACTGTCACAAAGCAGATTTTCCCTTCCTCGTCTTACCAAGAAAAGATTTAACAGCAAAACCCTCTTAGAGATTCTTGTTTGCCATTCCCCGGAGGAATTGCTGTATCTGGGGCAGCAGGAAGCCAGGCCCTGTGCAGTGTGCTTTAAAGACACTTTATTTGGGGACTGGCTCCTGTGAAATCCACAGCTCCGGTAATGTTTCCAGAGCTGTAAGGTGAGAGAACAGCCCAGAAAGTGACCCACATGCAAAACATTAATGTTTCTGCTGTTGGGAGTCTGACCAGTCCAACTCCGAGTGTGCGGGAGATCAGGGGTACGAGTTTAAAAGGATTTTCACTAACAGTAAGTGTTCTTTATTTCTAATAAATAACCACTGCTTGCTACACAGGTAGAACTACATTCTGCCTTCTCACTTCTTCATGTCCTTTTTGGGGACTCTTTCAAATCCTGATCCTTCATGGCAGGAGGCCAAAGTGTTGATGACAGTGATTCTGTGTGTTTGGCTTGGAGGCTTTCAGTGCTGTGGTGTGCACACCTCGATGTGGGCTGAGTGGAAAATTCTGTGGGGCTGGAGTCAAGGCACAAATGTGTTCTTAGAATGGTGTTTTCAGAATTTGAGAGCTGAGGAAAAACAGTCTGAGCCATCTGGGGTGAGGCTTTTGGAGGAAGGCTGATTGCCAGCATGGTTTTCCCTGGGTTCCCAGGTTGTGTGTGACAGTGTTGCCTCCCTGCTGTCAGAGTTCAGCTCTGGCCAAGCTCTTGTAGCTGTTCCACACAAGGAGGGTGTAATATCCAATGTAATAGCCAGTTGACTTGTTTGGTGTATTTGGTGTTAGGTGGGAGTCAGATTTAGCAGGGTGATACACTGAAGTCACAGCAGAAGCATAACCCAGGGATGGCAGTGTATGGTTGGATCCAAATCCAGGTGTGGTGCCTGTTCCTGGTCTCTGTGTGCTCACTGTCAGGGTGCTCAGGAAGGAGTGCACAGGTTGAAGTCTGCTTTACTTCCTTCAAAATTTACTTTTTAAATTGTCCACTATTTATACTTTTGCTCAGTTGTGTGTATGTTCCTGCCACGTTGGTCTGGCTCTCTCAGGGAGATGTGATTCTTTATTAATTGGCTCAGGGCACCTGACAATCCACCGGTGCAGATGTCTTATCTCAACCCAGGGTTACCCTCCAGCCTCCCTGGGGCTGAGATGGATTCAGCTTTCTTTACAATACATTCTTCCCCGAGCTCACTGGGTTTTGCCCTCCTCCACTGTGGGGTGCTAGTCAAGCACACTGCCCTGGATGGATCTACTGGACAAGAAAGTCCAGGCACTGACAGACTCCTTTCTCCAGAGTGATGTCCCCAAGAGAATCCCACCAGTGCTTGGGCTGTGCCTTGGGGGCAGATGGGATCCACACGGCAGGTCTGGATTAACCTCGTGGGTTCCTCATGTGGCAGCCCGGGGAGCTGTGCCAGGGCAGGTGGTTGGGGAGGGCTGTTCTCTGCACAGAAAGAAGCTGCTGTTGAAGGAATTTAAATATTGAGGAGCTCCAAGTCTTGAGCTAGGGCACACCCCTGTGTGACCTGGGCTCCACAAGGGGTTTTGAGGCTCAGTGCTTTTGGTAGAAAAAGCAGAAAAACATGGATCAAAAGGTGTTCTGGGCTATTGTAAAGTCACATAATCAGAGCCTGCTTCCACCCACGTTATTGTGGTTTTTTCAGACCAAGGCACGGAATCAGTCATTTTGACCTAGATTTCTCATTAAGAATTTCACTCATTCCAAGCGTCTGCTAATGCAGGGAATTAAGTGCTGGCAGTTTTGGGCAGCACTCCTGTGGGATGTGGGGAGTGTACAGGGGTGGAGGTGAGTGTGTGACCGTGGGCTCCAGGCTCCGTCGGTTTGCATGACGAAGGGGGAATGAGGGGAGCTGTACCTTCTCTACACAGCTTTGTGTGCTGCCTGACACAGTGAACCCGTGTGGCATTCCTAGAAGCAGCAGGAGCAGCACATGGATAAACAGAGTGTAACAAATACCCTGCCAGGTGTGCTTGCACTGCAGACTGGCTGAGCTGGGGGTGTTGGTGCAGGCAGCACGTTTGATGCCCCAGCTTCCAGTTGTGCCTTTAGATGCAAAGGAACTGGTCTGATTCCAGGCGGGGTGAAGAGATTTGCTCCTCACTGACATCACGTGGGCCTAAGCAGCCTGATCTAAGTTGGGTTAAACCCCGAAGTGTCTTTCCAACCTATGTTTTTGTTATTCTGTGACCATACTTGAAGTATTACCGAGAAGCTGTCAAGCCAAGTATTTAAATATCTTTAAAAATTTGGCTCCTGTTGCCTGGATAATGTTGCCCTTAGTCCTGGAAGCACCTCTTTGTGATTCTTAGTAATGAATTCATGACATTTTGAAATCCAGTTGCACTTGCATTGTATTAAATGAAAGGAGCGTGGTGACAGAGGTGTCTGTGTGGAACATTCCCTGCGAGACCAGTAACCTAAAACCACAGTAAGCTGAAAATGAAATGCAGCAGGGAAATCTTCACTGCTTTGTGGAATTAGACTGATTCAGACTGAATGATTTAATGTAAATCAAATCCGCAGAGCCAGATGGCACAAGGTAGAGACTTATAGCTGTGAAATTCCTGTTCATGTTCTGGAAGATAATTGCAGACTTTGTGGCTGTTTTGGGTACTGTCATACTCAGTCACAGCTAAAATTCTGCATTTTGGTAGCTTTAGGAGTCTGGGCTTTTTTTGATCCTGTTTACTTACAAGTGAGAGAGGATGCCAAATGTTATTAGTTTTTCTTTCCTGGAAATCTTGTGTTACTGGGATCTGAGGACTGTCCAGATTGGGACTGGAGTTGCAAACAAAGATTTGGTGGTGACACTGGAGCAGCACCTCTGGTGTGAGGGCACCAGGAAATCCATCTCTGTCCCTGTGTGCAAGTCTCCCAGGGAGCGTCTGTAAAGTGAACTAGAGCCACTGTGACTTGTCCTGCAGTGCTGGGCAGGAGCTGACAGGACAGGGCCAGCCTGGGTGCTCCCTGTGCCCAGTGGGTTTTTTGGTGTCAGTGCCATTCCTCTGGGACAGCCCCTTCATGCTGTGTCCTTGGGAGCCTTCTGCAGGAACTTAATCTTTTCCTTCTGTGGAAGGACAGCAGATAATCCCTAATAATCCAGCAGGAGTGTGCTCAAAGTGAATGCTTCGAATTCCTGAGGTGAAAATATTCATCCCGAGTCTTTGAGGATCTGCACTGTTTAAGGTTGGGAGTGTTGGGACACCGGGCTGGCCAGGTGTGCCTGTAGGGACAATGCTGCCTGAATTATGGGATCCAGTTATAAACGCCCACAGCCTCCCAGGGCTTCTCTTTGTTCTTCCCTGCAGCTCTGCTGCCTTCTGTAGGATGAATTGATCTCAATTAGCTGTTAAGTAAAGTAAAGGTATCGATGAACTTCAATCCAGCTTTGTTTCTGCAAGTGAAGAAGATTCCTTCATGTTGGTTTTTGTGTGAACACTAAATTTAAAGTCAATGCATCCCTTACTGGGAATTAGAGTTGTAAACAATCCTAGTTACTATTTGTTTGACTTTAGTCTTAAATTACTTTAGACAGGCTTTTATTCTGCTAGGAAATTCAGTAATATTTGTTGCTAGATGATAAAATTTTTATTTGGGAATTTTATGAGGTTATCTGCATGGAAGCTGAAGTCAAAATAAAAATGAATGAAACCAGGATCTTTATCACTGGTGAAATCCAATTCATTTTTGCAGGATTCACAAGGCAGAAACATTGTTTAAACTTGTCTAACAGTGCTAAACAAGGGAAATCTGAATCCTTTTAGAACCCCTTGGCCAGGTTTTTGTAGGTATGGAAGTGCTCAAGGGATTTTCAAACACATTTAAGCAGCTGCCTGCCAAAGCATCAGGCTTTACCCTGCTTTTTAACACCCTGCCAGATTAAGAGTGCTGGTTCTGTATGCCTGCCTCTCTAGAAATGTGATCTTATGTAGATTTTATTATGATTTTTTTTTTTAATACCAGATCTCTAAGAGGGAAGGAAAACCTCCTGCTCTTGAGAAAAGCTTGAGCTGAGGTTTCTTAGCTGTGAAGCATCTGGTCCATGTAAATGAACTGTTCCTGCACCTGGCTCTAAACAAGAACTGCTCCTTCTTGATAGGACCTCAGAGTGCTGGTGATGGGAATGGCAGTGCCTGGACTTGGCTCCATGGTGCTGAGTGAGCAGGGACAATTCCTGGAGGCCCAGCAATGGCTTGGGCCAATGCTGGAGACAAAGGCTCTGCTGCCTTTAGACAGAACTGTGAAATGCTGTTCTTTAATTCATTATAGCTAGAGCTTATTGATGCCAAAGATTTATGACATAATTTATAAATAGTAGGCTCAGGCCTCACAATGTACTTTGGTTTAAAATTATATGTCAAGTTGGCTTATTTAGTAATGCATTTACTACTTCTTTTCATCCAACTTCCATTACTGCTAAATATTTGTCATAACAATTTCACCCATTCCTCTGAACTACCTAATACACTTGAGGCCAAAACATTTTGCTAGATTTGCTTCAGTAGAGCAAAGCAGAAAACTAGTAAAGATGCTTAAAACCTTTATGCTTTCCTGTATTTTTGAAATGAATTTGTTATGCATTAATGTCTGCAGGTTTTAGGTAAGAAAGGCAATTAAATGCTCAGTTTCTAGTTCTACGTGCTCCTGACTGCAGCATTTTTTAAGAGGCTGTCCTCGGAGCATTTTCAAATGTTTATCTGCACTATCCCTTCATAAGCATGAAATGTTAAACAAAATCTGAAATGTTGGCTCATTTTCTAATCCTCCTGAGCAAGAGCTTCCTGTTTTGACTGAAGGGTGAGGTCACTGTGCCCCCCGGGAGGGGAGGCAGTGGGCAGTGTTGACCATCATGTGAACCAAAGGCTGACACCTGAGAAGAAGATATTAAAAGAAATAAGATAACTTCACTTTGGCTTTCCAAAGTGGCCTTGAATTAACCACATGTCCCTGGAGCCTGCATTTGGCTTCACAGTAGCCACCATTTGGTCTCAGAGGTCAGAACTTGTGTTGTCAAATGTTGCTGCTTCTAAATCCTGAAGGCCCTTTTATTTTAACCTCCGGGGTTTTGTTTTACACTGATACTGTCTTTGTTTTCTTTTGTGCTTTCAAACATGTCTTTTGTCCTCTTAAGTTGACTCTAAAAATGATCTTAGGTCACGGTGTTGGCTGAGACTTGAGTTCAGAACTCTGGCTGTGCTAAGGACAGCACTGCCCCAGGCTGTGCCCAGGGCCAGGACCTGCTCTTGGGTGTTTTTCCAGGTATCCCTGCAGACCCAGAGGCTGTCACCTGGGTATGAAGGGAATTGATTTGCCTGGAATTTCTCCTCTCTTGGTCATAGCAGCCACTTCCCACAGCTCCTCCAGCAGCAGCAATGCCTGGCCAGGGAGGATGGGGCGCAGGTCTGCTCTCCTAAACCCCTGTGGCAGGACACGGTGTCCCACATGTCCTTTAAATGTGCTGGAGCATCCGGATTGGATCCCATAATGGATGGAGCGAGTCCCTGCAAACACAACCAGCCGTGGGTGTCTGAATTGGAGGGGAGGGGGATTATCCTGTTCAACTAAACAGTCCTGGATTACTTTTTTGAGGCTGGCTTCAGCTACAGGATAATGCTAATGCTTGCCCAGCTCTTTGCGAATACCGTGTTAAATACACACGGCCTAATCCTCATAGGAATGTGTCCTGTGCTGGCTCTGCCTCTCTGGCTGTGGCTGCCCTGCCTTTTCTACTCATTAGCAAAACCAAGGCTCTGGCAAAGTGGTTTCATTTCTCTCTGATTTATTAATGCTGAGAAGGGGTATTCTCTTACAGGAGCATTGAAACTTTGCAAGAAAAATGATCCTGTGGTGTGTCACAGCTCTGAAATGGCTCAGCAGGGGTGGGGGGTGGTGAGACTGGGATCCTCAGCATCCAGAACCAGTGGCGTGGATCAGATGAGCCTCAGCCAGCAAATGTTTGCCTTTCCTTCTTCAGGGTCCCCCGGGGTGAAGCTGAGGCTTCTCAAAAGGTCACCAGAGGCTGGGGAGTGTGTGCGCTGCTGTGACAAGGTACAGATTCCAAGTCTGGCCTCTGAGGGCTTGAGCCAGTTCTGGGAGCGTAAAAGTTTTAAAGGCAGCAAGGAGTGCAGATTTTGTAGGTGCTTAAATTGTTTTGAAACTGGCACCTGGACTGACTGTGAATGCTGTAGGCTGCTCAGTAAACATGCAGCCACAGTCCTAGAACAGGCTGGAAAATAGCTGTGATGCTTTTAAAGGAATTCTTTGGAGAGGAACAAGTGATCCATTTCATCACAGAGTGATTGTAACTGGCAGAGTAGAATCACAGGCTGTGCTGAAGGGAAGGGACCCATGAGGATCACAGAGTCCAATTCCTGGCCCTGCACAGGACACCTGGGGAATCCCACCATGTGCCTGAGAACTTGTCCAAGTAAGTTTAGTAACATAATAATTTATTATTTATTGTTAAATGGTAAGTTTGGCAACTTAAAGTTGCCAGTTACGGTTTTTGTGTTGAAGCTGCTCAAATGGCATATGCAGTCCAATGGGGAGTGTTTAAATCTGCTCCTCCTTGAGCTGTGAGCTTTCAATCAAGAACACCGGAGAGCTGAGCACCTTTTCACAGGAGGGCACAGACAAACATTGCTTTATGCAGCTTTTCCCTTATAACTTGGTGCTTTGAAACTGAGACTTGAGACTCTTAAAATCAGGAAAAGAAAGTAAAAATTTTAAGTAATTTGTTTTTGTTAAGGGCGGTGGCTTTGTTTTTTTTTTAAATTTGCATCCTGGTCTGGTTCTTTTACCTGGGAGGGTCAGAGTGAGAGAGGCAAAGGAAATTACTCCTCCTGTCTCCACTAACCTTGTCTGTCTCACGTGGGGCTTTGTCCTGCCTCAAATGTGTTCTCCAGTCATCTATCAGTGCTACAAATGCTTTTACAACCCCTGTAGCGATCACTTGCTTGCTTGTTAAAAAGGGCTGAAGACATTGCAGCAAGTGTTCTGTTTGTGCTTAGCAGATCGTGGCAGGGCTGTGGAGAAAAGGTGTCCTGGGATTTCTGTATCTGAACGCTCTGTGCTGGGCTGGGAGGAGGAGCTGTGGCACACAGGAATGAGGGGAAGTGAAACTAGATCTCATTTCACCAGCATAGCTTAAACAAAATGAACATTTTAAAGAGTTGGAATCTCCTGCATGTGTACTCACTAGAGATGGCAGGGTTGTGCAGGAGGACTTTCTAAATGTTCCTCCAGCAGTGCTTCCTTTTCAAGCTGTTTGTTCCGTTCTGTTTTAACAAAATGTTGGTCCTGCAGGGACATTTGAAGAGCTCCATGTAACATAAGGTACACTTGGCACACTGTTGGCTCATTTCATGCTCTTTTTGGAAGGGCTGGTGGTCACATGCTTCTTGCACACAGTCACCAGACTGTGCCCCCAGGGATTGGGATGTACCTGGATGTGGGGCTGGAGGGATGGGTCAGGCTGAGCTGTGAGCTGGGCTTGCCCCATGGCCAACACAGCTTCGAGTCCCTCCTCAGGTTAACGTTGCTGTATTTTGCTTCATCTCTCCTGAAAATTCACTTTTCTGGGAAAAGCAGCTTTATCCATAGCGAGCCCCTCGTGGTGCTGCTGGAGCAGACCCTGTGTTCCATCACTCCTCTGGTGTTTCCTTCCCTTGCAGGCGTGAATGACAGAGGAGGTGCCCCCGGCTGCACTGACGGATGTGAACCTGCGCCTGCTCTGCCACGATGACATAGACACGGTGAAACAGCTCTGTGGAGACTGGTTCCCAATCGAGTATGTGACTGGTTTGGGGTGGCAAATGGTGGGGAGCCTGCACTTCTCCAGCTCTGTGCAACCTCAGGGCTGTTGCCAGGACAGCAGCAGGTTGGGAATCTTCTGTGCACTGGTGTTGTTGTTAAAGGTCCTCTGCTGCCTGTCCTGCAGCATACTGGAGTCATCAGAAACTTCCTGTGCGTGGATTTTGGCAGGAAAATGGGCTTTGTCATTAAAGGGATGGATCAGCTTCTTGAGAAAGACTGAATGAGATGGGGAAAGGAGGACACCTCCAGGAAAAAGCATCCCTGTGCTTGTGAAAGGAGTTGTGTCCTGGAGCGTGGTGCTGGGACACCCTCAGAGCTGAACCAAACTGGCCTGGAGCTGTTCCTGAGGGGCTGCTCTGAATGTCCCAGGGGAGCTGAGCAGAACTTCCCTTGGATCACTGTTCCTCCCGTAGTCTGGCTCAAAGCTGATCTCAGCCTGGCCCAGACCACCTCCCCAGACCCACATTTGGTAAATGCCCATGACTGCACAAGCACAGGAGCTTTTCTGGAGGATACTGACAGATTTCTGGCCTAAAGCATCCGGGGAAACCACAGCTGTAGACTTCATGGAATTTTAACTTCAGCTTCACAGAGAAGGTTTATAGAGGATTCTAGCAGATTATAATTAAGATTGAATAAAACAGAACAAATCATCAAAAGCATTCATAATATTTGGAGTTTGTAGATTTCTTTTAAAAGCAAGACATGCTGAACTCTCACTTGGAAACAAATGAACATATATTAGTTTCCCTTTAGTAGCTGCAGAAGGGGGAGGAGAACTGGAGGCTGGTGGTGTGATTTTTTTTTCCTATCAATATGCAGCATTTTTTTTACATGTGTATCAAATTAATGAGATCCTTACGCTCCTAGATGAGGGCAGATGGATCTTGCATTTAAAAATAACTTGCAAAAATGAATATGAAAGCTCTGGGCAAAGACTGTAAGATGAAAATATGATTCTCTTAGCAAGGCAGGAGGCCATTACATGATGAAAGAACCCATGGCACCAAATGGGATGCAACAGCTGCTTCCAGTTGAGGAGCATCTCATACCTGTCCCATGAGCTTTGCATCCACAGACATTCCTGTTTCTGGTTCCTTCCCAGGTACCCTGACTCATGGTACCGAGATATCACTTCCAACAAGAAGTTCTTTTCCCTCGCAGCCACATACAGAGGCTCCATCGTGGGGATGATAGTGGCAGAGATCAAGAGCAGGACCAAGGTGCACAAAGAGGTGCGTGACTACCCTGGGCTTCAGCGGGACAGAGTCCAAATCCAGCCCCTGCTGTGGGGAATGGGACCTGTTTGGGGTGGGGTTTTTCCCTCCCCCATTCAGACATTTGATCCTGAGTTCATGTAAGGAATGAAGCACATGCCGATTTCCAGGTAATGGAGCAGGGACAGGTGTGTGGTACCACAGAGGCTCTTCCTGCCAGGGCATGGCCCCACGGGGAGCTGAGGGATCAGATCCTGCAGGCTAATCCCTGGCCATGGCTGGTGGAGGAGCACAAGCCTCCTTTTTTCTTAAGAGCTTCCTTAGCTGTACTGGGTGAGTCACTTCGGTGACTTCCTGCAGAAACTCCTCCCTTTACACAGTCCGTGTCCCGAGCCCTGAGGGGCGGTAACCTGTCTGCAGAGAGCTTGGACTTCAGAGATGACAGAGCTTGGAGGCCAGGAGACAATCCAGTGCAGCAGAGAGAGAAAGAAGAGATGGTCACTGAAGACAGCATGGGAGAAGAGCACTAAAAAACAGCAGGAGCGGTGCAGGGATTGCCTAACTCCTGGAAGGCCCTCAGTGTTGGGGTTAAACAATAATCCCAACATGCACAGGAGCTGAGAGCACAGAGTAGCACATGGGTCTCTTCACCTCAGCTGTCTGGCTTAATCTCAAAGCTCGTCAAAGTCAGAAGCTGCATCTTCAGCAACTTCTACAAAAGGCCAAGCTGAAAGCCAAGGAATTCAGGCACTGCCTGGGCAACTGGGCCTGTGGAACATGCTCCTTGTCCTCCCCAGCAGTGCAGAGATCTCCAGCTGACGCAGCTCAGGTGCAGCTTGCAGGCCACAAGGACTTGCTGGGTGATCTAAACACTGCTGGGTGACTCTAGAACTGGCACTTTGAGTCCTTCTGGTAATGAAAGCAACCATGTTCTGTCCCTAAACCCACAAATAATGTACATAGGTAGGAAGAAGTGTGGTTTGTGTTCTTCCTCTGGGAGGATGATGTGAAAATAGGAATAGCCCCATGCTTGGATATTTTAACTTCTGTTCCAAAAGCTTCAGCTAAGACTGTTCAGTGAAGAGAAGTTTCCTGCCTTAGCCTTGTTTTCAGGTGTTCCAGTACAGGGTTCTTGCTTTCTCCTGTGCCTCCCCAGGTACCCTATTAAATAACCTGTCCTATCTCTACTCAGGATGGAGATATCCTTGCTTCCAATTTTCCTATGGACACTCAAGTTGCTTACATCCTGAGTCTTGGAGTGGTGAAGGAGTTCAGGAAACATGGAATAGGTAAGATGCTGCTAAGTGCCAGCTGTTGGTGGTGTTTGCCAGGTGTGACCAATGGGTGTGATTGAAGGAGCTGCAGTGTCTCCCTGCAGTATCCCTGTGGGAAAGGCTTACCTGTGACTGGTACCAGCAGGTGGGATACTGCAGGTGCACTGGGAGGTTTTTACTGGTGTGGGCACAACACAATGTGCAAATATTTCCAAAGAGCAGAGGCCTTTGTCGAACTTGTTCCCAGGGGCCAGCTAAGCACACCAGAACCTCACACTGCTGCTGCTGAGACTGTCTGAAAGTGTAAGAACTTCACCCAGAAGCAGGGTTTGAAATTATTTTCTTTCTGGGCATCAGCAGTCTGATCTCTGAGGCAGAAAACAGAGCTGCTTTTAATCTTTCAACTTCAACAGATAGAATGAACTGTGAGAAAACCACAGAGGGAACTGCAAAATAGAGTAACTTGTACCTGATTAGATCTCAAATGTACAAGTCAGCTGTGATTCTCTGCTGCCACATGCAGCATTCCTGCAGCCATTTGAAACTCTGGGGTCAGAAAGGCTTTCTCTCTGTTCAGAGCAGTTGTGTTCTGTCACCAAGTGCTGCCCTTCTGGTGCCATTTCAGGCAGGATGTGGATCTTTCATCTGCAGAAGGGAATGGGCCAGGTTTGGCTATGTGACCCAGGGGTGCACACCTGGAGTCTCTTCAGTGGATATGGGTATAACTCAGCACCTCCAAGTCCTCCCTTCTCCCCCAGGCATGTTTGGACGGGTATAAACTTAGAGGCTACATAAAGAAATGACCACAGAGTCCTTGGTGAGAGCAGTGTTTAAACTGTCCGTTACAATGCCACTGCAGACAATTTTCTGTACAAAGAAGAAAGTGGTAGCACAGAATGATGTTCACAGAGGGTGGTAAAGAGGTCTTTCTGTAAAATTATGGTGGTTTTCAGTCTCCTCTTAATTTCCAAATCCTAATTTCTTTTTTCCCAGTTCCATCTTGCTGGATTTTTTTCCTTTCAGAGTCAGTGTTCCCTGTATCCATTCCATCTGCACAGTGTGTTGCTGTGCTCTAATCAAAAACTTTGAGCTTGCATCTGTAGCAACACAACCTAAAAAAAGCTGCTGCTGCTTTTTCTGAGACCTTTCTCTTGAGTTTCTCTAGTGGTGTCTGAAGCTGTAGCCTTTCATGCAGGAGGCTCTTTGCTCCAGCCATGCTTCTGAGCACTAAAGCTCTGATTTTCCTCAGATTTTTGTAAATGGTTTTGGTTTCTAGTTCTCTGCTGTTAAACCACAGGACAGCTGGATTTCTGTAGAAGACTGAAATATCTCTTAACAAAATTGAACTGCTCTGTTGTCAGTCTCAGTGATTTTTTTTTTATCTTGGCTCATATAGATTCTCACTAAGTATCAAGAGAACATGAAGTCAGTGCTGTTGACTTCTGCTCTGAAATCCTGTGGGTCCTCCAGGGAGTCCTACAGGCCCTGGGGGTGGTGAAACAGCAGCAGCCATCTCTCCTGTGAGTTAGGCTGATTCTTTAGCCTGGTGTTACCACACCTGCTGGGAGAAGTTCCCGTGCAGGTTCTGCTGGGTCCTTCATGCCTTGTTGAGGTGCTGTGGATGAACCCCCAGGTCTTGTCTCTTGGGGCTGGAGTATCCTCTGTGCCCTTCTCTGGTTTTTCCTGCTGGCTGCAGCAAATCCAGATTGGTTGAGACTGTCTCCACTATTCCTTAGAAGGCATCTTAAAATCCCAGCAGTTCTTAGATTTTGATTCAAGTTCAGCAGACACAATACAATAACCTGCTTCTGAAGTCCTATTTTGACACTCTGCTGTATCAAATGGCTTTAAAATAAATAAATGTGTGGGGTGGAACTGATACCACTGAAAATGAGTCACTGACCTTCCCCAAAGCCAGGAGTTGCTCTGCTGGGGATGGGCAGTATTGTCAAAGTTCTGCCTCATCCTTGTGGTTATTGAGTCAGAGATTTGTGTCTTTAAAATCTCTGGGTTTTGAAGCTGTGCTCATAGGTGGGACCATGTATGAAAACCACGTAGAGGGTCCTGTGAGAACTGGGTGGGATCTGGGGTCTCCAGGTGTGTGCAGCAATCCCTGGTGCAGGAGGCTCAGCTGGGCCCCACACACCCTCACACTGAGGCTCCCTGGGGCTGCACACACACTGTGATCCTGCTGCTTTCCCTTCAACAGGTTCCCTCTTGCTTGAGAGTCTGAAAGATCACATCTCCACCACTGCCCAGGACCACTGCAAAGCCATATACCTGCACGTGCTCACCACCAACAACACAGCAATAAACTTCTATGAAAACAGAGACTTTAAACAGCACCACTATCTGCCCTATTACTATTCCATCCGAGGGGTCCTCAAAGATGGCTTCACCTACGTCCTGTACATCAACGGCGGGCACCCACCCTGGACAATCTTATATCCTTTCCCTGCAGGCTGCTGAGCAGAGACCAAGCTCTGTTTTGGGTTAACAACAGCAAAGTGTGGGTAGATGTGGGAACTGAAACCTGCTCAGATGTGGGTTTAATCTGAAGCCAGATGGAAGGTGATGTTAGAGTTGTTTGATGTAGGATGGTTGGAGCAAGTTGGATGCCAGTGAGCGAGTGCTGGTGTTAGGCCAAAGTGCTGGGTGTGCTTTGGCTTGTAGGGTGTGGGAGTGGGCCATGAACAAGGCAGAGAAACCCTTGGTCTTGCTTCCTGTGACCTGGGATCCCCTGTGAGTCTGGGCTGGCCATTATCTCAGCAGGCTGCTCCCACACTGGCTTAGGGGGGTTTGTTTCAGGTCAAAGGATCATGGAGAAGAAACTTGCTCCATCCTGGGTGTAGCTGATCAGTTCCAACCTCCCTGGGCAGGTGGAGGGATTGCTATCCTCCAAAGATCTTCTGTGCAGTGCAAAGAGAACTGGCAGCTGCTTAGAGGAGCGATCTCCCACACAGCTGGAGCCACTATTCCCAAATTGCCATCCTTTATAGGGCAGAGCAGACCTGCTCTTGATAGAAAGGTGGAGGCAATGATTGCAAGGAGCAGATCTGACTGAGCTGAGCAGCTCCCACTGTGTCAGGGGCCCTTGCAGGCAGGGCGGGCCCAGGAGTGATTT
Source organism: Donacobius atricapilla (assembly GCA_013397315.1). Classification (NCBI taxonomy): domain Eukaryota; kingdom Metazoa; phylum Chordata; class Aves; order Passeriformes; family Mimidae; genus Donacobius; species Donacobius atricapilla. The sequence continues at coordinate 101,216 of WBMY01003004.1, read as the reverse complement.
ATGTTCTTTGCTGAGTTACAGTGGAAGTGTTGCTGTCCTTAACTGGTGGACACTGACTACCTGCAGCACATTGGCTCCACACTAGCCAGCCTGAGCCCATGCTCCATTCCCCAGAGGATATACAGACAAGCCCAGAGCCTCCTCTGCAGCCTCCTGCCCTGGTCTGGCATTTCTGCCAAGAGCAGCATCGAGTACAGCCGGACAATGTGACGCACTGGGGGTGCACAGGAAGCACAGGTGGGTGCTGGGGACAGCTCCCTTCCCTTCCCTGCCACAGCCACTGTTGTGTGAGAGATCCTGGAGTGAGCATCCTGCTGCTGTGGAAGGTGTGTGCCAGCAGCTGAACTCCTGCTGCTTTCACTTGAAGGGAAATCGAACTCTGACCTTGTTTACTTGAGCCCAAACCCCAAGAGCAGGTGGAATGTGCTGTCCCTTTCCTTTTCCCAGCTGCTGGAGCAGGGTGCAGGGCCCAGAGAGAGGGAGTCACAGTACCTGGAAGCCCCATTTACTGCCAGTGTCTGACATTTCCAGGACAGTGGCTTCCCAGCACACCTTCCCTAAGGGTTTTCCTAAAACATCTGCCCTCTTTTCTTTCCATAGGATTGTTTCTCCTTCCACCTGACACCTGGCTCTGCACTGGTTCCAGTGATGACAGCTCGTGGCCAGTGACCCAGCCCCGGCTGGGACTCCCTGTTCCACAGGGACTGACCCTCGGCAGAACTTCCCCGGGGGCTGCGGCCCCGCTCCCCAGGTGGGCTGGGCGGGCCCCCGGCGTCGCGGCTCCGTGTGCATGGTGCACTGTCCCCGCCCTTCCCTGTCTCCGCTCTGCTCCTCCCCGTGCCCGGCGTGTCCAGGGGTTCAGCTGCTGCTCCTGCTCCACCCACAGCTGCGGAGAGCAGCTGAGGGAGGGTCATGGAGCTGCACTGAGGAACCATTTACATCAACTGGGAGAGCCTCAGCAGGGCCTGGCTGCCAGGGCAGAGTCTGCCCTTGTTGCTGGGCAGGGGAAAAGGGAGGAATGAGAATCATGTTTAGGTCCTGCCACATCAGCTAGCTGCTGGTGCGTCCTGTGGGTAACTTCCAGGGAGAGCAACAGCCTCGCATGAGAAACTACCCCGCCCCACCAGCCCTCTGGAGTGATGTAAAAAGCAGCATATAATTCAAGATGCATAAAGTAGAAGGCAGGGAATGAAATTGCTATTTCATAGTGAAATATATATGTATTATACTGTATAGATCTTTCTGCCTTTGTCCAGGATGGAATGTAGCAGGGGAGGGGAGCTAGGAGTGTAGAGTCTGGTCCAGAGCCCTTGGCTCCAAGGCTGGATTTTGCAGGATCTTGAAGGATGGGATGTGTGCAGAGACCACAGCAGCTTTTCCTTGCTGAGGAGGGTCCTGCAGCTGCTCAGTGTGCTTTGGGCGGTGGTCTGGGCACCTCTGGGCTGTGCTGGGCTGTCTCTCATTGCCTGCCCGTGTCCTGGCTGCAGGACTGAGAGTAGCTCCTGTGCAGGCTGTGTGGAGAGCCCAGAGCTGCAGCCAGGCCAGGGGCCCTGCTGTATTCCCATGGCAAACCCCCCTTCCCTGGCCAAGGCTCTTCCCCTGCTCAGCACCATGTTCCTTATTCTCACCTCATTTTCTAACTGGGACTGGAGCAGAGGCATCCATGCCAGAGCAGGGCTGGGATGGGCTGGCACTGCCAGCTCTGGCAGGGGCTGGGCGGCACCTGGGGGTGACACATGGCTCAGGCTGGGCCTTGGAAGAGCCAACAAGCACAATCTGACCTTGCAGCCTGGACAGGCACAGAAGGCCCTGCCAGTGACTAAGCCCCTGGGTGGGAGTTCACTAATAAAAGGATGGAGGAGCAGAGCTGCTGTGACTAGTGCCAGGCTGGAGAGCAGGCAGCCTCAGGGGCCAGCATGTTTGGTGTCTGGGAGCAGCACCAGGCTGTTCTGGGAGGTGCTGGTCCTTCTGGGGCTCAAAGACAAGATACTGAGTCACACAGGGCACCGATGGAAAGCCCAGCCTTGGAGAACTTCAAATCCCAGCCAGGGCTGCCCTCGGAGTGGGCCTCTTCCATCACATATGACGTCTCTGGCTCCCCTCGAGTTCAGAAGTGCCAGTGGCACCAGGCAGGCAGCTCCTCTCCCAGCCTGTGCTTCCTCAGGGCCCCTGCCACCCTTCCAGCCTCAGTTGTTACCTCAGTTTGGGGTATTTTTGCTTATCCACTTTTTCTTAACACATCTGTTGGTTGACAAGTTTCTTTAGCAGCCCAAGCCCGTTTTTTCTCAGCACTTGCTTTCTCTGGACCAGAATGAAGCTCTTCTCTCCTGATTGCCTGGGGCCGCTGTGTGTCTGTGTCCCCAGCTGCCCTCCTGCCCCTTACACAACCCAGCTCCACTACTCGAGCACATCCCAAGGGAGCTGTGACTGGTCTGTCTGTCCTCCTACCACCCTGTCCTGCCTGAGGTGTCAGCCCTGCCCTCACCGTAGCCCATTATTTATTGAAGAACCTCTTGCTAAACATCTTCCATTAAACCAAACCTCTTTTTTTGAGTTGTCTGTTCCTGCAGAGACTCTACCTCTGACCAGCTGCTTGTGCTCTGCCCCATGGTGGGGTGACCACAGACCCTTTTCTATGGGGCTGGGGGCTATCCTGGGGGAGCTGCTGCTGCTCCAGGCTGGGGATGAGCTTGGAGCAGGCAGCAGCGGGGGGGAACAGCGAAGGGGAAGCAGCTCCTCCAGGGCTGGGCCTGCCCTTCCAACAGGACTGCAGGATGGGTGGATTTTCGCAAGGCTCAGCTGAAGTGGATGGGGCCTGGTGCCGCTGCAGCTGGGCTCCTCACCGCCTGTCCCCACTTCAGCCAGGACCAAGGCCCCTCCTGCACCTGGGACAAGCGGCTCCCAGGCCCTGCCTGGAGCCCTGGGGAGCACAAGCCATTCTGGAGCAATCCAAACTCAAAAAGGGCTGTAGTGGCGCAGCACCTGAGCCAGCCCACACCTCTCCTGCCACCCACAGCTCTGGCCCTTCACCTCTGGCCTCTGTGCTCCCTGCACCTCCCCAGCTCTGGGTCACCATCGGCTCTGCACCAGCCCTCAAGAACGATCCCAAGAGTTAAAACTTTCAGCAAAGCCATTTATTCCACTTTCCTCTTCCCACAGATCTCCAGGTAGGGCCCCACATGAGCATCCCCAACGCCCCAGAGGGAATTCATGGCACAGCTGCCCATTGTGGCAGCACCCCAAGCAGGAGCCTGGCCACTAACATGGGCAGAGATGCTTGACCAGAAACCCCAGGCCTCAGCTGTGCCCAGTGCCAACACAGCCACGTCCAAGTCAAGACAGGGCATTTAAAAAATTCGATGTTTTGTTCCTTACAAATGAAAGGGGGACCTGACAGCAGCAGTGCGTCCCTGAAATCAAAGCATAATTCTAAGGCTCTGGCGTCCTCACATAAGCACATGAACTCTCTGCAGGGGCTGTGCAGGTTGATCTGGGAAGCTTGCTAGGAGTTTAATGGCCATAAAAATAAAATCGCTTTTCCCTGCTTTAGACAAACCCAACCCCTCCCAGCCGGGCAGTGGGATCGCGTGGGCAGCCACTGCAGCCAGCCACGGGCCGGAAAGTTAGAAGTCTCTCAGCTCACCCACTTTTAATTGAGCGCCAACACGGCGGCGTCACTCCATCACATCAGCCACCGCCTGCTCCACATCAGCGCCCTGCTCCAGCACCTCGGCCCCTGCCAGCTGCTCTGCCAGGGTCTGGCCCTCCAGCCCCACCAGCTGCTGCTCAGCCCCCACGTGCATCATGCCCGGGTGCTCTGCCCTCTCTCCCAGCTCGTTGCCCGCTTTAGCTAGCTCGTTGCCTGCCTTGTGGGCAGACAGGTGTCCTGCTGCCCCTCCAGCGTGGTCGATGGCCGCCTTCTTGGGCCTCTGTGTGGCAGCCACCGCCTCAGCCAGCTTCTCCTCCGGCACCATGTTCAGGATCTTCAGGGCAAACAGGAGCTGGAACTTGGCAGTTCCAACGAAGGAGTTGGCCAGGAAGTTGGGCAGCCCGCCCATGCGATCCTTCTGTGTGTAGAGGGGGACACGGACCATGCCCATCACCTGCAACAGCACGGGCACAGCTCAGCACGGGCCGTGGCAGCACCAGCCCCCCCACCCCACACCCCCTCTGCCCCA
>WBMY01003004.1:46431-94986 GCA_013397315.1 Donacobius atricapilla | reverse complement strand
CGGGGGTCACCCCGAACGGGCTGATGATCTCCATGTCCCCCCGCCTGCTGCGGGGTGGGCGGGGGCTGACCCCCGCACTCTGCCGCTCCCGCGGAGCCCTGCGCCCCGGCAAGGCAGGGAGGGCCACAGCTATGTACAGGGGCAGTGACAGCAAAGGGCTGTGCTCGGTAAGTACAAAATATACATCGGTAGTGTCCTTCATCTGCCGACTCGAACCCCAAACCCCCGCCCCGGCCCCCACAGACACCGCCCAGGTAAAAACACAACACCAGCCCCTACCCGCCGCCAGGAAACATGCACAGGCTGTGCCGAAACCGCGTCGGTGCGAGGCCCCGCGCTGCGTCCCCGGGAGAGCCTGCCGGGGTCCGGCGGCACAGGCAGGGTCCGGCCCCGCTCACGAAAGGCTCTGCTCGTCCTCCAGGTGCAGACGGGTCTGCTCGAAGAGAAGGGGCTGCGTGGGGCTGCCGGTGCCACGGACGGGGAGCGTCTTGGTGAAATCTGACGAGCCTGGGTGAGGAGAGGGTGTTCAGCCTCAGTAATGGGAGCCCTGGCGTCAAAGAGCCCTGGCAGGGTGCTCAGCCATCCCTCCCACCCGGCACTGACCACAGGAGATGGGGCTGGAGCCAACCACTCATCCCCTCAGATGCAGGCTCAGTGTCACGGGTGGGACACAGGACACTGAGGGGGGACACTATCTGCCACAGCCTGGGAGAAGCCAGCAGGGGATGGATGTTCCTGGTGCCCAGGAGGCAGCAGAGCCCACGCTCAGCAGAAGCCAGTGGGGAGGAATTTCTGCTGCCCTGCCTGGCATCGTGGCACTCCGGGGCAGCAGGGATGCTATGCCAGGAATGGGAAGGCAGTGAGGACACAGCCAGCAGTGCAGCCTGGCTGGTTTGCTGCCCCTCCTTCCCTATCCCAATTGGCAGGAGCAGCCCCATCCCTGCTCTCTGCCAGCAATCCCAGGAGGGCCCTGCTGCCCCACAAAACAGGGATACATAAGAAGAATGAGAAGACATACCAGCTTACTCCTCTATACCAACAGAGCAGGAATCAGGACCCAGTGCTGCCCAAGATAGGAGGGAGGAAGGCAGACAGAGAGGGAAGGAGACATTAGAGAGGTAACTCAGAACAGACTGCAACTCTACGGAAGAAAACAGGCTGCAACAACAACAGTGAGGTGAGGACAGCGCAGTGTCCCACGGGCGTGCTCAGAGCACGGCACACTGGGACCGTCCCTGCCGTGACAACACTGCCCAGTCCCCCAGCTGCTGGCCCAGATGGTTCCCCTCCCTCACCCAAAAGCAGGAGCACATTTGGGAGCACACAGGAGGCCTTTGTCACACAGAACTGTGCCAGGGAGTGGCTGCGGCCCAAAGAGAAGAAAGGAGGGGAAGGACAGAGACACAAGGGTGAGGGAGGAGAGAGAAGGGGGGCCAAGTTCCCTCTGTATAAGCACCCCGTGCCCAGCACTTGCTGTGCCCGCTGGGAGGAAGTGGGAGCCCTGCACTGGGCAGGAGCCTTCCAGTCGCGTCCTGGGGCCGTGGAACACAGCTCCAGAGAGCCCCCGGCCCTGGAGCCACAGTGGCAGCTCCAGCCCCGATGGCACGGCCATTACCTGGCAAGAAGACGTCGACCGGGGGGTCACTCTCAGACCGTGTCAGGCTCCGGCTCTCGCCGCAGCCGCCGTCCTGCAGCACGTCCTCCACCGAGGGCGGGCGGCTCCCTGGAACCAGCCAGAGCGCGGCCCCTCAGCACCGACTGCGGGCACTCACGGCCGGGGTGGGTCGAGGTCTTCCATGTGAGGAAGCTCCCCAGGCCCCCCAGCCCCACCGATGTCCCAGGAGGGCCGGTCAGATTGGCCCACGTCACAGTGCCCAAGGGCTGTCTCTTCACGTGCAGCCTCCTGGCCCACAGTGTGCCCATCACTCCTCTCTCACCCCATCCTTGTCCCCTCTGGGTGCTGACTGAGCATGAGAGACCCATCCCAAAGACCCAGAGACCCATTCTGTGTGCCCAGTACTGTGGATGTGCTCTCATTAGGGCCCCAGTGGTGTCCTCATTGGTGCAAGGAGAGCTCATCGCATGGAAAGCTCTAGTTGAGTATAGCTCAGAGCAAGGTGAGATGTTTGGCAAATAAAGCAGGGAGACCTGTGGATTTTGCTCCCTCACCTCCAAGAAAAGACCCCAACACCTTTCCCTGGTGAAGAACAGAGACTCAGAGATGGATTTAGGGGGCTTGGATGTTTCTGAGCTCATTTGTTCATTCCCCAGTTGTCCCTGTCCCACCACAACAGCACTGAACACCGAGCTGAGGTCTGGCTGCATCCACACCTACCCTGCTGCACGGATGAGGCCTCCTCCATCTCTTCCCCAGCCATGCTCTGTAAGGAGGGACAGCACAGGTTACTTCTGCAGCTGGAGGCCTTTGCTGTGCCATTCTCCTGCTCTGGCTTTCTCCAGGGAGCTGTGCTTGGGGCTAGGGCTTGTTCCAGGGCAGGAGCAGGGGACTACCCCAGTGCTGTAGCACCACAGGCTGGGATGGAGGGGTCTTACCAGCAGTGGGCACTGGAAGCTCCTAAGGCCCAGCTCCCACTCCTGCCTCAAACTGTGCTGGACTCGCCCAGGATGCTGGGGAAGGTCAGCTCTGCCATGGCTCCAGCTGAGTGGTTTTCCACTCCCAAAGAGATGTAAGGAGCACAGGGAGTGGCTACATCCTCCCCCATGGAGCACTAGGGGTAAATAAAGCAGCCAAGACTCTTGGCTCTGGGCAATGGCCCTTCAGAAGGCACTTCCCATGTCCCAGAAGCCCCCCTCAGAAAAGATCTGTGGCTCAGAAGCACCCCCAGTAGAGTACACACTTACCTCTGGAGAGCTGGTCTCCCTCAGGACCAGCTCACCCCCACTCAGCACTGCCTGCGAGTCAGAGTCCTCGGAGAGCTTCTCCTCATCCTCCTCATGGATTGGGGATGAGGGAGACCGTAGTGTGCTGCAGCAAGAGAAACTCCATTTGCAGGGAGCTGCCAGCATCATGGGGCTTAGAGGACTTGGGGGCAGCACAAGCCAACTCTCATAAGCAGGAGCTCAGAATGAGGAACTGAATTCACCAGGCCCTCCGGTATCAGCCACATGGAGAACAGCAGCAGCAGGGTGGGACAGAGCCAAGTGGTGCCAAACTTCAGCACAAGCAACAAGAGGCCCAGGTCCCACGCTGCTCCTCACACTTTCAGGGCTCCCTTCCCAGGGGAAAATCTGGACTGAAGCGCAGTGAGAAATGCCAGGAACAAACCCCATCTGATCTGAACAGCCCTATATCCTCACCTAAACCCTCCATCACAGGGCCAACAGAGGAGCCTTCAGACAAGAACTACGGGATCTCAATTCAGCACTTTGTGCTCTGAAATTCAGGTCACTCCTCTCCCTATTCCTTTGCTCCTGAGGAGCTCCATGGAAAGCTGAAATCTAGTAAGGTTTGGACATCAAATGTAAATTCTAGGACTGAGTGCATTGGAAAGGAGACATTTTCATCCAAAGTCTTTACTGTGGGGGTGGTGAGGCCCTGGCACACGTTGTTCAGAGAAGCTGCGGCTGCTCCATCCCTGGAAGTGTCCAAGGCCAGGTTGGACAGGGCTGGGAGCAACCTGGGATGGTGGAACTTGTCTGTCCACAGTGAGGCATAGCAATGAGATGAGCTTTATGGCCCTTTCCAACACAAATCATTCTGTGATTCTATGATTAAATTCTCCTTGTTAAAAATCCTTTCTTCTGGTGACAGAGCCAGCCCTTAGGAGACACAAGCTGTAACCTCAGGTTGAACACAGGGACAATGTCCCAGTTCTCTCCCCAGCACAAGTACCTGCTCCTCTCCTAAAACTCTGAGTTAGCTGTGCTAGCAGTGATGGGACCGGTCAGAGCCCTCCCGGGGCTCTCAGTGCGTGCGGCCACCAAGCCTCAGGGCTTGCAAGAGGAGCGAACCCCGTGCTCTGCTGACCTGTCTGGAGACTTGCTGCACTTGCCCTTTTGGTGGCCAGCCTCCAGGGCTCTGTCCATGGCCGCGAGCGGGCGGCTGGCGGGAGGGAGCCCGTCCACCACCCCCGAGTAGCTGATCTCGTCGTACAGGGGGGCCGAGGGGATGGAGGGCGACACCGAGCGAAGGCCGTTCAGCGCTTCCAGCAGGGAGATGGGCTCGTAGCCTGGGGGGATGTTGTCAGAGCTCTGCGGGTGAGACAGAGGGGGGATGTCAGAAAAATATCACCAGGCTGGAAGCCCCCTGTCCCCCCGGGCAGCCCATCCCCACAGCCACCTCTCCAGGACTCCTTGGCTCCTTCCCTGGTAACAGCCACACGTTCCCCTCAGGGCTGCAATGCTGGTGATGCTCCAGGCAAGTTCCCAGAGCAGTGCTTGAGAGATTGGGAAGCCCCCTGATGTGCAATCAAGAGCTGGGCAAGGAGGGTGAGAAAGCAGGCTCCTGAAAAGCTGCTATAAAATACGTTTGGATTTTTTTTTTCCCTTGAAAGCTCCTCCAGTGGTTCAGAGACCCTTCCAGCTCAATGAACATCCCACTTGTGCTCCTAGCCATGGAACATGCAGCTGTTTTGCAGCACCACCAGTGTCACCAAGACAGAGCTGAAGGAGGGGAGCATGTGTGCACCAGCTGAGAGATGGCTCTTAAGGCCTACCCCAATTCCATTTCTCCCATGTCCTCTCAGCTGCTAACACTGGCTCCATGCACAGTTGCCTCTGCTAAAAGGCAGGAAAGAGATCGCAGAACTGCTGACCTCATAAGGAGGAAGGAAAACCACACCAATTCCCATTCCCTCTGTAAATCACAATACTAACAGTCAAAGGGACCCTTGCAAAGCCCTTAAATCAACACTGGTTTAACTCCAGAAATCCTCCTGATCATAAAGAGCCTGTAGACACAGAGACAAATGGGGTTTATGCTGCAACCCAGGAGGCCACAGGCAGCTCAGCCCAGCTTGATGCAAATCAAGAGGTGACACTCCCACAGTTCAGGCTACATTAAATTGAGATATTTCAGCCCTGTGTCCTCAAGGAGGTGGTTCTAAGTTGTACAGAGGAAAGCACAGTGCTGCTAAGCCTGGCCATGAACCTCCACAGCTTCTGTGTGCCCCATGTCCCACTCACACCTGCAGATGAACCTGCCCAGCAGCCTGTTCCAACACAGCCCCTAATTTGGGGTATGCTGAGTGCTGAACTGACTCACCAGTGGTCACAGGAGGAGTTAGGTCTGATGGGCAGGGAAAAATGAGTGGCACCTGGGGTCAGTCACCAACCCACCTCCCAATATCGGTCCTGTGAGGGTTATGAGCTTTGAAGATAAACAGCTCAGCTAAACAAGGAATGGGTTCCCAGCTGCTGCCAGCTGTAAGTGGTGGGGCCAAAAGCCATCTCCAAAAAACTTGTCACCTGCAGACAGCAGCTCAGCTGCGCTATTCTGTGTACAGAAAAGTCAGGAAGGCAAAGCCCCCTGCATTCCTGTTTGGGACTTTTTCTCCTGGCTGTACAGAGCAGGTCCTGAGGGTTCAAAGGCTGCCCATTGCTGTGGTGAAAGCTCAGGTTGCCTGGCACAGCTCAGAGGCTGGAGGAGGATTTCCAAGCCGATGGTTATGACACCCTCAGAGACACCACTCCCTTCTGGGACACTCACACCACACCCCCAGAAACACTGCCAGTCCCTGTGGGAGGCTTGCAGAGAGCCAGGTCATGCCAGAATGGCTTCAAACCTGAACCAGCACCAGATTTTCTCCAGACTTGACAAGCCCAGCAAGCCATGTTCCTACAAGGCGGAGCATCTGAGCTGGCTTGAGCAAAAGAAAACTGCAGCCTCCTTGATAGAGATGACAGCCATGGCTGCATTTGATGGGAGTAAGCAAAGAGGGAATAGCCTTCCTGGCCTGGGGGCTCCCTCACCTCTCCCCTTCCCAGCTCCTGAACCTGCACAATTGCCATTCATGCTGTCCCCAGCATAGCACCCCAGTTACATACTCCCAACCAACTCGGAGGGTCCCAAGACAAGCTCCATCCTTCCTGTTCCCGTAAAAGCAAACCAGTCAGTGCTCCTGAATGCAAGACCAGCTCCAGCTGCACCTCTACATCCCAGCACCACAAACCACATCAAGATGTGCCCAAATCAAACTGCCAGTGGGATGAGGTAAGTGCAAGGAAGTTTTTGGGTGAGCTGTGGGGACTGTAGCTTGCCCACAGTTGTATGAAGCTGTGAAAACATCTTGGCCAGGAACCAAAAATCAGCCAGGGGACAGACCTTGAAAGTCAGCATCAGACCCCTGTGCCAAACTGCTTCCTTCTTGCTTGTTCCTCCACAGGCAAACCAGGGATATCAGTGATCATCTGTGCAGGGTGAGAGCATCTCACTGCCAATGTGAAGGACGTGGAGTGTCACAGCCTGGCAGGGGCACAGGCCAAACCCAGCGTGTCAGCAAGCCCTTGTGTGTAACACTGCCACGTGCAGGTGACACTGCTGGCAGAGAGCTGCCAAGTGCAACCAGCTGAGTCCACTTACTGTTCTTACTTCCCTCCTAGGCTTCCTGCTGGGCAGGGAGACAGAGCTCACCTTAAGGGGTTTAAAGGGGTGCTGTCAAGAGAAAACCATGTTTTAAAGAAGTTGTTTCTTGAGGTTAGTGACAGGAAGAGACACACAACACCTCCTCACCTTGCTGCAGGTGACAACACCTGTGTCCTCCATACACCACGCTCATCTTCACAACAACCCCTGGCAGCCTCTCCACCACCCTATTCTGCAGCCCCAGCTGAAAGCAGCAGAGGGCAGATGGATAAACCCAGCCTTTTTCTGTGACAGTATCTGTTCTCATGAAAACCTGTAGGATGATCTAGATGCAGTTGTCCTTCTCATTTCAACCTCAGTGTCTCACCAGAGCCAGCTGTGCAACAGCACAGCTCAGGCAATGAGCTGGTGCCCTTACCACACTGGGGACATGCAACTGGGCCCTGAGGCCACCAGCACAACACTTCCCATCCCACATTCCCCCAGATGCAGGGAAGCTGCCACAAGGAGGCCTTTCTACTCCCATGCTGGGAACCCCAGTGCCAAAGGCATTTCATCCGTGTGCTGCCACAGACGTGTGTGCAAGTCAAACTGGAACCCCTCTGCCCTGTTTTCACAGCTCCCACCCTGTCATGCCCAGAGTCTGCCATTTCTCTGTTGGGCCAGGCAACAAGAAGCCTTCTCATCCTGAGACTTCTGTGGATTGGTTTCCTCCAATCCAGCTGTGTTACTAATCCAGCAGGTTGATAAAAAAAGGCAGCACTGCTTGGGAAGCCTTCAGTGGAGAGTCTGACTAAACCTCCTGAGGTCCCAGGAGTCAAACCTCCCGAGGTCCCAGAGCCACCTGCCATCAGTCCAAACAACTCATGCATCCCTCAGCTGCTTGCTCAGGCTGACAGCAGCGGCCAGGCTTTGCACAGGGGTCACCAGGTACTTACAGAGTGCTCATCATGGTCCACACTCTGTGCCAGGACAGGGCTGAACGACACCGGTGACAGAGCCCCCGGCTTCTTCCTCACTGCCCGGATCTGCAGCAGGGCACGGAAGGCTAGGAGAGAACAGGAGGTGGTGACTGCAGAGCCCAGCAGGGCCAGGCCGTGCCAGAGCTCCTGGCCTTGCCACAGACACACCACTGGAATGAGGGAGCTCCCCTGTGCATGGGGAGCAGGACCATGGAGCACCCCAAAGCCAAGTGATGGGGTCAGGCTTCCAGTCCATTGATCTACACAGGGAAGGGATCTGCTGGATGAAAAAGTCTGGATGCACAGAGCTTTTGTGGAGAACAGGCACTGCCTGCCCCAGTACAGTCATGGACAGGGTACTTCAGCTACTGTACAAGTGTAGAGGCCCAGAAAAGTTCCCCTTAAGGGTAGGTCACAATAACACAGTAAGCAAAACACGAGCTCAGCCTCAAGAGTGCACTGCATGCTACAGGTTGAGTGGGGGACTCACTAAAACCCCTCTGGGTTCCTTCAGACTCCACAAACCTCAGCCCTGGGGTCCAGCTGTGGTGGTGAAAAGGCTCCAGCTGAAGGGTTAGTGGCTGTACTCCTGTCTCCAGCACAGCCACCCCTCAGTCCTCCCACCACCACAGCTTTGATCTCCACTCCCTGCAGATCTCTTCTATCTGCAGATCTTTAATACTGCTTGTTCCTCTGTGCCAAGAGTGCATACAAATGAGCCAGACATCTGTTCTGATGCAGCTGTGAGAACTTGCCGGGCATCTCCCTAGTTCTTGTTGCACCCAGCCCCTTCAAGATCGGCCTAGAGCCAGAGAAAAGACGTACAAATTTATCCCTGCTGCCTCTGCACTCCCCAGAAGCAGATTCCCAGGAAGTCTGAGATGGGGGCATTTTCCAATCAAATACAACCTACTCCCCTACAGCCTGCAGACGAGACAATGCTGTTCCTGTGTTTTATGATGTGCTATTTATAGTCAAAGCTGTCTGCCACTTCCTCTGGTGAGATCTTGCTTTTGATTACTGCCCTTTGCCATGTTTGAACTGTTTGGACTTAATTTCTCAGGCCAAGCATCCGTCTTAGGCTCTTCATTTCTTTCCCTGAGAACTGTCAGTTAGAAACAATCATATACCTCAGAGAGCAGAGGGTAAAACACACACTCTGCCCCTTCCAGCAAAACCACAAGTTTCTCAAGGGCCTCCTGTGCTTTTGAGAAAAAACATGGAATTCAGCAAATGCTGCCTGAGTGTCAAAACATGTATTTAAGTTTTTCCATCTTTTGGGAGCTAAGCAATGCAGGGGTTAAACAAATCCTCGTAACTCCTGGCAGAGAAAACACTCCAAACTGACTGTTATCTCATCGCTGCCTCCTGGTGAAATCTGGGTAAGGTTGTCAGAAGATTTGAAAAAATTATGCTATGTGCTTGGACAGCCCTCCAGTGGAGCTGGCTGCTCTCTCAGCCAGACACCCTCAGGATAAAGCTTCTCCATCCCTTCCTTTCGGGGATTTTCCACATCTTCACCAAAACACAAGAACTGCTGACCAGGCACAGCCCAGAGCACCTCCACCTTCAGCTCCACCGCAGGGAGAGGCTGAGTGGCCAGGGAGGCACTGGACAGAGAGCCATTCTCCTCTCCTGTCCGAGGACGTTTATTCCAGGTACCAGGAATCTCCAGATGCCAGTGAGAGCAGCAGCACTGGCGATGCTGAGCCTTGGCGTGGGGTACTTAAAAGAGGCTCCTTCTCCCTGCTGCTCTGCATTAGGAGGCGGGGGAGGAAGGGGCCGGGGCACTCACGGAGCCGGCAGATGGGGCAGTTGTTGGCCTGGTAGCGCAGGGTGTCGGCGCAGGAGTTGCAGAGGCAGAGGTGGCGGCAGGGCAGGATGAGGGTGTCCCGCAGGTCCGACAGGCAAACCACGCACTCGTTGCTGTTGTCACTGTTCTCATCGTCTGAAGGCTGCAAGGAGAGGCAAGGGGTTGGCATGGGAGTGGTGGGGGCTACGTCGAGCTGCCAAGGGACAGGAGCCTGCGGGAATTTCCCACCCAAAAGTCCGAAAATTCTCTTTTTGCAGCTCTCAGCAGGGGTTCCTCAAGGAGAGTGAACTATAGCCCCCACAGTCCTCCTCACATTCCTTCCTCTCAGGGCATGGCACTGTGAATTCACGGCAGAGTTGTCCTTCCCCACAGCCATGTTCTGTTCAGAGGGGACCCATTTTGGGGCAGGGATCCCCTTGACGGAAGCTGACCAGGAAGAAGCTCCTGCCTCCCATCCTGGTGGCTCAAGGGTCAATAGGGAAGTGAACTCTTTGGCACTCTGGCCTTTCTTCCCCACAGACAGAGCAGCCCCAAAAGGAGTTGTGTGCTGCCTATGATTCCAGCCATGTCTAGCCCAGGTTCCACAGGACCCCTGAGCAAGTGAGTGATTCTCCTGCATCCCCCTGCTGGCACAAGCTCTGATGCAGCTGCAGGAAAACCAGCCTAGGGCACTCACTTGCCCACAGCTACCCTAGTAAAAGGCTCAGTGTGCACCCATGCAACATGAACATGCTTCACACTCATCTTTCTCAAAGCCCCACAAATTGTATCACAGCCACTGAACAAGCTAGGAGAGAAACTCACTCTCCAACCGCAAGATTGGCACCAGAAAACTCCAGAGTCTCTCCACTGATGTCCCAGGAGCTGTGCCAGAGCCCACCATGGGGTACCCTCCACCTTCACCTAGGGCCCCTTTGGTCACCAGGGCTAACATGCCAGACCATGGGCAACCTCGGTGTAAACAGCAATTGTGCTGCTGCCACATCCTCACCCAGCCTTTTTCTGGAGGAAGAGCAGGCTCTCTGCTGTCCCGCTCACATGCTTTGCTAAATAAGGAAGAACAAAAACGGCCCCAGGCCACTTGTCTGATGGGCCAGGAACATGGGATTGCTGGATCATGAGAATCATCACAAGACCCTGGAAGGCCCAAAAAGAAGCCCTCAGTCCTGTTAATTCCCTCCCTCAATCCTGTGCAAGAAAAATCTTGGAAAAAGACTTCTCCCTCCTGCCTCTTCAGGTGCTACCTGTTGGCACAGGCAGGGAGGGATCACAGGATGCTCTGGGCAGGGCACTGGAGAGGGAAATCTTGCTTGTCTTTGCTCCGTGGTTACTCCACTGCGTGCAAATCATGGACTCCACACCCCAGAGCGGTGTGATCTCAAGGCCAGCACTGGGAACACTCCACAGCCCAGGTGGCAGCAAAGGCAGCTCTACAAAGGCTAAAGGAAGGATAAAGCGGTCACAAAACCTGTGCAGGGCTGTGCAGCAGGCTGAGATCCTGCCTCAAGATGGGAAACGTCTCTGGTTATGGGATTTGCATATACATCCCTTAGGGTTGCTGTGCTCCCTCCTGCTGGGGAATCCAAGGGGAATGTCAGAAACACTACAGGAACATGCAGAACTCCCAACCAGAACATGAAGGAGCCACAAGAGCAAGGCACAGACACCAGGCAAAACTGCTTTGACTGCAGAAAGACAGCAACACTGGCTCTCTACAAGCCCTAAAAATCAGTGCTCTGGCACACCCCTGGGGCACTGATGCCCTTCTCTCCTAGCAATCCCAGCCACAGGGAACATCCTCAAGAGCCTCACACTGCCTAAAATGACCTCAGCACAATTCCACTGACTGTTTGGGCCTGACACCAGGGATGATCTGTCATCCCTGGGCTTCTCGGGTGCCTGCAGGAGTGACACAGACTTGACTCTGGGAAGCAACTCCATATTGCCCTGACAATCCCCATCATTAAGCTCAAAAGCAGAAGGTGCAGGCTGGAAGCCCCCAGCTGAGGGAGCCTCCTGAGCACCTTTACCTTGGTCTCCTGGTTGTTTTTGTTCTCGATGCCGTAGATCTCCTGAAGCAGGTAGCTCACCCGGTCAACCTAGGGGAGAACACCACAGCTGGAATGACAGCTGCTCTGTCCTTACTGGTTTATAACCACCTTCCCTCCCTCCCTGCCTCAAAAGTTCATGTAACACCCAGAGCTCCCCTACAGTGACATGAAAAAGGTAACAGAAACAAATATTGCAAAGGACAAAGGGAGAATGAGTCTCTCCTTGCTCAAAGAGTAGAGCCCATCCTGCCTGGTATGAGCAGAGAGTAACAAAAGTGGCTAACTGAGCTATCAGAAACATCTAAAAACAAGTACTCTGCTTGTCCCAGACGTCAGGAATACACACCCACAGCTCAAACAATCCAGAGGCAATCAGCCTTCTACAGTCCTCACCTCTGTGAGGTCCCGCTTAACTAACAAAGATGAACTTCCACCCATTTTTGCAAATGGTGCTGCCACTGGTGTGCCAGCAAGGAGCTCTTGGCACAGCCCATCTCCCTCAGAGGACAGACTGTGCCAACAGCTCCTTACTGGCACACCAGTGGCAGCACATCACCTCCCTGTTCATCCCCTGGGAGAATAAGGTTAAGCTACTGAGGACAGACAAACCATGTCCCTTAGCATGCGAAGCACTCAAGGAATAACTCTATGTTAGTGCAGTGTCATTTACTGCTACCCCCGGGCCCTTGGTGGCATCTCTAAATTGGGGGTGTGGTGGCAGAAGGTGCTTGAGGCACAGGTGGAAGTTGCTCAGAGCCCCAGCCTGGGCCAACTCCAAGCCATGAGTGCTGCACAGTGGCAGCTGCCTGCAAACCCCACTGAGCAGCTGAATTACAGCACCGAGGCAGTCAAGATTCAGTCCTGTTAAACGTCTTTATTGATCATCTGGATGAGGGGATCAAATGTACCCTTGGTGAGTTCACAGACAACACTGTTTGGTGGGAGTGTTTATCTGCTGGATGCAGGAAGGCTCTGCAGAAGGATTTGTAACACGAGGGGAGGCTCAGGTTGGACCCCAGGAGGAATTTCTTCACAGAAGGGGTTGTTAAACATTGGAAGGGGCTGCCCAAGGAGGTGGTGGAGTCACCATACCTGGAGGTGTTCAAGGAATGTCTGGGCTGGGTGGCATGGTAGTGATCAGTCACAGGCTGAACTTGATGATCTTGCAGCTCTTTCCCAACCTAAATGATTCTGTGATCTGGTACTGCACAGCAGCTTCCCCAGAGCAGGATGTGTTCCTCCACAGAAACCCTCATGAGAGGTGAAAGGGTGAGGGGGTTGCAAGGTACCGAGCAGGCACATCTCACAAAAAATAGGAAGAAACACTTTACTGCCATCTGCAGTAGCTGTCCCGCTCCCAACATGCAGTGAAGCCAAGCCATCAGCACCCAGTGCTAAAAGAGCTTGTCAATCCCAGGGCCTCTGTAATTTCCATGTCAAACTGGCCTCTCTCCTCTCCTCTTGTCATTGTTCAGAAGAGGAGTGGCTTTTCCATGGCATTCCAGTGCTGCAGATGACACATGGCAAGGTGGGGGCAGGAGCTCGTTGTACCCAGCCCATTTGCCAGTTCAGAAATGCTCTGAGCTGGGACACAGCAGTGATAGCAAACTAATTCCAGACTCTTTCTCCCTGTGTAACTCAGTGTGCAGCTCACAGACAATCTGTTCTAGGCCTGCATTTCATGGCAATGAGATCAGCTGTTGGACTGCTGAACAAAACCCGCTGCAGCAGCTCACAACTCACCCAGGAAGTTTGGGAACAATTATGTGGGAGATGTTCTTTTGTAACTTGGCATTTCAAACAGAGCCTTGTTCCAGCATCCTGACTCCTCAGAGGATCAAGATGAGCAACTGTGAGTGCAGAAGTTGTTAGCTCAAAGCACAGAAGAGGTCAGGAAGAAAGAACCCCAAATCTCTGCAGGAGTCTGCATTCCTTTTGACTTCTTCCCTCTAAAAATCCTGAGGAGCTCCTGTCCCAGTAGGGAAAGGGTGAGCAGTCCAACAAAGCTCTTCCTGGGAAGAACGCTAGGTTTTCAGAGTGGGAGTAATTCAAAAAGAGCAAGTGGTTGTACACAGTGCTTCACCTTCACATTTCTCCAACCCATCCCACACCATGTCATCCTTCCAAAGCTTCTGCTACTATTTACAGCCTCAGCGGATGCACACGGAGCCACTGGCCAAGACCAGGTCATGGTTTTCTGCTGATCCATCTGTTTGTATTCATCCATGCTGACTGCCTTCAGACAGGTTGGTGCTTACACTACAACTGATCTCAGCACAGAGCAGTTCAGCTCATGCACTGCTGCTTCCTGATCAATGCCCACAAAAGATACCCCCAACCCTGGCAATGGCAGGGAGGGGAAGGCAAAAGAAAAGCAGAGATAGCAAAGAATGTACAGTGTTCTACAGATGGTTTACTCCAGACACAGGCTCTACACCTCTGTTCTCCTAAGGCTGCAGATATTAACTCAGTTTCAGTGGCGCTGTGTGTTTTTCCAAATGCCATCTTGAGCT
Organism: Donacobius atricapilla; assembly: GCA_013397315.1. Classification (NCBI taxonomy): domain Eukaryota; kingdom Metazoa; phylum Chordata; class Aves; order Passeriformes; family Mimidae; genus Donacobius; species Donacobius atricapilla. The sequence continues at coordinate 81,103 of WBMY01003004.1, read as the reverse complement.
ATGATTACTGATAGTGCTTGTAGCTCTTTTCTGAAACAGGGACTGGAATGGACATCATAGAACAAAGAGGGTCTTATTGAGGCATTTAATGACCTTCTTAGTAGCAAGAGGTACTTGATAGAATTAAGTAAGCAGATGAAGTGAAACTCATTGAAAGCTAAAACACAACACACAGCTAAAGCTGAAACGATCGACCACCAAAATTTCATCTCTTCCTTGAAGACACTTCAAGCTGATCCTTGCAGCAGAATCACTACCAGATTTCTTTTCAGAAGCTGAAATTCTTGTCAATCTTAGCAGTTTGCAGCTGCTTATGTATTTCTGGCTATGCAGGACTGGATGCAACCTCAATCTCAATAAGACGCTCTCCAGCTTCTGCACATCACACCACACCAGGATGGGGGACAAAATGGCAAAATTAAGGGTTGCAAACACCTCTCAGCCTTTGCTTTTGATATCTGAGCTAAGGAGATGAGATCTCAGGCTCACAGTGAACACCAAGCCTTCCCAGGCACCTGTGGGACACCAGCAAGTCTTTAACCAAGAGCAGAAAGGAAACAGGTACTTACAATCTGCTTCTGTTTTAGAGGTTTCACGGAAAAACTGCCATCAACGTGCTAGCAGGAAAAAAAAAGACATTAAAGAATTAAATAGCTGCAGTGTACAAATCAGAACAAGCTCATTTCAGAGCTGGTGTCTGCTAGCTAAGGGGAGAGTGGGGTGTGTATCAGTAGGACAGCCTGGATGGCAGCAGTCTCTCCCAGCAGAGTTATTGGAACAGGGTATTGGAGAGCTACTGGTCTGCTCCAGTGCAGAGCCAGGTAGACCTGGCTCAAGCTAAACCTGGCTGAAGTGGGTCAGAGCCCACATAAAACTCCCCTGGCACACTGGATGCTTTTAGGTTGCAAGCAGTCCCACTGGGTGCAGACACTTCCTCAGCCTGTCCAGCAAGATTTGGCGAGGGATATTTGCTAACACCCTAAATAACACCAAGTGAAAGAATCACTCAAGGGCAGAGCTCTGACAGAGCAAGGGGCTGCCATGAGGCTGAGAACAAGGTTTGTCCACTGGATGGAGTCAGAAACAAGTCCCATGTGCTCACATCCTCAGAGCTGTGAGGATGTTGCTCAGCGGCAGCAGGCACAGTTGGAACAATTCTGGTGCCTGGCGCCAGAATTAGCGATGGGAGTAGTGTGCCAGTTCTACCTTCCCCATCATCCGCAAGGGCCACTAAACTGAAAGAAACCAACTCCCCTGCCACAGCCTAGAGAGCAGCAAAGGAGACTCTGAGGGGATGCTCCAGCAGGTCCTCTGAACAGCTGCAGATCTGCATCTGTTTGCTGAAGGAGTCTCAGAAGGATGGGACAACAACATCACACAACAGACAAAACAGTCCTGTTTTCAGGGAAACAAGTTTCTGCCTTTGGAGGAGCTGCAAGGTCAGACTACACACAGGATCAAGGTTATTCTTCTGTTCTTAAAGATACATAGAAATAGCAAGTTACCAAGTCCTGCTGGTCTGTTTTTCCTCTGAACAAGCTCTGGGGATCAGCAGTGCTCATTTATCAAGGACCTCCCCTGGATTTAGGGACCTACACTTCAAAAGCTGCAATTACTTTAAGGATGGGGGAATGTATTTTAACCAAACAAGGAGGATGAGAAACTCAGCATGTGCTTCACCTTGTGACTTTTTATTAAAGGGGAGATTTTAATCTTGTTTTAGGCATTCAGTGGAAGATGAGAGGTAAGAAGTGGCTGAACTATGACTGAAGGATTCCATTGTGTTGTTTTTTCACATCAGCCAGAGGAAACTACAGTAATATCCCTGCCCTGGTCCTAGGGGTGCTGCAGCTGACTCCATCTCATTTCTGACAGATGTCCAATTGCCAGGAGTAAAGCTACCTACAAGGCCAGTGCTCAGAGCAGCCTTTCTAACAGGGGAAAACTCACTTTCTTCATAGACCAAGTCCATCAAAAAAAGCAACCTAGAACACTTAAAGCATCTTCCAGCCATATGCTTCCTTAGGACTGACTGTGCTTGCCATGCCCTCTGACTCAGCTTGTCACCATCCACATTATCCACCTCGGAGGAACAGAATTAGGACCTGGCAGGAACCAGGCAGATTGAGAGATACAGAAATCAGCCACCTGCCAGCTGGGAAGTGGGGAATTTCCAACAGCACAGCACTGATGCTGCTCCCCTCTACACTTCCAGCTCTGCTCCAGAACGTCTTGCCTCACCTCAGCATGTCACTACAAGTATCACCTGCCCAGAAAATGTGTCTGCAGTATTACCACAATCAGACACAACAGGGTTATGCTATGGATAGGTCCAGCTATGGATATTGCAACTGTTTTCAGGGTCCAGTTACCAAGGGAAGAGAGTTTGTTATCAAGACTCGTGCACACAGCTGGGCCTTACCATGTAGGCAGGGGTCAGTTACATCAAACACAACACTCAAAATCAGTGGAACTCAGCCTTTACACAGGATGCATGCCAATCCTTCCTAGAGGGCTTGGTCCTGTGTGTAAACTCAGGCCTAACAATGCTGCAACAGGGTCTAGACACAGCAGATCCAATTCTGCAAAAATCATGGAGCCCTGGAAAACTGCGTGGCAGCAGCCATGGCCAACACCTCCCACCCTCCATGGGAACACACCCTTTCCTCACACATGAAACACCCCAGCCATTCCCTGAGTGACCAGCTCAGGCTCAAATGATAATTACAGGCTGCACAGGAGCTGCTGCAAATGATTCTTTGTACTACAGCAGCACCCAGGAACCCCAGTCACAGGCCAGGACTCCGCTGTGCCAAGTGTTATATAAATACAAACTAATGTTTAGAAAGAAATGTTTACATACACAAGAACAGGGACAGAGGGATAAAACCCCCCCTCATTTACCTTTTCAAATGCAGCCAGAAGAACATGAGCATGACCAGTGACCTCAACCACCACTGTAAAAAGAGAAAGGGCAGAACTGGTTAAACCTCTCAGGCAGCACAAGCATAAAAGCACCCTCAGCTAAATTTTAGTCCACTTACAATTTCTGAGCTGCCATCTGTTCTATTTTCAACTTCTCCTGCATTTAGAACTTTTCTTATCTTGTCATCAGGTTGGTTCAGAACAGAGCAAGAGCTAAATCCTACTGGGCTCTATGGTGGGCCCTACAGAACCATGCCTTCATTGTCCGGGGTGCTCCAAACTATCCCACTTTGTTAGCAGAGGTTGGAAAGGGACAGTAAAACAAAGCACTCAGTGGGATTCTCCTGTCCCCTAGAATTCCTGGGCTTAATTACCTGAATTTATCACAGATCTATCTGGTTTAACAGCAATTGGCTGCATTTCCAGCCCTGTTACTTATCATTTTATTTCACTCTAGTCAGACATGCTTATAAAAACATTTATTTCTCATACTGACTTCAGACACTGAAACATCTCTGTCCAGCTTTCCCCAAAGAAAAGCATTTTCCCTCTTCTAAACTTGAGGGTTCCCTCTTAATCCCACAGCAATGGGAAGGGGCTGTCAGAGGTTTCAGTACTGCATTCCTGGCTCCTTCAGCAAATAGAGAGAAGAGGAGATGAGGTACAATCCCAGCCTCTCTCACTCAGGACTCTGAGGTTCTGTTCAGCACCAGCTGGTTGGATCCTTTTCCTGACTCCTGTTCAGACTCATCATATGGAAACGGGAGACAGAGTTTGTGAAGGAGTCACAGAGGAAGGGAAGGGAAGGGCCCATCCCACTTGGAGTGATGAGGGCTGTGCTCAGCACAGGCAGGAGAGCTGATGGGCTGCTCTGCATGGAAGGTGCAGCTCAAGGAAGCAACTCCTGCTCTGTCTGAAAGGGAAAGGAGCTCCACTGCTTCCTCTGAGCTCCCAAAAGAGCAGAAACAACAGAGGAACCATTCCCTGGACTATGGCACACACACCATGTTTGGAAACAGCCGTATGTGAGAGAGGGGAGACTTGCCTGCAGGTTTGCTGGGTAACTGAGGTCGGTCATGGCAATTTGGGTGGAATCAGGAACACAATGAAATGCAGAAAAAGGGATTAAAACTGGGAATTCATCTGCTTGCTCCTCTCACTGCCAGCCAAGGGCAAGGCTGCTCTGTCTCTCAGAGTAAACAAAATTCAGGTCCTTTCCCACAGTCTGAATGGCCAAGGAAGAGGTAACAACTCCTATCCTCTGCATTCCAGGACTGTGTGTGTGGCCAGAGTGGTGTGACCTGCTCTGTGCAGCACCTTTCCTTCCTGTTCTGTGCCTCTCCCTGGGAACAATCCCACTGGCAGGGAGCAATCCCATTGCAAGCCATGGCAGAGTTCAGTCCAAACCCGACTGCTGTTTCAATTTACCATCCAACCTTATTTAACACAAGTGGTTCCAGGCCAGCTGTAATTTTCCAGGTGCTGCAAACACACCACGCCAGCTCCTTCCAGTCCCATCAGTTAAAAAAAGAATCAAAATACACAATTTCCTCAAATCTCGCTCAAATGTCACACATTTTTGTGCTGATATTCTTTCCAGGAAGGGATTTAAAAGCAGTTGGTTTTCTAGGTTATTAAAATAGATGGGAGTACATTACTGGCTAAGACTGGGCATGGTATGTGCATAAATGTATGCTTCCCATACTGCCTCCTGTTCTATTTTTGATCCTTCTAGACATGCCCAACATTAGAGAGTATAAACACCTTGCCAAAAGTTCCATAAACAGAGGAAGTTGTTTTATATTTATGGTCAAGAAATACACATATATGTCGATTTTACTAACAGTGCCTGAAATCACTAAAAATAGATGCACTTTAGAAGTAATTTCCTTCATGTTGCATTGTGCTTTGTTAGTCACACTTTAAATTGGCTTATTCAGTTCTATTTCTGTCTGCTTGGAAGACTGTAAAATAATGCAATGAGTTCCTGGGCTTTTTCACATCTACAACGTAAAAAAATGAGCAAGTGACTGACCTGAACAATGTGATCAACAATGGATTTTTCTTTTCCAATTATCTTAAATCTTGTACAAAAAGTTACAGAAGTTAAATGCTGGTTCTGCTGACCACATGAGTCCCCAGTTTCAAAGAAAATGTGACTTCCTTGTGCCCTGTTCATTGCTAACACTCCAGATGAGCCCAAAAGCACACATCCCCTAAGGAAAATACCATGTAAGGTGAGTAATAATCTAAAATTAATAATCTAAACATTCACTTGACTACCCACTCCAAAACAGCAGTGTGCTTTCAAAATAATAACCAATTAATCATAATTACAAATTATGATTAGCTATTAATTATTTTTAAATAATCTACAATTATTTCCACTGAAAGGTTATGCTCTTTTATCATAACCATTCAACATCCTCTGAAAAAGCATAATTTCAAACTGCTGAATGAAGCTGCATTTGGCTGAAGAGTGACTTGAGTATTTTAAAGCCATTTCCTTTTCTCTGCCCATTTCCAGGTTTTTAGGAAGACAACTGACCCCTCCAAAAGGGAGAAATGACCAGCTCGACCCTCCTTGACCTATAAACTGCAAAAGCAAAACCCAACTAGCAAGGATGTAATTTCTGCTAATTTGTGTGCCTGGCACTGGTGGCAGAGCCAGGAGCCTTCCTAAACACTATTCCAACACTAAATACCTGGCCATTTTTCCTGTAAAAAAAAGAAGGCTATTTTTAAAAGGATGTTTTTTATGTGGTTAGCTTGGCCCTTTTAATAAAGGGAAATTACAGTGTACTCCTGAAAATTTTTATTCTGGAAAGGCTCCCCAAGAAGGCCAGTCCTGAAAGGGATCACATAGGCTCAGAGGGAGCCAGGAGAAGACCATGGGCACAGAACACCAATTCTTACCATCCCCTTCATCCACCACTGCTCGGATGACCACTGGGAACACGCCACGGTCCAAGTCGAAGTTCAGCTGAGGGAAAGAAATGAGCTGAGGTTACAAAATTCACACCAGACTTGCCTGAAGACAACACTGGAGATCATGTTAGTTCAATGAAGGGCTCTTCCGACAGACCTGCAGCTCCTGGTCTCAAAAGGACACAACAGAGCAGGTGGATTTAAAATTCCAGGCACCAGCTTGAAAAGGGAGTCAATTACAACATACACACATTGAAGTGGCACCAAACACCAGAAAGCAAGGCAAAGGATCTCGGTTTGAATTCCAAATGGTATTTAATTCTCATTAATTCATGTGTCCTAAAAGTCTTCTGAGTCATTTGCAGTAGGACAAGTTTCTCAAAATATATCCAGTACCACAAATTTGTCTATGTACGACAGGATATATTGGCTTTAGCACAGCAGCACATTGTGCTCCCAGCACCACAAAGAGACCCCAGCTCTGGTATGAAGTTCCTGAAGATACAAGAGGAAAATCTGCAAAACTTCTAGCTCACACAACACTTTAAGGAAACACCAGACTGATTTTCATCTCCTAGTATGCTATGAAATGCAGGTCCTTGAGCTTCTAATTGGTGAAAGTGAAAATTTGAGTGCAAGGGAAACAGTCTCAGTTTCTCCCTTTGCCCTACACTTCAAAACATCAAAAGCTCCATGTTATCTTAGAAATACAAGAAAAAGGAAACCTTACAAACACTGTCGTAAGCCAGGAATAGAAGTGGCTCAGGGACTGGATTTCTGTTGTTTTTGTTAATTACTGATTTGGATGTTTTTGTCTCATCTCTTGCCAAGACTGAAAAAAAAATGTCATTAACCCCTGGTGCTCCAGGTAATCTGTTTTCAGTTTCTCCATGAAAACTGAGACCCAATTGCAGGTGCTGCAGCAGTGTTCAGACAGTGCTTTGGGGCTTCCATCACTTTGCCACAGCCCCAACATCATTTGCAGCCTGACTTGCTCCAGTCCCTCAAAAGATAAAAGACTTTCTCATTTGAAGAGAAAGTCACATCACAGAACTGCGGTTGCTTTACCATATAAACTCCAGTGTTACCAAACGAAAAGCCTCTTTAAGACACCATTTCACATTAATTTTTAGGACCCTGAACACAACTCACTTGACACAAGCCGTACTCTATAATTTCCAAGCGAATCAGTAAATGAAGAAGACAAACTTTTATAAAGCTTTTCACAGAGCAACCCAACATAACGACAGTCTCCCTTTTCCCCAGCCAAGACCAACGTCATATCCAAGTATTACACTAAGCAAAAATACAAAACAAATCTGGGGATTTTGAACAACACCAATAACAAAGCTGGAAAGAAATCTGAAATGTCAATTGTACACAGCTAAGACACTGCCAGTGGTCTCAGATGAAAGTGCTACATTTTGGTGGCCATTTAGGAATATTTAGGACATGGACCAATATGTAACACAGAGCTGACATGGGAGGGGAAACTCTTTGGAATCACAGTGGTTTTTCCACATTTTTTCCAGCTCCCAGTAACACCAGTGAAAAAAGAGGAAACAGGATGCAGCAGAACAAGCAAAGAGAGCTGGAATCTCACTTTTCCTTTTAACTGACAAAGGGATATAACTTTAGTACTTGAGTTAAAACCTTGCTGACAGGAACAAAAGTGAAAATTAAGCTTCTCAATTCTTTAAGAAGAAAGGGAACTGAGCTCTCTCAAACAACAGAAGGGATTGAAAAGCAGCTCTTCCAGGCTTTTGTAGGCTGAGCTTGTGAAATCATCTATTGGCAGAGAAGCCAAGACATCAGGAGACCAGACTCTGCAGGCTCTTGGTAACCACCACAGCATTTGGTAAGGCACGGGACTGATTATAGTTGTAACTGTAACTTCAGGACAATAGCTATTCAATCTTTCAAATACATGAAAGATTACTTTTTTTCTCCCTTTTTTTTCTTCTCTTCTTTTTTTTTTTTTTTTAATAGTAGTTATCTACTGAGGTTCACATACACAACACACTTCAACAGGCCTGGGTCAGGAAATGAACACCATTATCAATGTGCACTTCCTGGGAGAGGGTACACAGAAACAAATATATTAGCAGTAGCTACAGAACAACTACTCTGCCTTTGAAATCTCTTATCACAATTCTTCACAGAGCAGGGGAAAGACCAAGGCTTTCCTTCCCTATACCATGCGCAGGGGAAGCCCTTGGGTCAAAGTTTTAAGGCTCAGAAATGAGAGGCTTACTGCCCATGTTGGAATTTTGCAGATACGAAAGATACCAAAATTAACAGACTCCACAAATCTTGCTATGTAGAAAAGCCACAAAGCTAATTAAAACCAAACCCTGGTCTGCTTGCAGTTATGGGTTAAATTAAGAAGCGGAAAACATTCCCTTATTCAGCATTGATGCACCAGAGTAAATCTGCCCCAGAAGGAGAATATCCCCTCTCAACACTGCACTGCTACAGATAACCGGGCAGGATGTTTTTCTTTAACGGAACAGGACCCTTCCAGAGCAGTGGTCTCCAAACTATTTTGACTATTCATCCCATCAGTAATGTGTTTGGAGCACATATTCCCAATATGTGTGTGTTTATCATCTGTGGGCTATATACATGTATTTCTGAAGTCCTTGCCACACCTCAATGAATTGTATTGCATACACCTCACTTTGGAGACCTCTGTTCTAGAGGACCACGCAAAAAACCCCAAAATCTTAAAACTAAAACCCACAAAAACAGAGATCATGACAGACATTTGTTCCCAGAAGCTCTTTGACTGGCAGGGAGAGGAAGGCCAAGGAAAGCAGGTCCTCCAGGAAAAGCTCCAGTGTCAATCTCTGCAGCCTCCCTCCTAATCAGCTGATCAGTGATATCAAAAGTCACTTCTGTGGATTTCCTCCCAGTTGGCTGGATCTGCCCGCCAAGTTCCCATACTGCTCCTCTCAGGGCAGTACCCACAAAACACACTGGAGGAGCTGGGAGAAAGTGTCTTCCAGCCATAACTTCAAGGCACTAAACAGAGGCCAGTGCTCCTGGGACAACAGGATGTGGAAAGAAGGGGACACTGATAAGACACTTACCTCATCATCCTTCCACTCTGAGAAATCAATCTTGAAGGAAGGCAGGGAGAATTGCTGGCTTACCCCTCTCTTGTAATGAACCGTCTCGGACTGCAGAGAGGGATTCTTTGTGCTGTATCTGAAGGAAGGGGGAAAAAGAAAACTCGCTGTAACAAACGACCCCTCCCTGCTCCGCTCTCGCTCTCTCCCGCCCGTCGGCCTTTCAGGAATCACAAGTGGCAGCTCTAAGGGCAGAGCTGGCAGGGGCTGGCAGCCATTCAGTAGGGACACAAAGAGGGAAGGGAAAGGTCAAAGCAAGAAGGTGAGCACAGGAAAGAGAAAGCAGTGCAGACAGGCAAGGTCTGATCGTGTCCATACTGACCTGCCTGGGTATTGGAGTACAGGGGGGTGCAGCAGCTTGGCAGAGGCCTGCTCCCTAAATCCATGGCCTAGGCAATGCTGGCTTTAAGCCCAGCACAGTCCTGATTTCTGCAGGAAACCCAGGAAGAACAAGCTATGACCTAACACTGGGAAAAGACAACCCAACACAGTGCTGAAAACTCTCCCGTGCCTCCGTGGGACAGCTCCACAGGGGGAAACCTTGCTTGGCTTCCACCATCCTGCTAAGCCATTCCAATCCACTTCTCTATCCCTCCTGTGCTTCCCCAGGGGTGTTTCAGGGCTACCAACTCCAACCCAGCCACCCAGAGAAGAGTCACTGTCTCAAAGCTTGTCACTGAAACACCAGCACTGCCAGGCTGGGATAAACATCTGGAATGGAACCACAGCAGTATCCACCATCTTCTGCACCCTGAGCCCACCTGGTGCTATCCTCCCCAGGAGACATTTCCCTGCCCAATCCCTCTTTCTGGAGGGTGATGTCTTGAGCTGGATGTGCACAGCCTCTCCAAATTCTGGCACAGGAGAGGAGGCAGTGAACCCCAAAGCAGGGTGGGAACAGCTGAAGCTGCCTTTACCACCAAAGCCTTTCTTGTCAAATTACCAACTGTGTGTTCAGAATAAACCGGAGAGAAGGTGAGAGATCCCCTGCCCAAGAGACACTGCAGCAACATCTTCCCTCAGCACAGTGACAAGACAGGCTCCAGCTCTACAAGAAAATCCTCTACCTTTCTCTGGAAAGCTACAACAGTTCCTGCACCCTCTGAGGATCCAGAAGGTCGAGGGTCACAAGATCCACGTTAAATGCTGGAAGGTCATGACAAAAGGGCAGGTTCACCAAGTGCACTCTGCTCTTCCTGCCAAGGCAGGTGCATTAAGCTATTTATGACAATACCCTCAGAGCCCATTCTGTACTGTGCTGAAATTGTGCTGCATTACTAGAAGGTCTCACTCCATCCTTTGCATTTCAAACATGGCGTGGGGGAGATCAGAATGACAGGTCTTTTATAAGTGAATTACAGAGCAAGCAATTGAGTGAAGTTTTATTTACTGAGTTGTCAAGCACAATGAATAGAGCAAGGCTGTATCTAGCTCTTTTTGTGGCACTCTCAAAGCTTCCCAGCTCTGCAGAGAGGCACAATTCTCGCTCCACAGCTGGGAAAGCAGGGGATGGAATAGTGACTTATCTAAGGTGACAGCAAGTCAGGAACTTACTGGAAATAAAGTGCAGAGGAGAGAGTGGAGGTGGGAAAGGGGTGTAAACATGATGCTGCTGAGTGCTAGGAATGCTGGAGGACCTGCGTTTACAGCACCAGAAACCCAAACTAGGCTGCAACAGAAAAACAAGTAACACTCTTCCAAGGAGGACAGGGCAGAATAATACTCACATTGACTCGCTGCTCTCATCATCCCTGGGAAAAGAAATAAACCAGGCACATAGATTTTCTGAGCTGAAGAGTAGGCCAAAATTATTAAGGAGGCTTCCCCAAGTGAGCTTTATGCCTCAGACTGTATGACTGCCTGGCCCCCCTTGCCAAAACACATCAGACTTGGATCTGAACACCCAGATAACTCTGAACACCTCAACTAGCAGCCAGTGGGCTGGTGAATTCCCTGGAAGTCTGATGATCCCTGACTGACTCACAGAAATGGATCATCCTTCCAATGTGATGCAAAAGTTCTCAGCACAAGACAACACTCCCTTCACTAAACAGGAGGGAAACTTGACAGTCTGTTTCAAAGCAGATATCCTGCACATCAGGGTCTAAGGGGCCTCTGTCCATTCGCTGCCTCTTTGGTTGGCATCTGCTGTATTCACAGTCATCCACTCCCTGCCTGTGCTGCTGGGGGCTCACAGCAAACAATAGCAGGGAAGGTCTGTAGAGCTGTGAAGACGTGTTACAGAAAAGGAGAGCATGTATCAAAAAATAAAGCAGAGAAGGAACATGCTGCCTCTCTCTGCATGAAGTATGAAAGCTGAATGTTTGGGCTGCTGTTGCTCAGACTGCACTGGGCCAGGCCTCCATCCTGAGGAGGACAAAACCACCTGGTGACCACTGGCAGCTCAGAACAGCGGAGAAGTGAGAGAGGTTTGTCCTATAAGGTCAGAACCAAACAGAAATCCTCAGTCACAGTATTTTAGACCTGTTTGTTTGCTCAGGTATCCCTGACAGCACAAGAATCACAAGCAACCCAAGACACCCCACTGCTGGTTGCAGTAGCAGCCCCCAGCTCTATCCTCAGGGCTCATGCAGCCCATCTCCTCCTGTGAGCTCTGTGACACCCCTTTACTCACAAAAAGCAAACTACACTCTGCACTGAATCCTTCTTCCCTCATGTCAAACCCTTCTACCTCCAAAGGCAGCTGTGTATCAGAGAACCAGCAGATGAGGGGCCCTGTGACTATATTGCAGTGATTTCTGAGAGAACAGGAACAAACTAAAATTATTCCCCAGTCTCACTCTTCCTCTGTCAGCCTGAGAAGCACTCACTGCCTGCAGGGAGAAACTCAGGCTGTGGCACCTGCAGACCCTAAGTAGCTCCACAGACAAAAGTTCCATGCTAGAATTTGGCTAAGCAGTTAAACTTCTGTTGTTACATGCTCACTGGGATGTTTCCCCTCTCCCTCATCCCTGCTCTGTGCCTGGGGAAGTTCTCAGCAGCACACCAGTCCCAGCTCCTGCACATTTCTTCACTGCCGTGCTCCCACTCAGCTGTGCCTGGCACTGGGGCTGTCTCAGGCCGTCAAAGGACAGTTTCTGTTCTCACAAGCACACTGGGACCCCTGACTGAGAAGTGCCACATGAGGATCCTTGCCAGGCTGCCTGACTTACACAGAACACTGTTCAGACTCCACTCCTCAGGAAAAGCAGGATGCATGGAACAATGTTGCCCCTAAGTAACACTTTTGACTAGAAATGGCTGAGAGAATCTGTGCTTTGAAGAGCCTGTAGACAAGAGTCCTCTTCCTTTAGTAGCAGCTAAACGTGTTTCATGGCAATCTGTAGTGAACCAAGGACAAGGAGAGCTTCAGAGGGTACTCAGAAAACAATTCTGCCACTACCGCAGGCTGTGACTGCCTGGCAGGCTCCACGTCCTCTTACAGGTGATGAGGAAGGAGTCAGTCAAGTTCTGCTGGTGTTCAAAGGGGACAGGAGGTGATGTGGAACAAGTATCCTCTCCTCCTCTCTCTCCCACCTGCTCATTCTCCTTTCATTTTGAGGCAGGATCCCATAGGTCAGCTTTTGGGGAAGAGGGAAGTTGAACAAATGTTTCAAATCTAAGTGACTACTGATAAAAGAAACATCACCAAACTACAGGAAGGCCACAGCCCTGGATCTCAGTCAGAATTAGACAAGATCCACCCCAGAGAGGCTCCCACAAGGAGTTTGGAGATTAATCAGGTGCTAAGGCATTGCACTGCAGTCTCTGAGAGTCTTCTCCTTCCCTCCTCCTTCCTTCAGGACCAAGTTTCCACTCCAAGCCAGGCAAAGACAACCCCTCCCCATGCAGCTGAAAGCCCAGTGCCCACATTCCCGTTCAGCCCCTGCAGAGTTCTGTCTCCAGCTGCTGGGAGCACCACACTCCCAGCTCCAGCCAGGCTTCAAAGCTCACACAACAGCTACACAGAGAGGCACAAAGGGCACAACTCTTAAGACAGACAGAGGGTTTGTCTGCTCGCTGAAATCTTATAGAGTTTGGGTCTCCAGCCTGTGAACTCTGCACACTCAAGTGCTGCCTTGAGGACCGGTGTGTGCCTGGATCAAAGCCATAAAGGCTTGTTCCTAGCAAAACCCAGCACTCACCTCTGATTTCTTCACACAGAAGAAATCTCTGCACAAAGAATTCATATCAATCTCCAGAGCCAAAAGCAGCAAGAGCACCTTTCAAAGGCCCCAAACAGACAGAGGCCATTAAATACCCCAAGGAATATCTGAGTGCCTCTGTCTCCTAAAGCTTGAATGAAAACAGCCGTGTGCTGAGCTACCCATTGGATTTCATTTTGTGACCCAACTCTTCAGACTTCCACACACAGACAGAGCAGGGAATCCTTGCAGTGCCATGTCCCACATCAGCTCAGAAGACTGTGGGAGAAGGTTTGGGGATAAGTGTAGTGGGCATTGCAGAACAAACAAGGAAATGGGGTTTATTTTTTTAATAAAACCATTTGCACATCAGCAGCACAAACAGCACAGCCCCGGAAAGGGCAAGGATTGCAGAGCTAGACTGACCTATTTTCATTCTGTTTTCTCTTTATATTGAAAAAATAGAACTTGGCAACAGCACTGGGATATGGGAGAGAATCTTTTCTGTCCAAAAAGGAAGATATTTTTCATAAGAATGGGCTGCAAGACTCAAACCTCTCACGTCATATTTATCATGAGTTCCTGATCTTCCTGGATTGCTCATGCCTTCAGATCTGGCTCTTTCAAGTGCTTCCAGCTACAGGCTTGGTTTGACTTCTTCCCCTGAGGAAAGAACCGCTGCTGTCATGTTTGAACTGTGCAATCCTTCCTGCTAGTCAGCAGGACACCTACAGTTGGAAAAGTCCCAGGGGCCCTCCCAGGAGCAGTCTAATGGTGTGCACACCCAGGATTTTGCCAGACAAGGCAGGGATGCATTCACAGGCAGTAGAGCACTATAAAAAGAGAATACAAATATCTCTGCAGCCAGCCCCAAAAACACACTTGTCTCCCAAACCAAGGAGATTTGTTTGTATCGAAGGTACAAACACATGAACCAGTTATTGCAGGAGAAGGCAGGCTACAGCTAGGAGTCTTTTAACTATTCTCTATGAGCTGCTGCTAGCCCCACAATGGAAATGCAGTGCAGAGCACCCTCTCCTTTATCTGGAGGGAAATTACATTATGGACAATCACTAGTGAGTAGTTGAGGTGCAGCTCATACACCTCCATGTTTCTCCCAATTTCCAAAACTAAAGAAAATGGACACAGCAAGAAAAATAATAAAACTGAAGATACTGGGGCTCCTGAGCTATTCAGAGACAGGTCAGTGCTAATTCCTTGCCACTAAAGAGTGGGCATATGTAGATCTCTGTTACCCTTGGGGTGATGCACTAGCTCCTCCTCTGAGAACTAGTGTGTTTCATCTTTAGAGTGAGTTCTCACCACAAAGTAACCAAGCAAAAGACATTTCAAAGGTGAGAGGAGCAGTCCCCTCCAGATTTAAACTAATTTCTGTTTCATCCAAAAGGCTTCCACAGATATCTGCACTAGCACCAGAAAGCGCAGGGTACCTTCCCCTGGGCATGGGGCCGCAGAGGTGAACACACCTTTATAATCACCAACATAATCATCCTCACCAGACCTTGCTGGTCATCTGTGGTCCCACAAAAGTGATGACACAGCTCCCTATGAGTTCAACAGTTCAGGACAAGAGGCAGGCAGCTGTTGGGAGCTACATGTTCCCAGAATCTTGGCTAGGAAACACTACAGCTGAGCATATATCCCAGCATAATTACCTGGGAAAGTCTGCTGAACATACTTTGAGACAGGTTAGGGCAGGACTGACAAAGCCAACAGCTATTAAGTGGAGCCCAAATAACTCCAGGAGGAATCTCCCTGGCTTGCAGAAAGGCTTCCCCTTGGTTATGGAAACCAGCTAATCCCAAAGCCAGGCCCAAGACACAGCACTGTGGCTCTCCGGTGAGCAGAGGCTCCACAACAAGCAAAGCCACTGCTCAGGGAGAGCCACTTTCCCTTCCCTCCCCTCCCTCCTCTCACCCCAGCTGCATGACCATGACCACGCTCCTGGAAAGAGTTTAGCAGGAGTGCTGATGCTATCGGGATCAGGGGCTGTTCCAGCAGAGAAGCAGGAATAACTTGTTCAGCGCTTCTAAGGAGCCATGCTGCAGGCTGAGAGCTGGGAGAAAATTCCTGCTTTTCACAGGGGACCAGAAAGTTTCTCCCATTTTAGGATTCAGCATTGATTTAGGAGAGTGGAAAAAAAAAAAGGTGTTTTGTTTTAAAGAGCATCTTCATCTCAATCAAGTGCAATAGAAGAAGTTTTGGATTTATACACAGGACAGCTTTTGCACATGCTTGTTCCATGAATGCAGCTGTTAGCATTGAAAGAGATTGAGGAAAAGGAAAATCCACCAGCCCGGGCAGGGGAAAGCTGCATTCCTGTTACAGCACTGAAAATGCACTCGCTCCACTCAGAGCTCTAAGAATGCAGCCCAGATTTTTTTTTTCCACTAGAATTTGAAGAGAATAAATCAAAATAATTACAGCACTGCCCTTACAGAATTGCTTTGCAAAGCTGAAATCAGAGCTTCAAAAGGTTTTTACTAGCAGCCAGCAAATCCAGAGAAGCAGAGATGCCTACTTGGGCAGCTGCACTGGCCCCAAGACGTGCTTCAGGAGCCACTTCCACATGGAAAAATAGCCTGGGTTGAATTAAAGCAGCTTATAAAGTCTATATTTGTATCTGACTTCCCCCCAACACATCTGCACAAAATCAGGATCATGCTTCCAAAAAGTTCCCTGGCTTCTGGTGCAGCCCCTGCATCCACATTTACATAATATTTATTGTTCAAGCACCCCAGAGCAGAAACAGGCAGTTCATCATTCCTGTATTATGGAGAAATGAAAGTATGATTTATTAAATGAAAGGCCAGAAGTGGAAGAAAGAGCTGAATATGGGTCTTTTGACCTTTTAGAGGGTTTAGTGCACTAGGGACTGCTGCCGTCCCAGCAGGACAGCTCAGAACCATTGGCTAATTTTTCAGTAGTGGGGAAATCACTGCTGATCCTGGTTTCATGCAGAGGGTTCATGAACACAGGCTTCAGCTCTGCCATCTAACAGAGATCCCTCTCTCACTGAACCATGGGCAGGGTGGATTAAAAAATTCACATAAAAAATATTTTAGGTCAACAGCTCTGTTCATGTTCAGAAACTCTACCTAGGAATCATTTAAATTTAATTTAAAAGCCATTGGGTAGTTCATGTTTGCTGCACAAGTTTTAAAGGACAGACAACAGCACTGGTGACAGTCACTGGCTCAGTGCATGGCACTAAATTTCAGAAAAAAAGTGTTCTTAAATGAACCAAAACCTGTGTTTTCTTTGTCCAGCCAACCAGCCTAGAGGAGAGCTACAGAGGACTGAAAACACTCTCTGTGCAGAAACAGCTGGTTATATTTGGTAACTAAAGCAATTCTATTAAGCAATTATTCTTCAAGGCACAACTTAACAAGAGAGTCTCTTAAGAGTCCAACATGAGCAGTTTAACCAACAAGAACAAACACGGCTGGTCTTGGGTCACTCAGGTACAATTCCAGCCCATAACAGCCTGGTTCAAGACATGGGCTAATAAATAAATAAATAAATAAATAAATGTTTCTTTTTAGAATAACTTTGGGTTATTGCCATTTTGGCATAAAATGCAAAAGTGGGAGTCTGAAAAATAGGTTTTAACTACATGGATATTCTTTACAGACTGTGACATAAAAAATATAGCACCAGGTCTGATATGAAGTTCACTGTGCTGTGATGCAGATGTTTCGCTGCTACCGACCAGTGACAATGAAATTCTCCTTCAGGGTAAACCAACAGGGGAAAACAAGATTAAAATCAATGATTTAAACAAAGCCTTTCTGATTTAAGCCATGGCTTATGTCTGGCAATGTAAATCCATCCACCCTGGCCATAGAGGCCCTCAGTTCTCCCCACTAGCCCACAGACGGTTTCCTTCTTAGGTCAAAAACCAAGGAACACTGCAAGGCAGCACAAGGGACACTGGCCACCTCTCCACGTTGTACCTGTGTTAGGGAAAGAGGACTTCAATCTCCAAGGCTGCCATTCCAACACCTTCACTAGCACTAAATTCACAGGAAACCTAAGGACCTAAGAGACAGAACACGGAAACTTTATCAGGATTTCTAAGGCATCCTGCTGCATTCAGCTCTGCTCAGGAAAAGCTGCATCTAAACAGAAAGTGTATTCAGAGTTTGTTGAGAGATAACTTTCAAGCTCTTTAAAAAGGAGCTCATTTATTACCTCCCCAAAATAAAGGCAGCCATAGGCTTCAACAGAAGAAGGGAAAGGGGCCTAAACAAAAATTCTGGGTCAGGATATCCTCCAGTTTGAAGGAACACATATCTGGATTGGACAATTGAGCCACTCTCATTTCCAAAAATACACTATTCATTAATTATTAGTGGGATGTTTATATTTTGCATAAAACAAGTAAGCCCTGTTATGGTTTGTCAAAGGTATTTCTCCCTCCTGAAGCCTCTGCAGGTCCCTCCAACCAAGGCAATGTTTAGCCCCAGCTCCAGAGCATCACTGCAGAAGCCATCAGCACTATGTCCAGGAGCCTCTGGTGAGCCAAAAGCCTCTACTAGAGGAAGCCAAGAGCTTCTGCAGCCTGAATCCTCCTTTACTCCTGGAGCCAAAGGACTTCTTTGTCCCGTGGCCATTGGAAGTGCACCATGCCATACCAGCAGCTCACCTGTACCCAACTCACACCAGGCAGAGCACATTCCAGCTACTTTTGCTCTGAACATAGAGAGGAAATTTTTCATAGTCTTGTGGGATACACTGTTGACTGGAATGGTTTAAATGTGTTGATTTAGATAAAAAAGGTTTTAAAATCTGGAGGGATGTACTATCAGGATATGAGAAGGTTCCCACAGATGACATTTGGGTCATTCTTTCCACAGCTAACCAAAGACTAATGTGTACATGGCAGGAAACACACAGACAGGGTTTCAGGAAGTAAATCCTCTCCATCTACCAACAGCCAGGGTTGAGCTGGGTATTTATCCCAAAATGGGCTTTGGGTGGGCCTCAATTCCACAGACTCGCTCTGTTAATGTCAGACTGAACTTTATTTTGGCGGCCCACATGCTCCTGTCACAGACAACATAGAAAGGCAGTGAACTGGGTGATCTGGGAAAAAAAGAATAGGTAGTATTTGAAGGGAAGGTTGGTTGGTTTTTTAATTTTACAGAACACCTCGCTGACAAAACATACAGCTGTGAGTTCCTCTCCTTTGGCACACAGA
Organism: Donacobius atricapilla; assembly: GCA_013397315.1. Taxonomy (NCBI): domain Eukaryota; kingdom Metazoa; phylum Chordata; class Aves; order Passeriformes; family Mimidae; genus Donacobius; species Donacobius atricapilla. The sequence continues at coordinate 62,750 of WBMY01003004.1, read as the reverse complement.
ATGGTTTTCCAATCCCCCAAAACCAAAAAGGGAACAAGAAAAGATATTGGCTATGTGAGGGAATTGAAAGTAATATTCAAAGTTATCAGAAAAAAAAAAAAATTCCCATTCTACCATGTGTGGCAGCACTGCCTCAGGGTGATTAATGAGAGATACTTGAGAGCTCATCATCCCAGCTCCTGTGCCCCTCCACGTGACCACAAGCCCAGGACTTACACGGCCATGCCACCAACAAACTCCTCTGTAGCCTGGCAGTAGATTGTGATGGCAACACGGGCATCTGCATCGAAGGTGAACTCCAGGCTGTACAGGACCTTCTGCTTCCCATTCTCCTCAGTAGGGCTGTCAACATCATCTTTGTACCTGAAAGTCAATGCCAGAGGATTAGAATATACCTTTATGAGATATCAACAAGACCACTCTGGAAATAAAGACAAGAGTATGCCAGCCTTGGTGTTCTGGGCAGGCAAAGCAGCCTGGCTTTCACCTTGGGCTTCCCAGATTTCCATTCTTTCTCCTGAGGAAGGTTCTTCCAAGATCTGACTGAAGTTGTTAAAGTTAACTAATGATGGTGCTGAGGGATCTCACCCAGCCTCACAGTGCCAGGACACAGAATGAGACAAGAAAGGGAGATCCTGAATGTCAGATGCTGAGAAGAAGAAACATTCTCCTTCCTTTCAAATCTTCACATTAGGCTCAGTATTTGGGCTAAAGAAATCCTCAGGCATGGGCCTGAGAAATCTAAAGTGTAATTCTTTTCACTTGTCAATGAAATGGCGCGTGACAGGCAAAAACCCCAAGGTTTCTGTAACACAAAGAACTCCTGAAGCTCAACAAAAGGTACCTCCAGTATCACACAGAAGATATTTAGCTCAGAAAGCATCCAGATATAGGAACTTCAAACACCTTTAAAAGTACAAATGATCAACTAAACCTCTGGTGCTGTGCAGGACTGGAGCTTGCACGCATTTATAGCATGAACAAAAATTAATATATCCAACTGCAAATAGACACATGATAACCAGTAGAATGAGCTTGGAAGTAATTTCAATTAATGTAAAAGACCTAATTTGGCTATGGGCTCCTGCACAGCTGGATCCCACTGTGTGATCACCACTGCCAGAGTTACTCCTTTTCCCTACTGCAAGAAAAAGTACAAATCCAGTGAAGAAGAGGTGAAGAATGAATCCAGTGAAGAATGAATCCAGCTCTGGGGCAGTGAGCTATGGCCATGGGCCAGAGGGACTTCCAGCATGCCAGGAATGGCCACAGAAACCAGCAGATCTTGGAACAAGCAGCCAACACAACACACCGCAAGAAAATTACAGAATGACAGAATATCCTGAGTGGGAAGGCACCCCCAAGGATCATCCAGTCCAACCTCTGGCCCTGCAGAGACACCCCAACAATCCCACCCTGTGCCTGAGCATTGTGCAAACACTCCAGAGCTCTGGCAGCCTCGGGGCCATGCCCATTCCCTGGGGAGCCTGGCCAGTGCCAGCACCCTCTGGGGGAAGAACCTTGCCTGATATCCAACCTAAACCTCCCCTGACACAGCTCCAGCCATTCCCTGGTCCTGACCCTATCACAGAGAGCAGGGATCGGAGCTGCCCCTTGGGAGGAGCTGCAGCCCCTGCTGAGCTCTGCCCTCAGTCTCCTCTTTTCCTGAACTTCTCCTGAGACCAAGCTATTCCAGCCTCAAAGACAAAAGTGACAGACAAATGGATGTGATTCACTGGCAGGGCAGCAGCAGATTCTCCATAAATTCAAACCCCATGACCACAAGTACAACTGTGAGCTCAGGCACTGCGTGGGAATGGTGAGGGCAGCAAGGCTGCCTTTGAGAGGTGTAACAGCACTGACTTGTCACCCAGCTCCAGCCTCACTCGTTTATCAGTAATACCTTAATTGCCATGATGGCTGGGTCACAGCCAAGCAGCTGAACTATTCAGGAAAAGCTTGGCATCGTCTCTGTCTTCATAGTATCAGCCTCTCCCCTCACTAAACAGCCTTGATGAATACACTGTACTGTCAAAAATACTCAGAAATGGGTCAGACATACCTCCAGAATTCGATTTAAAAATTGTCAAGGGAATCCTTATTTACCAAATTCACTGACGTATAACAACTGCTGCCTAATTAAGAGGGTTCCAGCATGAATTTTATTTAACATCACACTGAACAAGAATGAAATGTCCAGTTTCAGTAATTTAATACAGAAGGTGTAAAATAACACTTAAGAGCAGTATAATCAAATACCCAACACATGTACTTGTACTAATGTAACCCCAGTGAGCCACTACAGCACACACGCGCATTCCTGTCTGAAGGGCTTGGAGAGGCTTTTGCCAGAGGTTCGCCTAGGTCAGAGCAGCAAATCAAGCTAAAAACACCCAACATGCCAGTATAAAAAAAAAACAAATCCCAAGAACTGGAGTCTTAACACCTGCAGAAACCTGGACACAATATACAGTACAGAGCAAGATGGTATCTTCACACAAGCTAGTTGCATTCAAAGTGAAAATCATGGCACTTGAAGGCTGTAAAGAAGAAACACTGAGCAGAAGGACAGATTTGCCTAAAGAACACGGGAACAATCAACATTTGGTGTAGGACTGACCCAAGTACACAGATAGCAACAATCCACTCACAAGTGTTGCGTGTGTCCAAGAGAGAAGCAGCACAAGTCACCTCTTGCTGTGCTGCACTCCATGGATCGAGGTTGGAAACAAAGGATCCAGGCTATGGTAGACGTGCCACTTTTCCCAGAAGCAGCAGGGTGGGAGAACCAACACCTCTTGCAGCCAGAGGCTCTTTCAGACTCACCTCATGCACAGGTAGGTATTGAATAGACATGCCCAGCACACGTGAGAGCTACAGCACAGAGTGACAGTGGCAAGTAACAACAGGGACACCTGGGCATGGGGCAGCTCACACACAAACAACCACTGGCACAACCAATTGGCACAAGCACTGCCTGCTTTGCCTTTTCAGGGAAGCCACAAAAAGCACCCCAGATCACCCTCCTGCTCCCAACTTCACCCTGCACCTCTCTGCCAGCACTCAGAATGTGCTTCCATCCTTCCAAGGAGATAAGGGGTTAAAGCTAGAGTAGATTAGATCTGTTGCCCTGGGAAACCACTAAGGGGCCACTGCAGTGCCTGGAGGGAATGCATCTGCTGGGAAGTAACAGAGAGAGGCTGAGCCTTTTCTGCCTGGAACAGCCCATTGGAGCAGAGGGTGCCTAAATGGTAACAGTCACAGCAAGGCTGTGCCCTCCCTGCTGCTGGAGGCATGGAAAACCATTCACAACCTTCCAGTACCTGAACAGTACAAAAAGATGCAGAGAGACTATTTACAAGAGCCTGGAGTGACAATACAAGAGGGAATGGCTTCACACTGACAGGAGGCAGAGTTAGATTAGACATTAGGAAGAAATTGTTTCCTGGGAAGATGGGGAGGCCCTGGCACAGGGTGCCCAGGGAAGCTGTGGCTGCCCCTGGATCCCTGGGAGCATCCAAGGCCAGGCTGGACGGGGCTTGGTGCAGCCTGGGATAGTGGGAGGTGTCCCTCTCCATGGCAGGGGTGGGATGAGATGAGCTTTGAGGTCCCTTCCAACCCAAACCAGTCTGGGATTCTATGATCTACGACAGAGCAAAGAGTTCAGGTGAGAAAAGACTGCACAGATGGTAGCTGGCGTGAGGAACAAGCAAAGACTACTTTGGTGCATACTTTGAGAGGCAAAGACATCTCATGCCCCACCTTAAGGTGAAGGAATGGTGGGATGTAACATCAGGGAAGTAATGAGACAAAAATCACACATTTTGCATTCCTTTCTTTGAAGGGGATGTGGCAGACAAGGAGGTGGTTCAGGAGTGGTTCAGGTGCTTCAAGAGCTCATCTGTCTCTACCTGCACTTGAATTTTACAGCGCCCATTTAGCCAAGCCCTACAGACAGTGTCCATGTGAGGTGGCCACAGATGCATGCACAAATTTTGGAACCAGTGACTTTGCTGGGCGTGCCTTTAGGTCATGCACAGAGGTGCATCACAGAGCCTTCACAATTACAGGTACAGAGGAAAGAGACTGACCACCTTTGAGAACGAATAGCTGATCCAATGTTTTGATGTAAAAGGCAAAGCAGGATGACCAAGGGAGCTGGGGCCACCTGGTCTGACATCACTCCTGGATAAAAACAATGGAAAGGCTGGAGCTTTTTATTGTCTGTTAAAGAATTAGAAGATAAGAATGTAATTAACAGCATTTATGACAGTTTTATAGAACAAAGTTGAGCCAAACCTAATTTCATCCTTTGAGGAGATTCAAAAGTCTGATGAACACAGTAGACATGCAGGATAAAGGTTAAGTATCCCTTGACTGAGTGCTGTGAGATCTGCATTTACCCAGTGTTTGAGCAGGCAATAAATGACAGCAGAATTAGTGACACCTGTCAGCACTGACTTTCACAGGGAGAGCATCACCAAACACAGGGAGAACTTAGAGCCGTGCCAGTGCGTAAATGGGATCCAGGAGAGCTGCAGAGGGACTTTGGATAGGGGCCTGGATTACCAGGACAAGGGGCAATGGCTTCACACTGACAGAAGGCAGGGTTAGATGGGATATTGGGAAGGAATTGTTCCCTGGGAGGGTGGGCAGGCCCTGGCACAGGGTGCCCAGAGAAGCTGTGGCTGCCCCTGGATCCCTGGCAGTGCCCAAGGCCAGGCTGGACACGGCTTGGAGCAGCCTGGGATAGTGGAAGGTGTCCCTGTCCATGGCAGTGGGTAGAACAAGATGACCTTTATGGTCCCTTCCAACCCAATCCAGTCTGAGATTCTACAAAAAACAAAAAGCTTGTGGGGATGTTACCATCAGAACATAAACTTAGAACTTTACACCTGGACACTTGGCTCAGTATTCACTGTATGTGGTGGAGGATGTGGTAAATTGACGAGTTCTGGAGAGAATGTGCAAATCTCAACCACTGGTTGTGAATAAGCCAGGCTGGAGAGGGCACAAAGTATCCTTTACGTGCATAGAAGGAAGAAGACAAAGCCTCTGGGCCAGAAGAGTAGAAAAGCACAAGACAGAATGTACCCTTGGGGACTGCCAATTAAAAACTTATTTGGGTCTGCATCAGTGCAAAATTCAATAGAGTCATGTTGGCAGTATTGTCGTCAGCACTGACACAGCAGCAGCACAAGAGCCTGTGAGAGCTCATGAGGCAGAAGAAGAACTGCTAGTACCAGGAATTAGATGGATGAAAACCTAGATACTGTCAAGGTGCATGGACACTACATTCTAAATAGTCCAGAGCGGCAGCTCTGCTTGGAGAAATGGAATGTGTAACCACAGAAAGCAGAAGGACAGAACTATACGTACTAAACAACACCAACTGCTCCATTCATAGTCAGGCCTCTCCCAGGGAAAAAGCCACTTCCCATTTGGCTTATGCTCCTTCTCTTTTTTCCTAGACAAGTACTTCACCCTTATGCTGAAAACCCAAAGTGCTTTCAGAGCAGTTTACCAATGGTCACTTATTTGGAAGTTCAATCAGCTTTGAAACCGCAGGTTTTGCTCATTAAAAAAAAAACCAAAACAAAAAACCCATGTCTGTTTTCACACAAAAACAAACTGTGGGGTTTTGGTGATGACTCAAAGTGCTCACGTTACACCACACTCTCAGAGCCACCTTGGCTGGAAGCTGCAGCTGGACCCCTGCCAGCGCTGCAGCCCCGAGACGCACAATCCGGAGCAACTCCAGCCAGGATCGTTGGGAAATGCTCTGCCTGGACATCTGCCCAGTGCTCAGACCCAAACAAAGCACTGAATGCTGGGCCCTGAACCTTAGCCATCTGTTGGAAAGGGGACAGCTGCAGGTCTGAGTGTGAGGCAGTGCTTTAATCCAGCTCTGCTGGTTCAGATCTCAGAGTGGAGCAGTGAAAGGTAACATCTCATGATTGTCCTTCCCCCACACATGGGACACAAGCCATCTAAACAAATGCATAACACTAGGACCAAACTTTATCTTGGCAGCAGGAGAAACCTGAGGAATCAGTTCCACTCAAGACCCATCAGTCTTCCTGGCCCATGACTCGCACTAGAATCAGCTCCTTTCTGGCTTCTCCTTGCACAGGAATGCAGGAAGGAATCTGTCTGTTGAGTTTATTGACCTGATTAATATCTTCCGCTCGTGCTTATGATTTCATGGCTTTGTTTACCACTCCAGTCTGCCCTGCAGAAACAGACACATTGCAGGTCCTGCTTGGAAACACAGATTGTTTGGATAAGGAGCATATAAACCACTTGAAAGCTCAAAAGGGAACACAGAAAGCTCTGAACATATCTAGCAACAAGGATCTGTATATCAGCTATTCTCCAAAACCTTACTAACACCGTTTGGCTCTGGCTGACAGATCACTGGGTTGAGTAAAATGAAAGCTTCAGGTAATGGCAGTACCTCACAAGTCGGAGAGAGTCTTTGCGGATGTTCACCAAACTCCTCAGTGTCTTCACTGGCTCATGTGGAGCTGGAGTTATATAGGGAAACTGGAACAAAGAGGCAAATAATTCTTCTGTTATTACACCATAAAAGGTAGCAGCATGTTACCTAGCATGCAATTCACCCAAATCAAGAAGTATGTAGCTTTCAGGGTACTCAGTACAGCAGCCACAAGGAACAGCAATAGCAAATTTTATTTACAGATAAATCAAGCATGTTTCCGGGTGAAAATCCTGCCCTGGCCCAGCAACAGCTCATACTGGAAATACACACTTTAAGAACGGGCATTTTCACAAGGTCTTTCTCTCCTCTGTGAATTCTCAGTCGGGAAGAAAGCTTGCTCTCCCAAGCTTTTATTTCCACTAAAGAAACCACCTCCATCTTGAGCAGAAGAAATGCAGCTCTTTCATGTGTATTACAGCATGCAAGCAGTGATCTGACTGCTAATCGGCATGCTGAAACCCTGGATTATGGGGGAACTCTTTTTATTCAGAAACAATGGGGCAAATGTTCTGGAAAAGAAAAGAGACAGGGATAGGGGGCCTCATTCTATTCTACAGTCAAGAAACCTTCTCTCACAGATTGTCCTTTAAATAGGGACAATAATGCTTCAGACTGTAATTCTCCTTAGTGGGCACAGGATCTCCAGTGAGAAATGCAAAGGAAGCTGCCTATTGTGGTGATCAGAAGCTGTACAGCTGCAGACCTGCCTGCTGGGCACCAGGGACCACCAACACACGTTTCCTTAGAAATGAGGCAAGGCCTCAGTTACTCCAAAGCAAGAACTGGGCCCATGTCCAGAAAACAGTGTAGCTGCTCGTTTTTTTTTTTTTCCTTGAAGATTAATCAGAGCTGCCAAAGGGCTTTAACTTCATATAGACAAGCTATATTCCACAACAGCCTCCTTCTCTTAAACCTACTTGGCAAATGTCCCACGGTGTTAACGGCCTCTCACCCACTCCCCTCTGGAGAAATGACGAAACCCAGTGCTGGGATGTCAGCAAGGAACGCCAGGCTGAGACATGCAGGTAATTTAACTCTGCCAGGTCGGCCCCTACAGGGAGGGCCCTCTCTGCAGACGTGGCACAGGGGATGTGGTGAAGCACCCCCAGGCCTGCCCAGCACTGACACAACCACAAATTTCCAGCTCAAGTCCCTCCTTCCTAATTCTGTTGCCCAACTGCACTTTCCTGCTTAAACAAAGACTTTCCAGATTCCTCCTTGTCCATCCTGTGAATTGAGTGTGGTTCTAAAATGACCAACAGCACAGCCCGAGGAGAAACTCAGAACATGCTTGTAACTGTTCCAATTCCAACTTGCCTCAGTTTCCCCCACCTGTAAAACCACAGTGATCCCAAAGTGCCACCAAGCATTACAAACATGAATTAATTAGCAGTCACAGCTTTTCTGATGAGGAGAACCATGACTTCTAGCTCTTATTTCCATGTTTGGAAGCTCTAGAAACAACTAGGAAGATAGTGAACAAAGCAAGCAGCTCTCCCCTTTCCTCTCCAGCACTCAGAAAACATCTCCAAATGGCGGTTACTCTGTTACCTTTTGGTTCTTTTTAAGCAGTTCTGAGACGAAAGAAAAATCCAAAACATAACACTGGCATGAAATTCCTGTCTTTTCCTCACAACAGCATTATTCCCTTTTCAAGAAGAGGCTGATTACTTGAGCAAGTAGCTTTTCACAGTCTCACAGACACTTGTGGGCTCAAAATCACATTTATGTTCCAGCTAGGAAAAGAGAAGGAGGGACTTTCTGAGCAGCCCACCTAGGTATAAAACCCACAAGGCATCAAGATCTGTCTTAACATTGCCCTACACCCAGTCAGGCCACTCATACACAGAAAACAGCAGGTGTTGAACATTGGCCGGAAGCCATCAAACACGCCCAGGAGCCTTGGGAAGTTCAGGCTCTCCTTCTCAGCCTTCTCTGGACAGCATATTTTACACTTGCTCAGGCAGGCAGTATTAGTCCCAAATTCTGTGCTCCTGAGTCCCTGTTCTTCTTCCCTCATCACTAATTCCTTCTGTCCTGAGTGAAAATAAGCCTCCAAGGTGAATTCAGCTTCTCAGGAAAACTCAGTTTGCATCTGAACAGACTGGAATGACACTCCCCAAGCAGTGAGGACCTCTTAGATCTATACCACTCTCCTCTACAAACCCTACACAAGATTTTCCAAAGCAGGCAAGAAACAAAAAAGAGTAAAACAGACAGAACATAGGAACTTGCCTGAACTGGTCTATTCCCAAGGAAGTTTAAGTCCATGTTCTCACCAAAAAGGTAACCCTCAGGGTGAGGGGTGTCAAACTTCTCACCTCCCATAAAGAAGTGACTTGCAAAGTAGTTTCCTAGAAACAAAAAGCACAAGAGAATGAAAAAAACACCTCTAAATGAGTGCTTCCCAGAGAAGTCTGTGCAGTTTTAAATTCACAAGTATAAAAGAGCCACAAGACACAGAAAATACTTGCTTATTCACCCATTTCCTGTATTACTGAGGGGCCACTGCCAACAGTAGGAGACCAAACCAACCAAACAAACAAACCAAAACCTGGAATAAATATTACAGTGGAGATAATTCCATTTCAACTTGTTTTCCAGAGAAGGGACAGGGAGCAGGAAAAGTCAGCTCTTCCCAATATTGCTCCATTCTGGTCAATTCTTCCTGTTTTCTCCATTTCCCAATGTGAAGCCCAGTCCCACAAACACCATGGGCCTGCTCAGAGAAGGATGAGGCTCTCTCCCACTGCAAAGTTCAGCACAACTAGAGGGTCTCCTGTTAGGCAAAGTTTGCCTTTCATCCCCTCTTTCACTCCCATATTCCACAAAAGAACCACTGCAAACCTTTACTGGGAGTGCTGGAGACTGTACACCCTGGTGCTGATTTAATTAATAACACTGACAGTTCTAAATGCAGAAATATGGATTTCTGGGAGAGAAAACAGGGACTGACAAAGTGAACGTCAGCTCTGGTGAAAGTTTCACCACAAATTTGTTTCATTCATCTTTAAGGAGATGCACTATAGTGCAAATTTCAGGACACAAAGCATGTGCAAGGTCACTGGGTTCTGGAGCATGGCATTGACTGTAAAATGAACAGAATTAATACAGGTGTGTGAGAGCACCACAAATATAGCTCACTCCTAGAAAGACTTTAGGAAAACACTCTCAAATGCGAACTTCATAGAGTTACAGTTTCAGAGAAATAAGTATCAGGAGAGAACTAAAATAAAAGGCTCCATCCAAGCCACTTCCCTTCAAGTTTCAGAGGGGGGGATGAGAGGACTGAGCCAAATGTACATTTGCTTCCCTGGGTGCAATGCATAGACAGCATAAATTTGTGTTAAAATGAGTCACTCCAGAAGCAGTAACTAATCATCTGAACGGCTATGGAGGCATTCTGGAGGGATCTGCAGCCCCTCTAGCTAGCAGCAAGCAGGATTTACTCTCTGAAATGGAAGGGTTTTCATGAATGGCCCTGTTTTTTCCATTAAGGCTTTTTCCCTTTATGCTTCAAGAAAGGCTCTTTTCACTCTGCACAGATGGCAGTGCCTTAATGATGATGGTATGGCCCAGCTATTGCTGAGCTCAGCTTACAAGCACCCCAGCTGTTTGTAGTACTGAAACACATCCTTTTTTCCAGATAAAACAATCACCTTCAGCACAGGTCCAGCATCTGCTTAGAATCTGTCCTAGAATCAGAATAACAAAATCACAGAACCATTTAGGTTGGAAAATCCCTCCAAGACCATCAAGTCCAACCTGTGACCTATCATCACCTTGTCAACCAGACCAGAGCACTGAGTGCCACATCCAGTCATTTCCTGGACACAAATGTAGGTGCCCCAAATGACAGGGAACCTTTTCCCACTCCTCCCAAAAGCAACAAATTAAAAAACTAATCTGTATATAACCTCCAACCACAGCCAGCCTGACACTGCCTCTCCACCAGAGATACACCACAGTGGTTTGTGTTTGCACTGAGGTTCAGAAAACCACAACAAATGTAGGAGTTTAGGAACAGATTTCGTATTTTATGTGGGTCAAGTAGGATTATGTTTTGGAATATTTTATTTGATCAACAGTGAGGACAATGCTTGTGCAGGATGTCTCAGTACCACAGCAGCTGGTTATCTGGGATCAGAGAACTCCCTCTTATCCAGTGAGTGAGACAGAATTACAGAATCACAGAATTGCCTTGGCTGGAAGGGACCTTAAAGATCACATAGTTCCAGCTCCCTGCCATGGACACGTTCCACTATCCCAGGTTGCTCCAAGCTCTGTCCAACCTGGCCTTGGACACTTCCAGGGATCCAGAGGCAGCCACAGCTTCTCTGGGCACCCTGTGCCAGGGCCTTTTCACCCTTGCAGGGAAGACCTTCTTCCTAATAGCCAATCTAGCCCTACCCTCTTGTCAGTCTGAAGCCATTCCCCCTTGTCCTGTCACTCCAGGCCCTTGTAAATAATCTTCCTTCCTTTAAGATCCCTCTAGATACTGGAAGGCCACAGTGAGGTCACCCCGGAGCTTCTTTTCCAGGTTGAACAATCCCAACTCTCCCAGCCTTTCCTCCCAGCAGAGCTGCTCCATCCCTCTGATCCCCCTGGTGCCTCCTCTGGGCTCTCTCCAGCAGCACCAGATCCTTCCTGTGCTGGGCCCTGTGGCTGGAGGCAGCTCTGCAGGTGGGGACTCACCTGATAGGGGCAGACGGGCAGAATCCCCCTCTCCTGCTGCCCATGCTGCGGGATCAGCCCAGGACATCGTTTGAGAGCATCTCCAGAGATGAAAATGTCTCTCTTGCCCGACTGGAACAACACCCAGACACAAAACCAGCACGTTCAAGGCACCTGCCACACTGTCACCACTCCACTAAGAACTACTTTTGGCACCTCTACCACATTGTTGGGATTTCTCACAAATACACACAGTAGCTGGAATCACAGCTTCAGTTCCACATTCAGACTGAACTCTCTTCATCTTCCTGCTAAGTCACCTCCTGCAATGTGAAGGAGAGGGTGGGGTTTTTTTTCCCCTAGGCACTTCCTTCACAAGCAAACAAGAAACACAGCATGAGGAGCACAGGGAAAATCACTCTGAGGTGCTCAGAGGGGAACACACAGGTGAGCAGAACAGCCCCCGAGGCTCTGCCACTGCTGCTGCGCACACAAAAGCTGCCACACACACGAGGTCTCAACAGACAAACAAACCAGAATGGCAGCACACTGTCTCCACAAATTCATAACACAGTTTTCAGCAGCTAAAAAAAGATCCTTCGTTGTGAGCTTTCAGAAACCACTTGCTACAATGACACCCAAAGTTCAGCGCTCTCAAGGTGAGACCAAAGTTAGGCATTAATCCTCTCAACCACTATCTCAACTACCTCAGAGCCAGCCCAAGCTGGAGGCAGAACACTGTAAGAAAGCATTTCTTAAATATCACACCAGGGACTAAAATGAAAAGGAAACTTCCAGATGGAAAATATGAGGCATCCTCTTTTGCAGTCACTGTGACATTTAGGATTTTTAGTGTCTCTAACAGGCATGCATATATTTTCTAAGCATTAGAATCCTAGGTTCCATTTCCAAATCCATTACAAAGACAGCTTTAGGATTTTAGTCAGGCTATTGTGCCTCTTGAACCCTGTTCCCATATGTCCCTCCAGCCTATAAAACCACCTTAAGCAGGTGTTCCAAGGCCAGCTTTACACAGAGCTCTGTAGCTATGGGCACAAGGAGGATGCTAAGTGCCATACTCTTTGGTAGAAAAAGGAAAAGCAAAAAATCCTTGGATTAATCCTCCACAGAACTGCTACAAACAGAAACCCTCCAGGAAAATGCAGTGACACACTGACCAACAAAGAATCACACATAAATAAAAAAGGATGGAATAGGATAAAAATGGCAGAGCAAAGAAAAGCTGTGGCTTTACTTCCCCAGAGTAATCAGCACAAAACACAGGGGAGTGTGAGATAAAAGAGAACATGACCAAGCAGCGCTGCTGAGGCAGATGAAGCCTAAGCAGTGGTTTTAAGAGAAATTGTTGTGGCGGAAAACATTACAGTGGCTGGAAAAACTGGGACCGCTGGGACACCCAGAACAGGCGAGCCTGACTCATTTGTTTGTCCCATGCAACACCGAACTGGAACCCAAGGCTCCTCCAAGGCATCAAATGACACCAAAATACTTTATATTTAGTACAACATAGTGATGGGGGTTTATTATCATAATTTCACCAGCATTAAGCACCAGACTGCTCCAGTCATAATTACCTCTCCCTAAGCCAGCATCCTAATCCCATATCCATGCAACACATGGATGTGATGCACAAGAGACATGCTGGGCAGGAACACAACCTACAAGAGGCAGGAACACAATTGTAATCCCATCAAAACATGGGCTGTGTTGTACAACGTTCATTAACAGAAAGCAATTAGGTGTCCATTTAGGCTTCTCACCATTAATACAATTAACAGTGAAGTGACAGAAATTGAGTTCTCTTTAATTACTCAGCCAGACTGTCACCACCACGGCAGACTGACAGCACAGACCCAGGCACAGCCTGAACCAGCAGCAGTGTGTGAGACAGTGACACTGTCATGGTACACAGCAACACAGAGATGGACTGGGTGTGACTCTGGAACTCTTCTCCTATTTAAACCACCCTTTCTTTGATCAAAGCCTCGTTCCCAAACAACAAAGCAGTTCAGCTTCAGAGAGGAGCAATCCACTTCCTTTTTTTCCTCCCACAAATCTCCAGAGAATTCTCTTCCGAGAGCCCACTCCAGAGGGAAAGATCCACCCCAAGGGCATGTGTTCCATGCTGCAGAGGAGCTCATGGAATGGGAGCAGAGCTGTGGGAAGCACTGGGGCATTGCTCACTGGTTCTAAAGCAACAGGGGCATGGGAGACCCTTTCACTGCTCCCCACACTGATGCACCACAGAGATCACAACAGTTCCCTGCTAAATGGGGAAAAAAATACCCATTTTTAGCCTGTTTCACAGAGGCACTGCCTCTTCTGTACAACCTGGGCCTTCCTCCCAACCGGTCATGCAGGCACAATGCCAGCATAGGCTACATACAGCAAGAAATTTTGGTTAAAAGGTATCAGCAAAGAGGGGTCAGAGAAGGGAATTGAGTATCACCTTACAGCAGCCTCAATCATCCAGATGCAGGAGGAAAAATGTAGATGATACCACCCAGAGCCTCGGAGGAATAAGCAGGGCATTTTCAGAGGATTTTTGACTACAGAACTGCACACAATTTCCAACAAAGTTGTTAAACAACCTGCTTCATTGAGGACCGGCCCATGCAGACCAAGGTGGATTCCACAGCAATGTGCTCCATCCTCCCCGGAGCACGTGACTGACCAGCAACAACCACAACGAAAGCCAATAAAGGAGAAGTGAATATTCTCCTCTGCCTTTGCAACTAGCTGTGACTCAACAAGGCACAGTCACCGTGTCCCTCTCCACAGGCAGGTTGACATGCAGCTGAAATCACAGCCAGAATACCTGGATTTAGGGTTTATTTCCTTGTGAGGGGGTATTTGCTCCCTCATCAAATACAAGCCCTCATCCCTCAAACTGATGCCAACGGTGGACAGCAGCTGAGCAGACATTTGTAGTAAGTCACGATCTGTTGAAACCAAAGACAAGGAGGGATGGGATGGAATGGAAAAGGAGAAGGACAGCCCTCGGCGCTGCACACAGGATGGGCGACCTCAGGCAATGCTCCCTCACCACTTGTTCCAGTCTTTCAGGGGTAATCGTGGAGCCAGGAGTGCGTGTCAGGCTCACTCTCCAGCACACACTCACACCCCCGACACAGCCCAGGGAAAACCAGCTTCCTCCAGGCAGGGCTCACAGCAGCCCTGTCGAGTTAGAAATAATTAGCCATCATTTGGCTCAAGAACATTTTGAACTACTTCCAGCTTGCTTCCTGAAATCAAAACCATACTCACTCCCACTCATCCTTACTGTCAGGTTTGGTACCAACCTTTCCATCTCCAAGACAATCACTCTGAAGATGGCAGGACCTCAAAGGACACTGTTCCTCTGAACATGCTCCACCTGAAGGAGGGAGAGGAGCTGCTGTCCTAACAGCCCTCACTGTTCTGGGCTTTGAACCTCCACCTCAGAGGTGTTCACCACCTCTTCTTCTGCCTAAAGCTTGACCAGCTCTTCTCTCTCCCTAAAGTCAAGAGGATCCTTGTTAGATAAACCCAAAGAATGTGAAGAGAAAGCCTTGGCTTAACGCCAGCTTTCAGAAGGAGCACAAGAAAATGCCACAGAGAATTAATTAACAAGCCTCTAATTGCATCCAGAGCCTTTACAGGAAATACAAATATTTTTATTTCACCAGCTGCTTGAAAGCATTGGCCATTCAGTTCTACAAGGGAGGTATCACACACGGAACACTCCTTGGTAGCATTATGGTCCAGAGATCCCCTTCCAGGGAGCATGGCAACACACAAATCCAGCCTCAGGTCTGTGATGGGGTTACTTTCACAGCCCAAAACTCAACACACCATTAACTTCCAGTTCAACAGCACAGGAACAACAGGATGATGATGTGAAAGAAGTTTAATGTCCATTGCATATGGTGGTGTTCATTAATCCACTCCCTATCTAAAATGCTGTCACACACAGACCCTGCTGCAGCAAAGCTGTGACACTTGCCTTTCCCAGCTGCCCAAAAACCTAGCTCCCAACCTCCTGAAAAAAGCAGGTTACATTTTCTAAGAGAACCAACACAGCTGTTGGATTTTTCTCGACAGGTTTCCCCCTTCCACTTCCTCCACACCACCATTCCTGATGAAGGCCAACCTGCAACAAGACAAGGTGGAACGATGACAGGACTCTATTTGAGATGATCCTGCACCTCTTCCAAACTAAGCAGGAGTCCTGGCCCCCTCCATCACACAGCCCCAAGAATGTCACAGCCAGCAGGTCATGGACACACACAGGACTTGAATCTCTGAATGAAAAAGTCTTTGTATCTGAAAGAGGGGACCCAAACTGCTGCTCTGCAAATTCTTCAGCCTGCCTGGAAAAGCCCTGACAGAACCAAAACCAAGAAGAAATTGTAGGCAAATTCCAGGGTAAAAGAGTACCTGAATTTCCCTGATGACTTGCTTGCTGAGACGGATAAGTAAAACTCTTTAAACAAGTTAAACCTGGTCAATCTCAAAAGCCGGCCCAAGTCAAGGTGAGTCATGGGCTCATCCCAACTGTACACAAGTGGCACCAACAACTCTCCAAGCCTTCAGAACAATTCTCTGCGGAAAACAGACACCCAGTAGGCTGTGTCAGCTCCTAGGTGAGAGCCACTGCCATTTTAAGGAGTTAAAGAGCGTGGTCATGCGGGAATTTGGCCATCCTGTATTCAACCAGACCCAATTCTGTTCCGGGTCCCCACGGAACTCCGCCGTCGCCGCCCCTTTACCAGCAGCAGCCGCCGCACTCGCCAGCGACCAACAGCTCGCTGAGGCCACATTTCCACCGTGGGGAGCGCTCCTGGTGCACCCCCAGTGACCCCCGGGACCACGGGCGGTGACGGCACCGGGCGGGCACGGACACCGGGACAGCTGAGCCCCGGGTCCAGGGCCCGGAGACACCCTCACGCCTGAGGCCCCGGGCACACCCGGCCCTGTGCCACCGCTGTGTCCACGGCCTCTCCGCCAGCGCGGGCAGGCTGGGCCGCGGGTAGAGCCAGAGCCGGAGCCGGAGCCAGCCCGGGCCGCTGACAGGCACTCCCGCAGCCCCTTCCCCGGCCTCCCCGCTCGGCCCGGGGTGTCACCGGGCCCGGCACGGCCT
>WBMY01003004.1:0-41180 GCA_013397315.1 Donacobius atricapilla | reverse complement strand
GGGCTGGGGGCGCCCAATCCGCCGAACCCCCCAACTGTTCCCCCCCGCCCCAGCCCTCCCGCGTGGCCGTGGGCTGGAAAACCCCAGCGCAGCCTTTCCCACCGCCCTGCCCCGGGGAGTTTGAGTTCTCGGGCAGCCGTGGGAGAGGAGACTTTGTAGGTCAAAGCTTTTCTGGCTCTAGACGCCTTTTCCTCTCGCTCGCGGGCGGGATACTCCGTGACATTGACAGGGGTTAACGCCGCGCGTGGGGCGGGGGGTGCCCGGGGAGCTCCCCGGTGCCTTTCAGGGTGCTCAGCTCCTCCGGAGATTCCCGGACCTGAAGTACAGGAAGCAAAGAGGAGTGCGGTGGCTGTCGCCAGTAAATTGCTTTCTAAATAAGATTTTTTCCTTCCCTTCTGCAGCTCCCTAGGCTGGAGCTGATGGATTTGACGCTAATGGCACCTCGGTAATTGAAGTGGCTGTGCTGTGCTGCGGGAGCAGGTCTGAGTCAGGCCGGGGAGCAGGAGGCTCCATTTGTACCTCCTCCGTGGCTGGAGCACCTCTCCTCCCGCCCGGGGGGCGCGGGCGCTGCTGCCCGGGCTGTCCCGGGGTTGTTCCGTAAGGGAACAGTGGCCGGATGGAGCCGGCACGGATGCCGTCCATCGCCGTGCGGGCACAGCATTCCCAGATGCTCTAGCGCAGGCCAGGAGGCATCCCAAACCCAGCCGTGCGTGGCCGAGGAACGCGGGGTGGGCTTGCAGGGACGTGCGGAAGACCGGGCCGGCGATCCCCACCGCCGTGCCCGGTGAACGGGAGCACCGCTGGCCTGGGATGTATTGCATGTGTAACGTGCTCCGGCGTTTGTTTACTAACACAGCCTGACAGTGGCCCTCTGGGACAGGCGGCATCCTCTTCAACCACCTCCGTACGTGTCGCAAAGGAGCCGGGGAGGGATGACAGAAGTCTAATGTGCCTTTCAAAGGGCTTTTTTTGCAGAACTTTGCCACCGTTTGGCGAGTTGCACAAGTACAAACAGCCGTCTCCTGCCGGCTGGGCACTCACATGACTCAGAGGAAGCTGGGCTGTAAACAAACGCTGCCGTTACCATGTTCCCACTCACTTTTGGTGCAACGGTCAGATAATTCCCTTTGCAAAATGGCCGCTGGGCACGGCTCCTTCTGGGAGCCACGCTGGGGAGGGATCATCTCCCGACCACTCCAGCCTGCTCTCTCCTCTTTTCTGAGATACTCCCGAGGCTTTTGTTATTCCAGTGCAGCACCGGTTTGCTCGCTGGTCTGCATCTGCAGTGAGTATAAATCGGGGGAGTTCAGGCAAGTTCAGTACGAGGGAAGGCAGCATAAATTAACCATCTCCTTGGAGTCAGAGCGCTGCTCCAGGGGCACGGCATGAATTCGATCAGCTTGATTGTACCTGAGGATTCTGCTCCTGCCTGTAAGGCCCCCACAGGGAGAGGTGTTCTGCACAGGGGAGCCAGGCTATCTCAGTGGCCCAGTGACACACAGTTGAAGTTGGGTTGTCCCAGCTCTGTGCCTCTGCCCTGGCCAGGGCACTACTGGCATCCATCTGCCCTGCCCAGGACCTTTTCTTTGTGGGCAGGTGTCGCACTTGCTGCCTGTGACAGCCCCTGGGGTGTTCATCACCAGCAGGAGGGAGAGGGAGGCTGCTGTGAAACATGGACAGCTTTGGGATGCTGGTGTTTTGGGACCACTTTCCTGGGCTTGGGTTGCATTGAGGCTGGCTGCTCAGGGGCCATTGTGTGTAGGAAGATGAAGTGAGGGCTGCAGAGCGGGTTTGTTCTGTGTGTGTCTTTCCAGCCCTGCTAGACCTGGAATTTTTCCAGGCCGGAAGGAACGTGATCCAGGACAGTGAGCAGGGTGGGAGGTCAGGAAAACATTTGGGATACAGTCACCTTTGGCTGTGGTGTGAGCTGATTAGACTCTGTCCCATAGTCAGGGTTGACTAAGGAGCCATTTTTTTTTCCATCCCATCTATCCCTGGGGACCAGGGCAGTTCATGGGTAGGGTGCGGATCGCCTCTCCCACTAGCTATGACTCCACTCCTGTTTCCTAGGGACCCTGGGCAGGCTTTCTTCTGTTGTGCCCCGTGTAGTTTGCAGCTCTCGCAGCTCTGTGGGCCCTTCCACGCGTCCAGGGATGGCTGCTGTGGGTGCCAGCCGAAATGGCACTGCCAGCCCAGCCCTCCTGCAGCTGGAGCGGTGCCATGGCTGATCTCAGGGGGAGGTTTACAGGCCCAAGAAAGCAACTTGGAGTGTCTCTGGGTGAAGGCTGGTACTTGGCCTCCAGGGCTTGGCTTTTTGGGAGAAGCCAGGGAGAGCAGCTCCTCCGTGGCTGGAACCCGGCAGGTTACCAGGCAGACATTTCAGAGTTTGCAGAGTCTCACACGGGGCTGGGCAGTGGATCAAGCTCCTTCTCTGGTAGAAAGATGTTATTTGGCTTTATGTGCTTATTGCCCTTGGGGCCATTTGGGAAGGATAAGAAGAAACTGCTTCTAAAAAAAACCCACCCATTCCTTCCTTTTCCTGGTGCTAAGAGCCTCCGTTCAGTGTAGAGAGCTTGTGTGAGGGGAACAAGGGGAGGAGCAGGTGTCTGGCTTTGCTCACTGTGTCCATGGCTGGATTTCACTTCCTCTTATGTATTTATGTTTCACGAAGCCCCTTCCTTGGTGGTTCAAGGACAGAGTGCCCCCAGGGCTGGTCCTGCTGCTGGGTGCCCCATGCTGGCGGGGCACACACCTCCAGCCACCCTCTCTCTGACTGGGTCACCACAGGTGCCTCTTGGCACGCTGGCAGAGTTCCTGTGTGATCCCTCTCCTGTGAAGCTCCTGGGAGGGGGCACAGTGGCCTGGTCACCTGCTGAGCGTGGCCAGGCCATGGATGTGGGGCTGCCCTGCTCCCATGCACACCAGGGTGACACAGGCAATGGGGCCTTTGGTCCAGGGTCAGAGGTGAGCTGGGCTCAGGCTCCTTCTCCAGCATAGGAGCCTTAATTGGCTTTGCTGTTGCACCGGTCACCATGGCACTTGTGACATTGTCTGGAAACCAGGTGGCATCAGTGGCTTCGGTTTCATGTGTGTCCCTGGCCCCCTGTGGCACCAAGGGGAGCATGGGGCCCTTGCTCGCCGGGCTGGGGCTCTGCAGGTCCCTTGGGTCGTGGGCTTTGTGCTGGGCACAGGGGCTGTTTCTGCCCTGCTTGGAAAGGGGCAGATGGAGGGGAAGAGATACTGTTTTAGGCAGAGGGGCCTGCACTGGCAGAGTGTTTCCTCTGCCCAGTCACAGCTTTCATCCCAGCGCTGGCAGGGGTTGCTGGGCAGCTCAGGGGGACAGCAGGGACCTTCTCTGTCTCTGTCTGCTAATGGCACAGTCCCAGATACGAGGCCGCTTGGAAAACAAGAGCACAGAGCAGATTTAATCAGCTTATGGTATCTGGCTGTGCCCACACCTCTGCCTGTGTTTCCCGTTTGGTGTTAGCCCTCTCTTATCACGATCTGCCAGCGATAGGGCCTGTGGGTGTTGACGTCCGACCTCACCCAGGACGAAGGGTAGCGTGGTGGGGGGGTGTCACTGCCTCAGATGTATCTGTGTCTCTGTTGGACGTTTCCTTAATTCAGAGCTGTGTGCTGTCCTGTCCAGAGCTCTCTCCAGGGCCACACATCCTATTCCTGCTGCATGGCCATCTCTGGGATCCGGTGGGTCCTGCCTGCGGGAGCTTAGGGCTCTGAGCTCACAGTGTGGCTGGGTGCAGAGTTCAGGGGCTGTGTTATTAAATGCAGCTATTGCAGGGCCTTGCCAGCCCAGCTATTGCACACTCCCCCTGAGGTCTGGGAGCTGCCAGACTCTGCAGCAGGAATTGCTTCCCCCACCCAGGTCTGGATCATTGTTTGCAGACATTGCTCTGGCGGCCACCTGGTTGTACCCACAGTTTTCTGCTGTTTAGCCAGGAAACCATAAACCCCTTTGCCTTCCCAGGGCCTGCCAGCCTGGATGTTTAGGGCAAAATTAGTTTTCCCATTGGATCAATGAGCTGAGCTGACTTGCTGTCATTGATCCTGGCCCTGGGAATGACACAGGAGCATGTGGACACCGGGATGAGGAGCATGTGTGGTGGAAGGACTCTGCCTGCTGCAGTTGGGCAGGGTTTGGTACAACATCCCTGTGCTTTTTCCAGGCTTTTCTGCCTTTTTTTTCCCCAGCAGCTTGGGTAACCCCAATCCCTGGTTTTCAGGAAGGGAGCAGAGTCTCGGATAGTGTGGCAGCACCCAGCCACTGCCCCACACCTCACACTTCAGAGTGGGGACCTGAAGGCCTAAATGGGACTGAAGAGGGCTTCTCCTTCAGCCAGAACTGAATCCAAACCAGTTCTCTTACATTTCCATCAAGGCTCCTCTACAGCTGAAACAAGACATTGTTTTCTAGTCCTGACTCAGTTGAAACCTGGCACAGAACAGGAGTCACCATCATGGAATCACAGAATGGTTTGGGTTGGAAGGGACCTTGAAGGTCATCTCTTTCTACCCCCCTGCCATGGGCAGGGACACCTTTTACTATCTTGGGTTGCTCCAAGCCCCACCTAACCTGGCCTTGGACACTTCAGGGGCAGGGCAGCCACAGCTTCTCTGGGCACCCTGTGAGGCCAGAGCCTCACCACCCTCTCAGTAAAGAACTTTTCCACCATTCCAGCATCAGCTCAGTGCTGTGCCCCAAACCTCCTGCTGCCTCTGCTGCTCCCAGACCTGGGCTGTGTGTCTGCCCTCTGGACCATCCTGTTCCCCTGGCCTTCCCTACCTGCAACCCTTCTTGTCCTCTCACATGCCTGTGGCATGTGACATATTTACCAGACTATTACTGGTTTTAACTGGAAGCTACAAAACAATGTCAGTCCTCATTGTGCTCTGTCTGCAACTGAATTGGAAATGTTCTGGCATATGGGGTGGTCACCTGCTGCAGCCCCTGCCCTGGGGATCTCCCTGGGTATGGGCACTGTGATCATGTCCTGTTGAGGACATGCCTTTAACTGGTTCCTGCTGGGATTAGATTTGGTTCCCTTTGTTTCCCAGCACACGGCGGTTGCAGAGTATCATTGTGAGTTGTGAAGCGCCTGCTGGGCTCTGCCCCAGCAGTAGCTGATTCTTGCAAGGATGGTGGTCCCAAATACACATGGTTACCACCTGCCCTGGTATGAGCAGATGGCAGGCACAGGTCCCTGCCTGGGGACAGGGAGCAGCTGTGTCCTCAGGGCCCCCCAGGGCCTGTTTGGATCATCTAGGGGTGAGGTGGGTGCCTAGTTTGATTGCTGATGGGTGCCCAGTTTGGATGCAGATAGTAACATCATCTTTCCCTGTTTTGGTTTTTTCTTCCTTCCTTTCAGACTGCTCTCAGTGCTTTTTTCCAAGAAACAAACATCCCCTACAGCCACCACCATCAGATGGTAAGTGCTTTCCCAGCTCCCCAGCGCTCTCCCAGGGCAGAGCACCAGCTGGCGGGTGCTTCAGGCCGGTGCTCATGTCCAGCTCGCTGCTTCCCACCTCCAGGAGTGCAGGCAGGGAGGTCTGGCTGGGCACTGCCAGAGCTGCCTGCCAAGGAAGGTTTTCCTGGAGAGCAGCTGGTGGCATAGCCTGCCCTGTGCAGTGGGACAGCAGAGCCCTGCAGATGGTTTGAGACTGCTCTTCCACAAGGGATAATCTGAGGGAGGATGTTTTGGGCACTGTGGTCCACACCAGCCCAGCGTGGCAGAGGGAGCCTGGAGGAGCCTGAAGCACTGACCTGTGTAAACACCCTCACAGATACATGGTGCTTCCCATCCTGCAGCAGCCACGCACACAGGTCCTTGTGCACTCGCTGGAGCGAGCAAATTCCTGGAGCATCACCGGAGCGTGGCTCTGGTGCAGCATACAAAGCTTCTGGAAGTGTGTAAACACCCACACGTGGGTGCTGCTGCCTCTGCTCTCTTCCAGCTGTCCCCAGACTCGGTCCCTTAACTCTCATGCCCCGGCAGCTTGTAATCTGCTTGGGCAGATGTGTCTTAAGGATTTACTGGCTGCTGCAGCCTTGTTTGACTCTCTGGGACAATTGGGGATTTGGAGCATGCAAAGCAAGTAAGTGCCCAACAGGGCTGGAGCATGCCCATTCTCCTGGGGGGTGGGAGCTGACCCTGAGCCCTGTGCCCACAGAGCCAGAAAGCTGCAGGCCCAGGATGGTGGCACCAGTGGGTTGTGGAACAGAGAGGGTGCCTGACTTGGCTGGGCACAGGGGCTCCTGTCTGGGCCCTCTGCCAGCAGCTCTTCACACAGCATGAGCCTTCAGGTCCTTAAATAGAGCTGCTTGTGGGCAGCACAGTCAGCGAGAGTGCAGGTCTGGGGGCTCCATGTGCCACAGCAGGGGGGGCAAAGGGATCTGGTGCCATGCCCCAGTGGGAGGCAGAAGGTGGGGACTCCCCTGACCCCGTGTCTCCTTCCCACAGATGTGCACTCCCGCCAACACGCCAGCCACGCCACCCAACTTCCCCGACGCCCTCACCATGTTCTCCCGCCTCAAGGCTTCCGAAAGCTTCAACAGCAGTAGCCCCGTGGCCTCCATGGCGACTTCCCCACCGCCCCCGGCCCCACCGCTGCCCCAGCACGGGGCCTTCAACCCGGCCTGGCCCACGGCTTCACCGCCTGGGCAGCAGCAGAGCATGTGGACTCCGGCCACGCCAGCGCAGCCCGCGGGCTGGCCAGCCGCCGTCTCCCAGCAGGCCAGCGCGGAACAGAAGGCCAACGTGACCATGGAGGCAGAGAGATGAGGCCGCGGCGGAGAGTGGACGCGGCGGGGACCCCTGCGTATAAATATATATTTTTTTTTTCTCCCCCCCTCCCCAAAGAGGAGAGGAACTCCGCTGCCAGGGCGTCTGGCAGCCGCCGAGACACATGAGCAAATAGCTGCCTTGCATGGGTTTGGTTTGAAGTAGTTTTTACTTGTTCTCGAGCTGAATGGAGCTCCCCAGAGACAACGGGAGACTGCGTGGGACCGGTGCCGGCCTCTGCCTGGGACCCTGATGCTGCCAGACTCTAGCGGGGGGGAGCACCCCCTCCTCTCTTGGGACACCGGAGTTTGCATGCCAGTGACATTTACAGAGGAGGTCCCTTCCTCAGGGTCCCCTGGGCCACCCCACCAGGCAAAGTGGGTTATGCCTGAGTGTTTCCCCCCATCCCTTAGCCCTGGGTGAGGGGCAGACACCCCGTGAGGCTTGTTTTTTGTAAGGGGGGAGACAGCAAGGGCTGTTCCTGCACCACCACAGCCTCCACCCCACACACACCGTCCTCCGTCCTCACTGGTGAGCAGAGCTGGGGGACACCGGCCTGTGGGGAGGCATCTGGCCCCTTGTCCAGCCCCGGATGGGGAGCAGGGGGTGAGCAGTGGTGGTCGGGCTGGGCCAGCACACCCTCCCCTCAGCCTCCCTGGATGGGGCTTTCCCCAGGGCTGTTTTGCATGACACAGTGTAACCCTAGAGACTGGGATCGTTTTTAACCCCTCTGTTCTTGTCTCCCGGCGGCTGGAAGTCTCTCCGGATGCACCGCAGCCGCTTGCAATACACGCTCTTCTGCTTTGAACCCCGTGTCTTTGCTTCGTTTGCAGCAGTGGTGGGACACAGGCAAACACTGAGCCTGGAATGTTTCAGGATCCCCTCTCCCAGTGGCTCAGTGCATACCAGGAGGGCTGGCTACATCTCCAGCTGCTCCAAACACCCTGTTCCAGCCATGCAGTGACTGCCAGCTGCCTTTGGCCAGGTGCATCCAGGGCTCCGCCCCAGAAGCTCAGCTCTGCCATGTCAGCTGTGGTGAGACCCCAGCAGGCAGGGCTGTGCTGAGTCCTCAGGATCCCCTGTGATATCCACAGGTCCTGGGTGTTTAGCTGTGACCTGGCTCCTGTCCCTTCTTCCTCAGGTTCCTTGGAGGTTGCTGCCAGACCCTTTCCCAGGGAGGCTGTGCCCCTGCTCTTGCCAGTCAATAATTAATTTCAGTCTCTTATTTGTGTTGCTAAAATAAACAGTGTAGGAGGGATGGTTTCACCTGGGGTGCCTCTTGGACAGCCTGGGCAGGGCCTGGGAGCAAGGGCTGGGACTGGGGCTGGCCCTTGTGCCCTTCCCTGCATGGCGTTGTACTGCAGCTGCCACCCTCAGTCCTGCCCCACCGAGATGCAGTGGGCCAAGCTGGTGGGCCCTGGAGTGAGCCAGGGCTGTGCACCTTCTGTTCCAGCTATGGCAGGCACATCTGGGCCAGTGTGGAGTCCTGCTGGGAGTGGGGATGATCTGTGAGGTGTGGGAGTGCAGCACAGATCCACCCTGGGCACACAGAGAAGGGATTTGTCCCCAGCCTTGAAGAGAGATAACTGCCTGAGAGACAAGGTGAAGCCACACAGAGACCTGGGTGGTGAGGAGGGGAACATGCCTGTGACTGTCCCAGGGCCACCAGGAGCCACAGGATTGAAAAACCATGTGCCAGACCACAGACCTGTTCATCTGACTGGTCAGAGAGCTGATGGAGACATTGCATAGCCCAAAAGGGTCAGACTGTGGACGACTCGTGTGTCTCCAGGAGCTCAGGGACTGCACAGGGGAGGCAACAGAGGAGGGAGCATCTCTGGCCTGTGCTGTTGCGTACCCCACTGCAATGAGTGGGTGCCAGGGCAGTGTGCCCCAACTCCACCAGGCAGCACGGCCTTGGTGCATGTGCCCCTCTGCAGTCCCCCGTGCCGTTTCACAGCCCCCTGGCCAGCCTGGGCAACTGTGAGCTTAGCACCAGCCCCCCAGGAGCCTGGCTTTGTCACCTGCACCTGCAATGCACAAGGACAAACCGCCTTGTGTGGGCTACAACACCCTCAACAGCTCCCCGGGGAGTGCACAGCTGCACCACTGCCCACCTGGAAGGACCAGTGGCCCAGGGGACACTCAGGACAGGCACCTGCGTGAGTACTTGGGGATGGAGCACATCCCTGTGGTGTGCCGGGAGCAGAGCTGGGGGGATCTTCACTGCTAAAGGGGGAGAAGCAGAAACAGTACAGGGAGACAGCCATCCCCTGCAGACGCCTGCCCTGCCGCCACCCCAGTGCCAGTGCTTGTTCACAACACCCACGTGCTGCTCCATCAGCGCCTTGTTCATACCTTTGTGCTTCACCCTGACCTTCCCTCAGCCTCCTCGGAGCCACCCACCGTTGTTTGTCCCCAGCTCCACCAGCATGGCACGGCAACAAAATCCTGGCACGCTGCGCTGCTTCCGAGCAGGGATGTGACAAGTCAGGGCAATCCTGTACCCAGCCTGTTCAGGCACCAGCCGTGGCACAAGTGGCTCCTGAGCTGTGCCTGGAGGGTGTCCTCACCTGGGTGTCCTCAGTGTCACCCCACAGCTGCTCTGCAGCTTCCTGCAGCCACATGCACTGCTGCAGCTGGCCCAGCACCTCCCTGCTGAAACCCAGCTCCTGGGGAGGACATGCGAACCTGGGTGGCTGCAGAAGCCAGGCAAGGCAGGGAAGTATGTTTATGGTAGGCCCAGAGAGTGGCTAGGGAGAACATTCTGAGAGATGCCCCAATGTGTTCCTGGTGAATGGGATGTGGGGTTGCAGCCCCCAGGCCTTTGGGCAGCACCTCCTAAGGCCATGGGCAGTTGGGCACCTTCTACATCCTGCAGCTGCTTTATCTCACCCAGCACCTTCTTCAGATGGGCAGCCATGTCCTCCAGGTCTCTGAGCTGGCTGAGAACAGACACCAAAGCTTTGCTCTGGGCAGTGCCAGCTCCTGCAGGCCCCAACAAAGCAACATCCCAGACCTGGGTGGACTTACTGTAGAGAGCCCCTGGCACTTCTGCCAGGCCCTGGGCATGGCCAGCACTGGGGTGTCGCAGAGGACAGTGACCATGTCCCCCCCAGCCATGTCAGTGCATGAGGCAGAGGGACAAGGGGGCTGCAGTGGTCTGGGGGACTCAGACGGGCTGAGTGTGGCCCTGCTGTTCACCTGGCAAAGGTCTGGTGGCACAACCTGGCACAGTGGCTGGCACAACAGAGATGTCAGTGCCCACGGAGCTCTCATGTGGCTGACAGGTACTTATGGCTTCATGCTGCTCCGGCAGTAGGCCCAGTCTGTGTGGGGCTTTGTGGGCCAGCACTGCAAGGCCTCAGGACTGAGCTCCCAGCCAGAGCTTCTGAAACCAAACAGCCCCTGAGGTTTTGGGGAGAGAGAAGAGCCCCAGCCCTGCCAGAAACAAGAGGCATTGCCAGCAAAGGAGCCTGGCACCTGAGAGCCTGCAGCACCTCACCATTGGGCACTTCAGAGAGAGAGCTCTGGTACAGCTCACAAGACACCTCCACTGTGACCAGGAGAGAAATCAACCCTTCCACCCTGCTGCAGGAGCGGAAAGCCTGGGTAGCCCCTGCAATGAGGCAGGAGACTCCAAACCTTGACACCACTCCCAGTACCATCCCATTCCCAGCGCTGCGGGTCTCCCAGGACATCAAAACTGTAGAGGGTAAAATCCTCCTGGCACTGCAGGAGGGACAAGAGCAGTGGAGGTGGTCAGGACACTTGGATACCAGGCATGAGTGGCTACACCAGTGGCTGTGAGGGTGACATGGACCCAGTCAGGTCACTGCAGCCAGAGCAGCCTTTAGGAGGCTTCAGTGCATTTTCCATAGGGATTTGTGAAAGATTGTCATCCTAGACACCCCATGCAGGTCCCTGGGGAGCCCAACCTCTCTGCAAAGAGCTCTCCAGTGACTGAGTCAGGTCTGGCTGCATGCACCTCCTGGAAATTTGTTGCAGCTGGGAGCCCTCAGCAGTGGTTTTCAGGGAACAGATGATGGTGATCATCTCCTGCAGCATGTCTGTGACCTGAGGATCATGGGTTTGACTGCTGGTACCAGGTCCCCACAGGCATGGGGACGTGGAAAGAAAGGCAGCTAAGAAGTGTGTGGAGAAGACCAGGGCTTGGGGATATTTCTTTGGAACCCACAGCATCAGCCACATCCGGCCAGCCCACAGTGGTGCCCATGGGAGTTCCCCCAAACTGAAGTGAAAGATGTCCAAAGGGGATAAATGTCCCAGCTTCAGCTTTGTCATGCTGGCAAAATGCTGTTGCCTTTTCCCTTTGCTCTCTGGTTATGCTTGAAGCCAAGGTCACAACACGGGAGGTGGGACTGGCCTGGGGCTGCCAGGTCTCACAAGGGATGAAGTGCTGAAATTGCTGCAGGCCAGCCCCATGCTACCTGTGGAGAAGACAGGGCACAAGGCCACCACAACACATTTCTGTGCTGCAAGGTGTGAGCAAGGCAGGTATTTCTGATGTTATGTACAGCATTTCCCACTCAGAGTCTAAACTTGAACTTGGTGCTGTGGCAGTGTCTCCCATTAGATTGTGCCTTGATGTGGGGACAGCCTGCCTGTCCCGCTGTCACCTGCAGCTTGGCCACTGGGAAGAGAAAAGAGGAGCCTGCAAGGCATGCAGCTATTCCTGCCTGGGAAGTGGGAGCTGTGTGCTCCATCCCAGAGTGACCCCAGGCAGAGTTGCCAGGGCAGAATGGTACCCAGCACACCTAAATCTCAGAGCAAGTATCTCTGGAGCCCTAGGGGCAGGTGAAAAGTGACTGAAACCACCTGTGGCCGTGTTAGACTATTGCTCAGAGGTGCCTTTGTGGTTCCACAGGCTGCCTGGTCCTGGGGCAGCCAGAATCCATGGCATGGGCATATCAGCATGTGGGGCAGGGCATCATGTGGGGCACGAGCTGGGACACATGGCAGGGAAGGCACCAGGCACAGGACAGGGAAGAGACGGCTCCAGGAAGATCTCAGAGCCCCTGAAGGGGCTCCGAAAGAGCTGGAAAGGGACTTTGGGTAAAGGCATGGAGTGACAGAACAAGGGGAATGGCTTTGAACTTCAAGAGGGGAAATTAAATTTAGCTATATGGCAGAAACTCTCCCCTGTGAGGGAGGTGAGGCCCTGGCACAGGGGGCCCAGAGCAGCTGTGGCTGCCCCTGGATCCCTGGCAGTGCCCAAGGCCAGGCTGGACGGGGCTCGGAGCAGCCTGGTCCGGTGGAAGGTTGCCCATGGCAGGGGTTGGAACGGGATGATCTTTAAGGTTCCAACCAGCCCAAAGCGCGCTTTGATTCCCAGAGCCGGCGCTGCCCAGCGCAGCGGGGGCAGGCCCGGCCCGGCCCCCGGCTGNCGAGCTCGAGAGGACACTCAGCGCCGGGGGGACACTGAGCGCTGACGGGGACACAGGCAGGAGAGGAGCAGCACTACGCTCTTGGGAAGAAAAGGGATGGAAATCAACCACCCTGGGTTAACTCTGTGAGGAGGAACCAGGCCGAGGGAAGGGCTCGGTGCTGGGCCGTGGCGGGAGCGTTCGCTGCGGAGCCAGGGAGGTACGGCTGGATGGGGACATGGGCCGGGAGAGGCGCGGCGGGCAGCCCTGGCCTCGGCCGAGCCTTTAACGCTGACAGAGTGTCGCAGGGTGCTGCTGAAATCTTACAAAGCTTCAGCTCCGGGCTCTCAGCAGTGCCGAGAAGGGTTGGGACGGGAGGGCTGGGATGAAATTTAATCGGGTGGAAAGCGAGGTCGTGTGCTTGGGAAAAGACTTCCCGGTGTAAGGCGAGCGCTGCTGCCCGGCCGAGGTCATGAGCGGGCGGGGAGGCCGGCGGCTGCAGGGAGGGCACGGCTGAGAGGGAGCAAATGTGATCCAGACAGATCCCGGGAGGGCAGGGAAGCAGGCCTGGGAATCTGGGAACGAATGTGTGTGTTTCCAGGGATCACTGCTCGGAGGGACTAGCTCGCCCGGTGGTCAGGGATGATGAGCCCATTTTAGAGGAGCCGAAAGAAGCTGAGATGTCTTGAAAAGCAGGAATAGCAATGACGGATGAGGATGATATTGGCACAGTGACAGTGTGAAATGAGGAGAGCTCCTTCAGTTAATGCACAGCAACAAACACCAAGGAATATACATTCCTGTGGGGTTTTTAACCATTAAAACGGTGAGATCTGGTTTCTCCCTCCCAAGGGGACTGGAGAGGCAAAGGCTAGCAGCTGTAAGACACTGTTCGGTTGCCTTAGGAAAACCACGGGGAGTGGTGGTTGCTGCTAAACAGAGGAATGAGGTTGGGATCCTGGGGAGAGCTCCAGGGCTGTATAGAGGAGTGGGAACATGCAGGCCGGGATGGACGCTGCCATGCCAGTGTCCTCTGGATCCTCCACATGAGCCACGCTCAAGGTTAAACTTCTCCAGGTGCCTGCAAGTGTAGATTTGTGGTGGTCTCCTTGCACCAGTGAGAACTGGGGAGGGGACTGGCAGTTGTCACATTCTACACTAAGCCTAAAATATCAGGTGGTAGAGATGAGGTCAGGCACAATAATTTTAAGTAGAAATGTTTTAAACTATAATTCTAGTGAGTTTGAGCTGTATGTAGAACTCTCTGAGAAACTCTTTGGGAATATGCACAAGAGCCTCTTGTTTGTTCCCTTCACTCAAAGTACTTAAAATGGGGCTTTAATTTCAGCGGGGGCCCTGCTGATTTCAGAGTGTGACCAGAGTAGGCAGCAGGGAAAACGATAGTATTACATAGCCATAGTGTGGTATATAACCACAGTATGTCATTCATTCATGTTCAGGAACTACACAAACTCGTGTGGAAAGCACAGGCTGAAAATGTCCCTCTCCCAAAGGCTCCTCTGTTGTGGTGACATCCACATGCCCCAGGAAATCCCCGGAAGTGTTTAGTGATGTTCCTGCTCCGTTCTTCTTAGGTGTTACGTGAGGAGCTAATTCCAGCTTGGAGGTAGGCAGGCAGTGACTTCATGTCTGTAGAAAGGGCAGGGGGATGGAGCAGTGTCCTCAGGTGTCCCCGAGCAATGCCAAGTGGAGCAAACGTGGTCAGTCCTGCCCAGCTGCTCTTACAGGGTGGTGGGGCTGCGGTGGCCCTGTGTGCTCAGGGCTGCCTCGGGCTGGTGCTGGGAATGGGGATGTGTGTGTTCCTACCGAGTACCAAAACATCATCCTGCCACAGGTGTGACAGTGAGGGAGCGTCTCTGATTTCAGAGCCCTTCCTAATAAGATGGAAGATCATGCTGAGCTTCTTGTGCTCCCTCAACAGGTCTTGCACCTCAGATTTGGTTCTGAAACTCTGTTCCTTGTGTTCCTGTTCTGTTCTATCTCAGTAGCAGTTACGAAGGGAGGGAGAATAGTCTCGGCACCTGGTGTTGGGTTATGAGCATGTTTTTGAAGGACGCTTCCAAATCAGCTCTTTCTGTGTGTGGGAAGCCACAATGAGCACTGCTTTCCTTCTGGATGAAGCACAGGTGGCAAACACATCCTGCAAGCACAGCTAAGGTGCACCTGTAGCTGAGGGATGTTCAGCCAGGGGCCAGACTAAAGCCTGTCCACAACATCTGTATGTTTTGGGGGGACTTTGGGTCCTTGTCACAGTGTTGGCACTGGCAGAAGTGTTGCCATTGCCAGTCTTACTCACTAACACAGCCAAAGAAGGGATGAAAATAATTTTATTATGTAAAATAATATATTTTTTTTCCTTTCAGATGTGAATTAGCAGATAAGTGCATGTGTTTAAAGGATGTTGTTGATCTTCCAGTATGAGAATGAGTGGTTTTGGAAGGAAATACACAAACTTGTTAGTGTCTGCTCTGATCCAAAACTTGTTTTTTGATTGTAGATAAAGAGAAGTATGAAATTCAGTGTTCTGTGTCTGTTTGTGGTACACTGTAGCACCCTGCATTTGGTTTCTTACCATTGCTTAAATCAGGAGAGAATATCCTGGATTGAAAGAAACTGAATTTCTTTTAATAGTGGGTTTTGTGTGGTCTGCAGTGGGGCTGGTGCTTCACTCTTGCCACTATTAGCAGGGCTCTGTACCGTGCAACAGTTTTCCTGTACCTTTCCAGGAAAGTCTGGTGGCTGCCAGGTGAGCCAGAGAGGCAATAAATAGCACTTGCATGATGTGGAGATTAAAATAATGACAAAGGCAGCAGGACTGAATATATCTGAGCTTCTAGACAGGTGTGCCGACTTGTCAGAAGGTGTTGTCCCAGAGTGGGCCGTGCAAAGCTGCTGAACACAGGGTGGGCAGGAGAGTCAGGAAACAACAAACAGGTGCTGATGTGCCTGGTGGCTCTTAGCAGCAGTCAGTGATGTCTTAAAAGGACTTGAATTGTGCACTGCTCTTCCCTTTCCCCTGATACAAGAACAGTGATGGTTTTTAGTGGGGACTTCAGTAGTTCTGCAAGATGCTGGAGGTTTTTGGTTGGTTTTGCTTCAAGGACCTGATTTTGTAGCTCTTATGCAGGCAAAGGACTCCAGCCTGGAGCCCGAGGGTTTCAGAACGAGGCACCCGAGCACACAAGTGTGCAAACACAGAGGTCTGTGTACACTTTTCCCTTCAAAAAACACACAATGAGCAACTTCTGCCTTGGGATGTGATGTTCACATTGCTGCTTTCCTGCTGTTCCCAAGCAGCTCTGGGTATCCATCTCACAGCTGGAGAGAAGCAGTGCCACTTTCATGGGCAGTGTCAGATCTTCACCTGCTCTGCATAGGACCTGTCTCCTGCTCTGATCAAAGGGAATGCAATTGGAGCAGCTGCCATAGGAAACCATGATCCATTTTCTCACCCAAATAAAGTCTCTGAGGCAGGGGGAGCTCAGATTTTATTTCCACCATGAAATGCTCAGGGAGACTCTTGGCTGCTGTTACAGTTTTGCTTTGGGCCCATTCGTTCTGAGCTGCCTGGTGGCTGCAGTCTTAAATTTGTGTATTTGTGGTGGTGAGAAACAGCTGTTTGAGAGCAGCCCTGTTCTGTGTTGTTGTAGGACACAAAAAAAGATGAGACTCTAAATATTTTAGAAGGTAAAGACCACAGAGAAGGCTTTATTGTCTAATTCTTACTACTTTTTATCAGGTGTTCCGATACACACTTAACATGATTGGTGAATAGGAATGACACCTCTCTAGTCCTATTGGTTAAACGAGAGAAACAGAACTAGAAAGGCAAAATACCACCTGGAGAAAGATTGTTTTGAGAACGGACAGTTGTTTGCCAAGATTGTTTTGAGAAGAAGCTTTCTTGAGATATTTTTCCCTTGGGAAAAGTTAGTAGCTGCTAGCAGGTTAAAATCTCTCAGACTCAGAAAAATCAGGTCCACAGTTCTTATCATTGATCTGGGTGGAGGATGGAGGCAGGAGCAAAGTGCTTCATGCTGCACATCTCCATGTGAGGCACTTCAGTGCAGCTGTCTTTAATCTGGGCTCTCTTAGCAGGCCTGCCTTTAGGGTAAGAAAAGAAAATAAACAGCCCCAAAAGGTAGCAATGTGATTAATATCTTAGGAACTGTGCAGAGCAGCTGCTGGCAGTGCATGTCTGACTTTGTGCCACTTGGCATGATGGAACCTGAGATCATCAGAGAATGAAGAGCTGAGCTGGGGCTTTCTGTGAAAATTAAGTAATATATTTCATTGTTACTGTGATTAGTAAGGTTACTGTGCACTACTATCCGTTGCCTCCTGTATGTCACTATTGGATACACAATCACACACATGCACACTGTTTGGGAAAAGGATGAATTATTTATTGCAACATCTGACTCTACTTTTATAGTATTTCTACACAGACCAGGAATTGGGGGAGAAGGTTGACACCTCTCCCATCCCATTGCTCAAGACAACTGTCCGTCAGCTGTCCATTCCTCTAAGAGAAAGAATGTAAAGTACTTAGTCTTAACAAAAACATTGTTTCTATTTATAACACCCGTGTGTGAGAAATCTTAAGAACTATGAAAACACCTAAAAACTGTGAAGCACACCAGAAAGCTGGAAAATCAGGGTGACATCCTTTGTATGTAAGAAAATGGAATATTACCCAGTTCTCCTATAGATTTTAGGATAAAGCATTTGTGCTGAGATGGGGGTCCCACTACCCCAGACTGTCTCTCCTTTGTGTGTTCCTGAACCTTCTTTGATACCCAGTCTCTGCATTTAGAAGGAAAACCTTCCCTACCTTGTCCTAACAGCCTGGCTCCCTATTAGCAGTTTTGAAAGATGTTTTTGGAAGAAGTATTCTGCTTTAAGCATACACACTTGCTGTTCCATCCTGCGTCCTGTCTTACAATCCTAAATTCCATCCATCACAACTTCCTGTGATGCATGCACATCAGCCCATGCTGTAGCTGTATTTCATCTTTATTTGCTCCTTGCATTGCATGGTTAGAGAGAAAAGGAATTATACTCACAATTTGAACCATGAGAGCCTGTTTACTTTGGGACAGTTTCCTTGAGCTGTCATTCTGGAGTTAATGTCAAGGTTGATCTACATCTGAAGGGCTTGTGGTTGGTTTTCCCAGCCATTCCCAGAGCTGGGAGGAGGTGAGCAGTTCACCTGAGCACAGGTGATCTGTCACAGTCTGGGGACAGCAGGCTTTGTCTTGACCCACTCCCCACAGGCAGCAGCTCTGAGTGCCTCCCCATTTCCTCCCTTTGCAACTTCCATCTAACAGTACCTCGCAGGGCCAGATAAAATGAATGAAAAGGTGTTTTTCCAGATATGTTTAGAAGCACAGCTGTTTGATTGAAAAGATAGACACCCCCCTTCCCTGATTTGTGAGGGATCATCAAGGAATTGTATGAAAAATAAGCCCCTCATTGCTCAGAAATCTCTTCCTCCCAAAGCCCCACAGCTGGAGAGCAGGTGTAATCTCTCAGATGATGGGTGAGTGGATGAGATTACAGTCCTGGGGAGAATTATTGTACAATTGATTTCATTTAGGTCACAGAACAAAGATTGTCGTGTGGGAAGACTTTTGCTGAGGGCCAGACAGGCAGTGCTGAGGCTGGATGTGAGAATGGAGCACTTGGCTTTGGCTCATCTGTTCAATCTGTTGACAGCATTGTGGGAAGCCCATCCAAGTCATGTTTTACCTCATGCCCTTCCACTGTGGGGACGGGAAATGGCTCCTCACCCTCTGCTAATAGCATCCTTGAGATGGACATGCTTTTCCAAAGGGAAAGCACTTGCCCAGCCTGTAAATCCTGGGGATATTTGGATGCTAATGCTGCAGAGGAACAAAAATCAGGGCACAATCTGGGAGTAATTTGTGTCCTGGCAGCTGTGCGTGGCCGAGGGGGTGTTGTAGCCAGGGGCTGGTGCCGGGAAGCACCAGCAACTTTTCCTGGTACAACAATTTGCTTCCCACGAGCAGAGGGAGGGTCAGCTGCATTTTATGGCAGTACCATTTGTTTGAAGAGCTTTTGAAAATAAAGATTGACTAATATGCTCTGGATTGACTTGCTCATATCTCCAAGACCCAGAACAGCTGCTGTCCCATGTTTTTTCTCCTTCCCTTTTGGGTTGGTTTGCTGTAGGTTGTTTCTTTTTTTTTTCCAAATGGCCATGACTCAGCCCTTCCCTGCTGCTCTCTGAGTTTCCTGGTTTCTGAATAGACTATTCTTGGGACAGCAATTCCTGACAGATAGGAACAAGGAGGGTGTTGTCTTGTTTTCTTCCCTATTTCTTCTGTGGCCTGCACAAATGCTCTGCTTCTCTCTGATTTTTGCCTTTTTCCCACATTACTGAATTGTCCTAAATAACTGGATGTCATCTGGGGCATGTTTTTGCCCTTGTAGCAAAGGAGCCCTCTCAGACACGATCCAGACTTGCACAGCAGCAGCTTTCCTTTCCCAGCAGTTTAGTAGTGACAATCCTGACCATGGAAGGTTAGGCTGCTCCAGCTCTGTCTATTGTAAAGCTTCAATCTCCTTTCTTGTAGCCCCTCTGACCCCGGGGAGCTGTGCTTGGCTCTCCATGATCTCCTGGGCCAGGGGTAGATAGATCCAGGTGAGGACCAGCACGTGGTGCCATGTCCATGGAGGATCAGGTGGCTCAGCCTGGCTGTGGGTACACGCTGCCTTTGTGTGCACTGTCACAAGTAAAGGGAAAATGCCACCTAGAATTTAAAAACAATGAAAAAAACTTTTCTGATGGCTTATTTATTGCCCCTGTGCAGATGGCAGAGGCCGGGAAGCTGAAGGATGCTCCCTCTGAAACACTTCACGGTGCAGTTACTCAGCCTTTTTCAACACAAAGCTTTTGGATTTGTTCTGAAGTTTGTTCCTCTGTAGTGTGGGCTGGGGAAAGTCACCGGCTGTGACAGGGAGCAGCACCCCGAGGCCAGGTGGGCTGGCTGCTGCTCTTGATGTGCACTTGGAAGTGAATGAGTTGTCTAATACTAAACAACCTTTGCTGGGTTTTAGCTTTATTAAGAGCACAGCTCTTTCTGTCAAGACACAGTTGTATGTGTGAGGGGGAAATAGCCTAAACTGTTGTATATTTTGCCTTGAAAATACAGTTGGCTTTTTGAAAAACCAGAGGAACGCTATGTTTTCTCAAAGCCTATAGTTACCAAGAGAAATTTCTCAGACTAGAGGGCTCAAAACACAGGGGCAGTGTTCTTCCTTAGCATCCCTCCACGTTTTTGGATATGCTGTATTGTTGTTAAGCCAACCAAGAGAAAAGCTGCTCTGTGTGAGGAGGCTCTGAGAACATTCACTGCCAGATTAAATTAGCCTTTCTGAGAATAAATTAGTCGTTGTGATGCAGGCAGCCCCACTCTCTACAGCTGTAAAATCTGCGCGTGCTGGTACCCGCAGCAGATAAATGATGTGTTCGGGGCTGTGCTGTTAACAGGAGATTAGATTTCTGGCCGGGGATGAATGAAAAGCAGCCTGTTAGATTTTATTGATTATTTCTCCAGATGAGAAGCAGGGCACCCTTTTAAAGGAGGGAAAGGAACCCGAGAGATTCAGTGCAGCTCCATTTTGTGAGGAAATCATGGACTAGAGCCAAAGCTGTACCTCTGCTGCAGTGACTACAAGCTGGGATGCTTTTGAGGTCCTCAGGGGTCCCAGTGACCCAGCTCATGGCAGAAGGGGAGCTGGATCTGTGTGCTGGAGGGGAGGATAAAGCCTGGAATATGGAGTAGAGGAGTGCAGTGCAGATGGGATTTTGGCTGCTGCCCACTCTTCTGGGCTTGTGTTTTTAGCTGAGCACTGGATAAAAAGCTGCTGCTGGTGTGTGCATGCTGCCCTTTTCTTAGAGGCATCTTTGGTTTGTCTTCTAATTAACTTAATGCCTTATTCTGCTTTGTGCTATATCAGGAAGTGCTCGCAGGAGGCTGGGCCTGTGCTGAAGCCTCAGCTTGTCCTTCCCACCTGCGCTGCCGGGACCACTCAGCTCCTCCAAAATCTTCACGTGGTCTTTGAGCAAGCGGGGACTAGAGACTAGACACCCTTTCCACTGGTGTTAAATATCAGCTCTTTCCCTGGGCTTCTTGCAGGTCTTCCACAGAGATGTCATCTGGATATTTGTGTTTTGGGAACAGAGGTTTCCCCCAGAGTTTGTGGCTGTCACAGGGGGTGTAATTTAGCCTTTCAGATTCTCCTTGCCATGATTCAGGGTGGTTTAGCGTGGTAAGAGCTCAGTTTGGAGCTGCCTGCTGGGCTGTTCTGATGTGAGAAAAACAGTTCCCAGCCGGTTTAGTGTCGTAACTGTGGCAGCTGCTCTGTCTTCCTCAGGCTCAGGAGAGGATTTGAGCAGCTGAGCTGTTTACCTGCCCTGAGGGCATCCTGCTATTATGGGCTTGAATCTTCCCCGTCCCATCCTCTGCTGTGGGAGCAGTGACCCCGCCTCGGGGCTGTTCCAAACCCTCGGACCAGCGATGCTTTCCGTGCAGCCACAAAGCAGGGAGGTGTTGCTGTGACAGAGAAAGGGTTTAGAAGAGCCAGAGCAGAACCTGGGGAGGAATGTTCTGTGTGTTGGGGCTGCTTGGAGTCCAGCTCTGTCCTAGATTTTCAGTAGGAGCTTTGGGGAAGGGGCTGTGAAGGAGTTGGCAGGAACTGGTGCTGCAAATTGAAATCACAGTCATGTCTGGAGTGAAAATTACTTAATTGGACCTGCAAATTAATGTGGACTGGCCAAGTCTGGTGGAAACTGGAGGAAGAAATGGGGATGGCAGGAGCTCTGTGTAACTTGGGGGTGCCCAGCACTGGGCACACTCAGTGGCTGTTGATTAATCCAAGGGTTTTCCCCTCTGAGACATTGTCATCTGTCTTTGAGCAGCCCAAATGAGTTGGGCTTGGGAGCCAGGTGCCCTCCTCCTGTCCAAATGCCATGGGGCAATCTGGCTGGTGGCCCTGGGCAACTCCAGGAGAGGTCCCAGTCTGGAGCTGGGAAGTTCTGTGGGGGCAAGAAAGTGAGTGTGGTAACATGAACGGCCTCAGCATGGAAACGCTCCTCCAGTGCACATCTTGGGATGTGTGTGGGTGCTCCTTGCTGGCAGTGGGACTCAGGAGAGATCTCAGACCTTACACACAAGATCCTGCTGAACCCCAAACCACACTCCTTTGCAAAGAGTGAGCCTTGGCCTTACATAAAATTGAGTGACACAGAGTACTTCTCACTAGTCCTCAAAAAAGTGCAAGGTGACATTGTACCAGTTAAATCTGAATGTCAGCAGCTTCTCTGGCGCCGAGGCAGGGGGATCTGTGAGCATGGGAAATGCTAATGCTGGAGACTGGAGCCAGTCCTACAGCAAGCTGGTGCTCTCCTCGGGTAAGGAAACATCAGTGCCGTGGCATATGTTTTGTACAGCACTTGAAAATGGATCTGGAATCACCACTAATGTATTCAAAATTATTTCATTGTGTTGCAAAATCTCCAAGGGAATTCTGAATACGCTCTTGGGCTCTGATTAATTCTGAAACTGAAATGCAAAAGTGCTGATCATCTCTGATTCTAATTTCCTCCTCCCTTTGGAGCTCACTGTGTCATTTAATGGACGTCACACGTACTCAGTTTGATTCAGCAGTCATGTAGCTGTGTTATCTGACTTTCTCTCAAAAAATTCTATAGAAGGAGGGAGAAATGAAAGAGTGATTGCTTGAAGAAATAAAATATTTTTGGTGTTGGGAAGGGAATCTGTAAAACCCTGGGTTTTGCTGTGACACATAGTGGGTACTCACTGTATATTCACCTTCTCTGGGCTGCCGTCCCCCAAATGGGAGGCAGCAGATGCTGACAGCAGGAAATGCTTTTTTGTGTAGGTAACTGAAGAGCAGCACTTGGTGACTGGGAATGACCTGGGGTGCTCCATGGAGAACCTCCAGGCTGCCCAGTCTCCAAAACCGGGAGTGCTGGGAGTGGGAGGGACTGACAGTTCTGCCTTTGATCTCTTCCTAACTCATCCTTAAGCCTCTGTTCTGGGCTGCTGTCCGAGGTGAGCTCGGATCTGTGACCGTGCTTAAGAGCTGTGGAGCTTCTCCCAGCCTCCTGAGGCTTCTGCTTGCTGTTAAGCTTCTTGAGCTGGAGTATTTTTGTTTGCTTGTTTAAATGAACTGCTATTCTTGTGGCACAGTTGTGTTTGATGCTACGTTAAAACAGTGTTGGGTTTAGTTGCTTGAGATTCTGGCAGGTTGTGTTACCACCATTATTAACAGATATCAAAGGGATGATGTAATGCAGGATGTGTCCTCTCTGGGGGAAAATTAAGTAGATAGAGAGGACTGGAGGCAACAGCTGCTGCTATCACTGGATGCTTTCCCATGGATGTTATCAAGTGTTGGCTTGGATTCTTTGTGAACTGCAGTGAAAGTCTCATGGAAAAGCTCTCTGCTTCCCCAGGGATTTGGCTTGCAGCACCCTCCTTTTCTCATCTCCCTGCAGCACATTGGTAGGGTGCAGAGGAGCTCAGCTTTATCTTGAATGTTATTTTAATTACATCCATGAGCACACTTGGCGTTTTGCATCCTGTCTTTTCCCGTGCAGCCAGGACACCTGCTGGAAAGGTCTGAACAGTGAGCACCTCCTCAGTGGGAGAGTTTTCCAGGGCCAGGGGCAGCCTGTGGGGCGGCCTGGCTGCAGTGTGCTCCCTGCATGCTCTGTGTTCAGAAAACTGGCTTTTGGGGGCAAAATTCAGCTGCCCTGGTGGCGCAGAGTGCTCTGTGTACCCCTCAACTTTCCCCAGTGTCCTGACATGTGGCAGGGCTGGGGTCCAGTTTGGAAGTGTGGGGTTGTGACCTCTCCTCCCTTTCAGCCCCTCATGACTCCTGGATGTCACCGTGAGCTCTGCCAGCACATGATGCTTCCCACAGCTGTAGGCCACATCTTGGGCATCCCAACAGCAGAGAGAATGACCCACCTCATTTTGTTCTTTTCATTTTGGCTGGTTTTTCTTTAAATATTCAGGTTAAGCAGGTCCTGGCAAAGCTGTTTCTGCAGCCCCAGTGTGAAGAGCCAAGAGCGCTTGGTCAGCCCATCCGGAGGTGAATAGCACTGGAGAGAATCCCAGAGGCAGCAGCAGGTCCTGCAGGAGCTCCTCCTGCACGTAACCCTTTGTGGGTGTTGCAGATAAAGCCTCCTTGTCTTAAGCAGGGAGGATTTTGTGTCTGGTTTTCTTGATATCCGTGCGGAGGAGTTGCTGGAAGTGGTAATTTGAATCTCTGGCCAAGGACAGCTGAGCCGGGGCTGCGCTGTGGAGATTATCTGATTGTGCTTTGGATTTAATGCCCTGAGAAATCTTGCTTTGGATACAGCACCTGGCTGCCAGCGAGGATCCTGCTCTGAGGTGATTTGTCTGTTGGGTGATGGTGGCACACAGAAGGTCAAACAATATGTCCAAGGTCCCCAGGTAAACGACTGCAGTGGGGGAGCTTCTCCAGAGATTCACATACTGGAGAGCAGGGCAGGGAGCTTTGCCTGTCTGACATACCTGGTTCGAATAATGAAAAAACTTCTTCTCCAGCATTCCTTTGTTTTAAAGGAGAGCTGCTGGCCTGCCTTGCCAGCTGAGCTTTCTGTACCTGCACTGAAGGAACAGCCTGACCCTCCTGGAAGAAGCAGTTTTCTGCAGCTGAAATCTTAGTGCAGAAGTGTGGGAGAAATCTGCTGTTCTGGGAGCAGCCTGGCTGTTCCTTGATCAGTGGGTTTATGCTCCCTGGCAGTGACTTGGACTTGGGAAAACACAGCTGAGTTGCTCAGAAAAAGAACAGACCTTTCCTTCAGTCCTTCACTTGGGTTTCCGTTTCCATCGGTGCCTTGCGGAGCGTTGCAGGCATGCGCCCTCTTGCTGCCTCGTCCGAAACCAGGATGAGGAGTTGAGGAGGTGCTGCCAAGGTTAACAGCGGGTAAAGGAGCGGGTACATGGTAAAGAATTGCCAGGACAGCCTTCTCTGACGGAGTCTGAAGCACTCTGTGCTGTGTATTCCTCCCCTCCTGGTTCCAGGGAGGCGGTGTGCAGGCTGGGGGCAGCAAATGCGCATGGGAAGAGGCAAAGCTGAGGGGGAGCTTCGGCTTGTTTGCAGGGAAAACATCTTTTTT
Source organism: Donacobius atricapilla (assembly GCA_013397315.1). NCBI lineage: Eukaryota > Metazoa > Chordata > Aves > Passeriformes > Mimidae > Donacobius > Donacobius atricapilla. The sequence continues at coordinate 16,773 of WBMY01003004.1, read as the reverse complement.
TTGTTCTGCATAAAAGCCAGGCAGAAATAACCACTGATACTGCTTGTTCAGCAGAGATTTATGCTATCTTTCCTTTGGAGGTAAGAGCTGTCCGGTGGGATTGCGCGGTGGGAGCTGAGCCACATCCCTGCAAACTGAGCGGGCGTGCGCACGGAGAGGGCAAAGCCTGGAGAGCTCCGGGCACAGCACGGGCACAGGGCAACGTCCTGTGAGCTCCAGGCACAGGTGTGACACAGGGAACAGGCAGCTCCAGCCTGGGTTTGGAGGGGCTGTTCAGAAGTGCGATTGTGGAGGAGGGGGATTGGGAATGGGATTGGGATTGGGATTGGCATGGTCAGGGTATGGCTCTGTCCTGCTCAGCACACCCTGCTCGCTTCTCCCTCCTCGCTGCCCCTAAAGCTCCTTCCGAAGAGTAGCAGACTTTGGCTCAAATGAGATTTTGCCAGCATCTGATTGGTCTTTTGTGCCCATACCCTTCCTAGTCTCAGTATTTCCCAGTTTCTGGAGCACGTAGCCTGTGCCACATAGGTATCTTTCCTGGAGCCAGGAAAACTGGGATGGTGTTGGCCACAATGCTGTTCCTGTTTCTAAAGGAAGGGTGCTGGGCTCAGTAAGGGCCCAGTGTCTTCAGGATCCTTGGCTTTTAAAGCTGTATTTCCAAAAGCCTGGAAGCTGGAATCTGCATCTCTTTGATGTGCGGCGAAGCTGAAAGTGCTCAGATATTTTCTCTTATTTATTAATTGAATTTTAGTGTGTTTTTTTTATTTTTTTAAATATCGGAAGGTTTTTTTTAATGGAGGAAGAGCTCCAAGAATGAGCAGCAGCAGCTTTTGAAGTGTCAACGTCACTGAACGTGGTTGAGTATGAACAAATGCTGCTTCCTGTCTCCATGGCTGGAGCCACCGCTCCCAGGGAGGACACAAAGCTGGATTGCTGTGCATCTCAGTTATAGGTGCAGCAGGAGCAAGGACAGCACAGGCTGTTTCAGCCCGTGGGATGGATCTCAGTGGTGCTGTGAGGCTGACTCAGAGCTGCTGGAGCCAGCGCTGCACCATCAGGGCTCACACGTGAGTTGGACCTGCCAGCATCTGCTCTGCCCTTGCCACGTTTGTCTCACCCGTGGAGATTTCATCCGGGAGGAAGCAGCTTGAAGCACAAACAGCTGCTGCCAGGGAAGAATGGCACTAGCAGATCAAATCTGAATTATCTGTGTCTGTCCTCTTCGTGGCATTATCTATTTTATGGTGATAGGACCTGTTCTGGTGGCATGATATTCCCTGGTCCCACTGCAGTTGTTTTTGATGAGTGGTGCCCACCTTGTCTGTTTGGAAAGCAGGTGGGATGTGCAGACCTTTTCTCTTGCAATGTTTAAATCCCAAACTGTTTCTGCAGTGATGTAACAGAGGGAAATACAGCCAGCATGGGACACTGGACCCTGACACATCAGCTCCTCTCATCACTGCTGGAAGTTGCTTTGTATCAGTTGTGGACATGACAGTAATGGGAGCCAGGAGCCCTGGATCAGTGCCCTCTGGACAAGGGTCTGGAATGACAGGACAAGGGGAAATGGCTTCCCACTGCCAGAGGGCAGGGTTAGATTGGAAATTGGGAAGAAATTCTTCTTCTGGGCACAGGGTGCCCAGAGAAGCTGTGGCTGCCCCTGGATCTCTGGAAGTGTCCAAGGCCAGGTTGGACAGGGCTTGGATCAACCTGGCATAGTGAAAGCTGTCCCTGCCCATGGCAGGGGGTGTTGTAATGAGATAGGCTTTAAGGTCCTTTGAAACCAAACCATTCTAGGATTGTACAATCCCTCATTAACTGGATTGGGAGCTGCTGAGCACAGGAAGGAGGTGGATTAGAAAGCATTGTGTTTCCACAGGCAGGGCTGTGTGCTGCCCACGGCGCTTGGGCTGTGCTCACGGTGTGAGAAGCCTCAGACAGACCTCTGATCTGAACAGGGGACTTGGAAATCTTCTCACCTAAAAGCTGCCTGGAATGAGATCAGGGAGCACAGAGCCAGGGGAGGACACATGGATTGAGGCCATAGCCAGGGTGGGCCAAGCCCTTTCTGCTTGGAGGCTGTGATGGAGCTGTGCTGTCCTGGTTGTGTCTGTTACACTACTGTGCCCCAGCAGGTTAATAGGAATCTTTTCTTTTTCATTTTCTTTAGCAAATATCAATTCCCTGGGGGCATGGGGGTCCTTTGCCTGTCTTCTGTGTTTAACTGAAGGAGTGCTTGTGATGATTCTACTTCCATAGTGGATTTATCCTCTGTAGTTAGTTTGCAAAGGAAACCAGTAAAAGCTGTTCTTCCAGTTGAGAAGAGCTAATCTGCATGTGTAGCTGGAAATAGCATCTCCTCTCTCCATCCTACTGTGATAACCAGCTCCTTTTGAGTCTTAGGATCTTGCACTGTGTCCTTGCTCTAAAGGACCTGCACAAGACATTGGTGATTCCATCTGATCTTGAACTGAAACCTGGTAATTTTGGAATACTGCAGGGCTGTCAGTGCCAGGGTGGTGAGGGATGCTCTGGGGCAGCTCCTGCCCAGTGCCAAGGGGAAGCCAGGTGCCCTCTGGTTTCCCACGGAGCTCTCTGTCAGAATTGGGCCGGGTTTTGTGCTGCTCACATTAAGTTGAAAGAAAGCACAGGAGAGAAACAGCTTCTAAGAGGCTTAAAAGCAACAGGCTTTCTTTTCCTCCTGGGAAGGGCACACAGCCAACATCTTGCTCTTTACAGATCTTTTAATAAGCAGAATATTGCATTAGGAACAACTGAGCCTGCCAAGTACGAACAGCATGGCCCTGCATCCCACAGCTTCCTTCATCCCGTGCTCGTGTGGCTTTGGGAGCCGGGGCTGTCACCATTCCCTCCGGGGCAGGGTGGCAGCCTTAATGGCTGGCTCACCCTGGGGCTGTTGCGCATTCTGATGGGTGTTGGTGGAGCGGCTTTTGGAGGACTCCTCCTCTCCTGCATTTTCTTGCCAGCTGCTTTGATGGGGGGACTGAGGCTGGGGAGTGTTGAAAGAGTATTACAATAAAGCAGCATCTGAGCAGGAATGGGAGATGTTAGAAAAGCTGTGGGCACAGTTGACCTGTGAGGGCAAGGAAAGCTCCCTAGCAGGCCGGTGTCCCAGGTAAGGACTCTGGGATGCTCTGGTTGGGCTAGGCTTATCCAGAACCCCTGCAGGTATGGGGACAGGGAGGTCTGAGGCTCCTGGATGTGCAGGGTTGGCTACTTTGAAAAGAGTAAATCCTCCTTTTCTTCACATCCCCACTGAGCTAAAAGGAGCACGGCCCAGTTTGTGGCTTTGTAGGTCACTGAAGGAGAAGGCAGGCTCTGCTGTGTGCCTGGAAATGCTTTGTGCCATGGCAGCTCTGCTTCCCTGGGCTCTTAAGGGAGAAACTGGAGTGAGAAGCAGGAGGAAGATGACTCCCAGCTGCCCCAGTGCTACTCTCCGAAGCTCTGTGGCTGCAACAGCACTTCAGACCTTGGGGGAGGAACTCTAGTCAGGAAACATGGACATCCTGGGGGAGAGCCTGTGTCTGTCAGGAATCTGCTCAGCTCCTGGGGAGATCATTGTGCTCCTGTGTGAGCAGCCACAGGTGATGGTGCTCATCCAGGGATTGATTAAATTTCCTGCTACCTTGCAGGAGGCTGCTTGGTGGCAGGGAGCATGAATAGGAAAAAAGGAGTAGAATAAAGCAAAGCCATGCAGGTGAGGGAGGGATGTGTCTACCTGCCGTGCTGGCCAAGTCTTTGGCTCTGCTTGACCCAGTCAGCTGCAGGTGGAGGTGGCCAAGCCCCACGGGCACCTCTGTGGGCACACCTGCAATTCAGGGCTGGGGCAGCACTGGCTGCCTGGCCTGGTGCCTGTGCAGGCTGTGCCATGCTGGGGAGGTTGGTGTGCTCTGGGCTGGCTGCCCAGCACGTGGCACTGCTGCCAGCAGAAGGGACAAGGAGGGTCACATTTGCCACTGGCCTATTGGGGGTGAAGGAGGGAGCTCCCAGCACTGGACCCTGGGCTCTGACAGCAATGTCACCCTGTCCCATGCCTGATGGCAGCTGTCCCAAGCACTGAGTGAGCAGCCTCTCACTTGTATTTCCCAATTTAGTCACATCCTACCAGCTATAACTGAGCCAGTGGAAATGGAGAAATCAGGTTTCTAGATGTTGTGGCACTTCCTTGGATCTCAGAGGGTGTCAGTGGGGCTTTGCCATGTTCAAAGGACACAGAGCCTCATGCCTGCCATTGAGAGGGCACAGGGCAGGCTCCTGCCCAGGGGAGAGAAGGGGTTTGGTGTGGCAGCCAGGACAGTGCTGCAGCTGTGACTCCTCTCCATCTCTGTATTTGCTATCTCCTTTTACACAGATCCAGAAGCTGCCTTCCAAACTGCGCTGCTCAGAGGAGCTGCTTCTCTCAGCTGTCCAGGCCTCTGAGCTGGTGCTGTGGGAAAGAGGACAGGTAAATTCTACCCCATGCAAAATAACAGCTCCAGCTGTTAAATATGGTCTTACCTTAACTCACTGGATTTATTTAGAGATTTATTTAGAAATGCTCTGTGGGTTTGCACCCTCTGTCCCAGAGTTTGTGCTTCAGGTTCAGGGTGGGGGTCCTGCCATCCCTCAGGGCTCAGCTTTGTGTCACTGAGGGTGGAGGTGGGGGCTGTGGGCAGCTCTTCCCCACCTCTGGTACCCAACGATTCAGCCCAGGCACCTGGCACAGCACGTTCCAGCCCAGCACTGCCCTCGAGTGGGGCCATGCAGTCCAGAGCTGCCCTGATGAGCTGCTGTGCACCAGGTAGGCTTTGCAGGGAGCCCCATGGAGCTGGCAGGAAAATTTTACACCTTGGAGTTGCTGCCTGGTCAGAGGCTGTCCAGCTCTGGGGCCATACCCCTGGTTCTGCGCTGGGGGGAAGCTGAGGCTGGTGCAGTGGTGGCACCTCTGTCCCCAGGCACCATGCCAGCTCCAGGTGCCTGTGGCACCAAAGGCTGGTGTCACCTCAAGGCTTCTGTCCCTGCAGGGCTGCCTGGAGCCATGTCGAATGACCCACCCCCTCCCTACCCGGGGGGCCCCTCGGCGCCGCTGATAGAGGAGAAGCACGGCCCACCCTCTGCACCAGGTACTGGGGGTGTCCCCGCTGCTCAGGGGAGACCGTGCCAAGCAGAAGTGGAGGTTCCCTGGGACTGGCCTGGCTGTGGCCTCTCCCCCACAGCCTGGGGAGGGTGGTGCAATGCCTGACTCCATCTGTCCCCATGTTCACCCCTGGGGGAGGCAGGAGGGGTCCTAGGGGCAATGACAAGAGCAGGAAGCACTCCCAGCTCAAAGCCTGGCACTGCTCCCTGCTGTGGGGTGAATTTGGGTTTCTTGTGGCTCAGAAGATGCAGCTTAAGGGGGTCCCCCCACCTGTTGCCACCTCGTCTCCTTTCCTTGTTGGGGTTGACACCCACACACACCCTGACACAGCCAGGACACCATCTTCCCCTTGGTTCTACTGCCTCCTTGGCTGCTGACTGTGTTTCCTTTCAGAGGGTGTCACGCCCGTGGTGGGACAGCCCCAGGGGGTTCCCATCCCCCCTCCTGAGTTCGGACCCCCGCCATATGAGCCCCCCTCGCAGCCGGGGTTCGTGCCCCCCCACATGCCCACGGATGGCTCTGGGCCCTATGTGCCACCAGGTGAGTCCTGCAAGGGGCTGGGGGACACGGGGTGGGGATCAGCAGCACTTTCCTGGTGCCCCGGGGAGTGGGGGGGACACAAGAGGGGGTTGGGGCTGCAGGTTCCCTGGGATGGGCTGGGGGGTACAGTGCCTGTAGCAGGGCTTGCCCCAGGTCTGTACCCCAAGGGTGATGTTGAAGCAGGGTGGGGGCCTCCCCAGTAAGGATCTGGCCTCTCCTGCCATGTACGAAGGTACTCACTTGTTTGTGTTTCTCATTCACAGCAGGATACTACCCACCCCCAGGCCCTCACCCCCCCATGGGCTACTACTCTGCCCCAGGCCCCTACCCCTCTCCTGGTGGCCACACGGCCACAGTGCTTGTCCCACCGGGAGCTGCCACCACAGTCACAGTGCTGCAGGGAGAGATCTTCCAGGGTGCCCCTGTGCAGACCGTGTGTCCCCACTGCCAGCAAGCCATCACCACCAAGATCTCCTACGAGATCGGGCTCATGAGCTTCCTTCTTGGCTTCTTCTGCTGCTTTGTGGGGTAGGTGCTGCAGGCAGAGCTGGGGCCTCCTGTTGGGTGCTCAGCGTGGTCCTGGGTAGCCCCGGTGCTGGTGGTTGTGGCTGAGCTGTTGGGCATGGTGGGGACCGTGGCACAGAGGTGGCACTGGAGCAGCAGAGGGGTTCCTGGGGTGACAGCCCCTACACTTCCATCTCTTGCCCACGGCCCAGAGTGAACCCCATGCCCAGGGGCCGCCCCAGCTCAGCATCTCTGCCTCTCCCTGTGCTCTAGGTGTGATCTCTGCTGCTGCCTGATCCCCTGCTTGTTCGATGACTTCAAGGACGTGACACACACGTGTCCCAACTGCAAGGCCTACATCTACACGTACAAGCGCATGTGCTAATGGCGCCCCGGGAGGCACCGGCCCCGCCCGCTCCGTCCCCGCGTGTGCATCGCTCCTCGCTTGCCGCGGTGCTGTGTCCGTGTTATCCCCGGCTCCCTGCCCCGGGCCGCCGGCACCTGCCCCAGCGCTGCTCCTCACTGCCAGCAGGTGGATTGGTGACGTGGTGACAGGGCAGGGAGGCCATGGCCCCGGCACTGTGTGGGGGCTGCCTGCAGTGCACAGCAGTGGGGGCAGCACTCTGCACCCCATTCCGCTCCGGGGTGTGAGCGCGGCCCCTCTCACCTGGAGCAACGCTGGGAAGAGCAGCAGCTGCTGGAGGTGCCCACCCCAGTCCTACAGGGCAGGGGGTGCCTGGCTGCAGGGATGTGCTGGGATGGGAGGCCAGGAGGGGACCCAAGCAGCCCCTGGTGCCTCAGGGGATGCAGCACAACCTTTGTGGCACTTTCAGGAAGGGGCTCAGTGACAAGGAGACAGGGCACTGCCACACACCAGGTTTCTGTGTGGTCCAGAGCCCCCTCCAGCCCCGTGGCAAAGCCCCTTCCCGAGGGGAGGCAGAGCTGCCCCTAAGCAGGGAGAGGGGCCCGGCAGCAGCACTGCACCCTTATCAGCACCTCCGTCCTGCCCGGTGGCCACTCCAGCTGCATGCGCCTCCTCCCAGCCCCGCCACGGCTCTGGGGACAGGGCCAGCCCCACGCGGCCCCCGCCCCAGGGCAGCCTGAGAGCCAAACCCGCACCCGGCATGTCCTGGCTGCCCGGCACGTAGAGTAGAGGAGTTTGTTACCAGGCTCAGCTCCGGAGCCGTCCTGGGCCCGGCTGGGGCTGTAGGGTCCTCCTTGCATGTGGTGTAGGGGGTATTTTTAGCTCACTCACGTGGGGCAGAGGGAAGGGGCAAGCGACAGGAGCTGCCAGCAGCACTCCCACAACGGGGGCAAGAGGACCCAGGAGCCAAGTTCAGCCTCTCGGGGCTGCTCCTACCTCCCCTGCCGCTGCAGCTCCCAGAGAGAAGTGGGGGGATCTCTCAGCACACAGGTCTGCAAACAGCCTGGCCTGCACGGGCAGCTGCTGTTTGCTCAGGGGTGGAACTGTGGCACTAGTCAGTGTTTTTATGTAAATAAAGAACAGACCCTGAACTCCTGTGCATCTTTTCTTCTCTCCTGCTCTAAATTTGCAGCCGAGGTGCCTGCAGGGAAGCTGAGGATGAGGGCAGGGTGGGGGTACAGTGGTACCAAGCACGGGAGGAAGAACAGCAGCTTCCTTACCCTACCAGGAAGCCCCAAGCCCTGACAGCACTTGGCTGTGTCCTCTGAGGCAACGAGCCTCCCGCCATGGAAACCCCAGGGGAAATAGCAGGGACAGCGGGGTGCTAGGGCAGGAGCTTCTCGGACTGCATGAGTCAGAGACACGTGAAACAGTGTGGGTCTGCACTCCCTTTTCTCCCCCTTAACCCCCTCCCCAGCCTCCCCCTTTACATAATGATGTATTCTTGGCTTTCCCCTGCTACAGCATTGCAACTTTTTATTCCAGTCAAGGCTTCAGGAAAAATAACCAAACAAGCAACCCTCAACCCCAGAGTTGCACAATACACATCTGTCACCTCCATACCCCACCCTGGTCCTGCCCCCATCCCCAGGGAGCTCCCTCCAACAGGAGTCAGACTTAAGTTCTTCGGATATTGCACCAATGAGGACACTCCTCTGAGCTAACAGCCCCATGGCACAGCCTCAGCTTCTCAGGGTAGGAAAGCAAGTGCTCGTTGTTTGAAAGGCTGATGACACATTCTGTGGATGCAACCCAGGGCAGGAAACTCCCTCCAGACACCGCTTCAGTGATGGAGATGAAAAGCCAAGCATGTGAAGCCTTAGCCAGGACAGGACAGGGTATCTCTAGCCTTAAAAGCTGCCCCAGCCTGGGCAGGGCAGTGCTGCAGTGGAGTCCTCCCCCTCTGGCACTGACCAGTCCTGTGCACTAGTCAGCTAAAGACATTGTGTTACAGTGGTTGCAAGGAGGCTTGGACAGTCCCGCGGGATTCCCGTTTATTTCCTTACTCCCAACTCTGCAGCCAACTCACCACCAGAAAGGGAAAAGTCAGAAAAGGGGCAGGGCACCTCTCTCCCCTTGTGCCCGTCACAGGATGTACCAGGCTGCAGCTCCCGCTGCCACGGCCATGCAGGCTGCCAGCACCAGCTGCACCAGGGGCTGCCTGGCCAGGCCCACAGCAGCGTGGAAGGGGCAGCCGGGCCCTGCCGTGCCTGCAGGACACAGAAAGCACCGTTAGCACTGCCAGTCCTGTGCCATGCCCCTGGCAGCCCTCTCCCTGCCACCACCTACCCAGTTTGTCTGCATAGTAAGGGCATTTGCGGATGTCTCCTTTTCCATCATGGACTGGAAGGCCTCCATCTTGGGCTTCTTCTGCCAGCGACCTGCCGATCTTGTCCAGCTCATCAAACACCTGCAAGCGGTCACAGGGAGCATGTGAAGCAGGCAGAGCCAGGCAGCTCTCACCAGACCCCTGCAATCATCTGGGGAACAGGCCAGCACCAGTCCTGCCTCCCCTGTCCCCAGACACCTTTTGGGGCACCCACTGCAGAGCTGTGGTGACACCTTGCAGCTCCAGGAAGGCACAGCCCATCCCAGGAGCATTCAGTCAGAGCCAGAGCAAGGCAGCACCAGCCTGCTGCTCACTTCCCATCCTGCCGTGGGTGGGAGTGTGGGGCAACAGACTCCCCCTCGCTTGCTGCAGAGCCTTGGAGGATCCCAGCCCCTCTCACTGCCATGGATTCCATAAGGATCCTGACAAATGAGCCAACAACCACACCTCACCATGTTTCTGGCCAGTTTAAATCACACTGGCTACAAGCATAGGATTAGAAGTTCCATCCAGTAGCTAAATCTGTGTTCAGCCCCTGGGGCAAATGGCAGCTCAGTCAGGTTTGATGAGAGGCAAACGCTGTGGGAGGAACAGGAGGCTCCAGACATTTTTGACCATAGGGCAACAAGTCAGACATGAGACAGGAGATGAACTGTCACCAGGGTGGTGCAGCACTCACACTGTTTGAGGCTGTCTTAGCACAAGAGCTCTGCTCCCCTCACTGCTTCACAGCCACACAGCCTATGAGAATCTTGAAGTCCTATTAATTTTGCCTTAATCAAGGGCTTGGCTGTAGTGTTGGAGCATGGGAGGAATTCCAGCCTGGCACTGGCTCCAGAAGCTCGTGAAAGAGCTAGTTCAACTAGAATCCAACCCCCCAATGAGGGACTGTGGTGGTCTCAGTCCCAGACCACTGCCTGGGTGAGTGGTGTGGCTGAATTAACCTGGGCCAGACCTAAAAACGGCAGCACCTACACGTACAGGAGATCAAGGGATTTGTTTAGTACCTGCATGTTAAATCTGAAGGCTTTGTTGGCCTCTTCCACGATCCTTTCCTTGGTGTTCTTGTCCAAGTCCAGAGCATTCATTCTTGCTCTGTAAAGCTGCTTGAACTGCTGTGCATTGGAAATGTTGTCAAACACGTAGAATTGGATCCCTTCCTCAGTACTGGGCAACTTCAGGGCCCTCTGGGCTACCTTCTTCAGCACCTGGCCACCTGAGAGGTCCCCCATGTAGCGTGTGTAAGTATGAGCCACCAGCAGCTCTGGCTCGTGTTGTCCCACATGATGGATTCTGTCCACATATTGCTGAGTAGCCTCTGAACACTGGATCTTTTCTTTCCAGTCTTCCCCATAGAAATATTTGAGGTCTTTGGCCAAAGCTTCTCTCCGGTGAAGCTCTACGGGGAAATACAGAGGAGCAAAGACTGGGTTGTCCTTGTTGTGATCCATCTCCTCTTCCAGAGCAGAGTAGGTGAAGTAAAGGGCCACGGTGGCCAGCTACGGACAGAGCACAGCTCATGTGAGAAGCTGCTCACTAGATGGGCACAATCATGCCTACTCCCACCTACATGGAACTGGGGTAAACAAGAGGAAACCCCCAGGCTTGGCACAAAACCAGCCTGGAGAGCCTGTACCAGGCAGGCACTGCTGAAAGAGCAAAGGCTCTGCTCTATAGACCTCCAGAGCACCCCCAGGGCTGTGGGGCTCTGCCTTGGAGTCTGCATCTAAGAGGTGGGGAGCAGATCAGCACTCACCTTGAAGAGCTCCTTCTTGATGCGCCCCTTCAGGAAGTCCTTGACAAACTGGGTGTTCTCCGCACGGTCGTGCGATTCCTTTGTCCCTTCCTTCAGCAGCTCCGAAAGGTCCAAGGGGCTGCAGGCAAGCAGGAGAGCTCCTTTCACCCCACGGCCTCATGCAGCAATGAGTTTGCCCCTGCTGTGCCTGGAGGGATCCCCCTCTGGTTTAGCTGGCAGCTGCTGGAGGAAGCAGCAGGGTGGCAGCAGCCCGTATGCCAGCCAGCCTTGCCACTCCAGCAGGGCTGGGGCTCACCAGGGGCTCTGGCCCAGGACGCTGAAGCAACTGCCAAGGAGCTGCTGATCCCTGCACCATGACTTTTGCTGCTCATCCATGCCAGCCCAGCAACACCACACAAGGAAGCCTTGAGCATATGGGGAGCAACTATCAGGGCAGGCTAAAGGGCATGGGAGCCTTGGTGGTATCTTCTGCTGGAGAAAAAAAAGGCTCGGGTAGGTCCCCAGCTTTCCCAACCTGGGTATCAACTGTTGGAGAAGAGATGGGAGCTGAATGGCAGAACAGGGCAAGAACATCCTTAAAAAGTTTATTTCTCCTGAATTACGCTGGTTTTTCAAGTTTCCACAAGATGCCTTGCTTTAAAAAAGACCCAAAACATTAAAATCTATGATTTTAGGCTACAGGCACTGCACCTACCTGGACATAGAATCACAGAATGAGCTGGGCTGGAAAAGACCTTTGAGATCATCAAGTCCAACCTATGACCTAACACCTCCTCATCAACCAAACCATGGCACTGAGTGCCACGTCCAGGGACAGTGACTCCACCACCTCCCTGGGCAGACAGTTCCAGTGCCCAATCACTCTTTCAGTGAAGAATTTTTTCCTGATGTCCAACCTAAACTTCCCCTGGTGCAGCTTAAGGCTGTGTCCTCTCCTGTCAGTGCTGCCTGGGAGAAGAGACTGACCCCACCTGGCTACAGCCACCTTTCAGGTACAGTATCAGGACACTGGTACAGTATCAACACACACTCAAATCATGCCAAAGTGCACCTTACAATTTTTATCACTAGTTGGCTACAGCTAACACATTCGTGTTAGCTCAGAAAGAGACTCTGAACACTCCAGACCCACTGAGTGTGCCAGCAGAGCCAGCAAACATTAACTTCTCATGAAGCTGAGCTTGTCAAGTCAAAGAAGTTGACCAGCCTGTCTAGGTCTTCTAGGAAGCACCCTAGTCACCTTTCCTGTTTTCCAAGACTGAAGCCTTGGCTTTTAGAACACGTGTGTGAATTTATTTTTTAAAGTAACCTCCTAGAAAATGTCCTTGACTAGACCTGGGTATTCTGCAAAGGCAAGAGCTCACCAGAGCAGAGTTCACATCTAGAGTCAGTTTTCAAAACAACAAGCCTGCCCAGCAAGCCATGGAAAACTGGCTCCTCTTGGCCAGCAAGACACAAACACAGCTGCCAAATAGTTAAAGTGTTTCTGAAATGTGACTTTCATAACAGAGACTGAAAAACCAACCGTTTGTTGTCAGCCCTGCCAGATCACTCTTTTCCATCCCTTCCACCCTCACAGCACAGTTTGACTGAAGAGATTTCACAGCACATGTATTTGATGAATCACTTACTGGATCCCTCACTTCTTTCAGATGAGAAGGATCACTCTTTTACCTGGAAGATCTCTTCTTGCCTTGCCCAAGGCTGTGTCTGTGCCATTGTGCAGGCCAGAACTCACCTGACAGCGTTATCTTCCATTTCCTCATAGTGCAAGAGGTCCTCCTCTCCCGCCTCCGGGCTCTCCAGGGCCGATGGCATTGTGGTCACTGCTGGGGATCAGTCTGAAAAGCAAAATCAGAGAGGGGTTATCGGGGAAGCTGCCTTAGCAAAGGGATGGGTGTGAAATGAACAGACCAGCAAGGAGCTCTCTGAGCAGCTCTACCAGGCAAGGCAGTGAGGAGCAGCCTCTGGCTGTTTCCACCTCACACCAGGCACTTCCAAGGATGCAGATTTTCCTGTTCAGTCCAGCTACCTCAGGTGAACCTCAACACTGACACCCAGTTCACAAAACATTAAGCTCTGAGGAGACCTACGACACAGCAGCCTGCATTCAGCATCCCCAAGATGGCACCTGGCTGAAGATGAGACCTCTGTGTTGGGAATCTGCACTGGACTTGTGAGTAGGCTGCTTTCCCCTGGGGCCACCAAATATTTCCCCCAATGTCACATTCTGAGCAGAGTAACTGGAAAGGGAAGTCCCTCTCCTTCACTCAGGAATTAAAACAAACTACATTTCCACACCACTACAAAGCTTCCTTGGAAGAAAGCAGTGGTGAATTAGGTCAGCTGAGCTCTGAAGTCAGGCAGCTCAAAGGGGAAACAGGAACATTTCCTGTGACAGAGTAGAGGAAGAGAAACTTCCAAAGCAGGGGCAGATTTCACTGCTCTGCCTTTCCTGGGCCACTCTCCAAGCAGAGTGAGGTGCAGACAGCTCCTGCTCCCACTCACACCCTATTCTCCTGCCTGGCAGAATTGACTTCAAATCCCATAAGTAACTAGGTTCCCCCTTTATTTGCAAAAGGAAGTAAAATCTCCTTGGATGTAACAGGATGCACAAGCCTTACTCAGGAGCAGGAACAACACACACCTGGATTACATTGGCTGGGCACAGAAATCCAGGCACCTCATTTATAAAATGGACCTGTAATCAGCTTTGTGCAGAACAACACCACCTTTCAGGGGGCCCTGGGAGAGGAGCAAGGGGCTAAGCTGATGCTGGCTCTTCGGAAAAAAGCACTCACCAGGAGAACCATCCTTGTGTTCCCCCACTTCAGTCCAGCCCCCCTTGCTGGGCTGCATCCATGGATTCACTGCTCAGCCCACAGCTGGGGACTGGGAGAACCAACAAGCAGCTGCCTCAAGCTGGTCAGCACAGCGCCAGCACTGGCACAACAGCTCGCATGAGCACACCAGTTAGAAATTAATTGCTCTCCAGTTCCTCACCCCAGTTTCTAAACCCTGTTTCACAGCCACCCTCAGTGCTCTCCACATTCCAACCGGGAGCCAGGGCTGATCCCCATCCTCAGGTGCAGCACAAGGCTTCCCCCAGCTCAGGCACAACACCTGGTCTGGGGGACTCACCACCAGGTGAAGGTTTCCCCTGTGATCACACAGTCTTTACGGTCCCTGGGACTTGAATTCCCCAGGGGAAGACTGACCAAATGCATTATTTTGTGATGCCAGGAGCCCAGGGCTGGGACAGAAGTCATTCAGAGTCATATGGGGCGGCAGCCCTACATTCTCACCAGCCCTCCCTTGACATGGCACAGTGCACCTCCCCACCCCAGATCAGTCCAGCCAGAAAGCAGCTTTAGGTGCCGTGCTGTCTGTGTGATCACTCGCTAGGCAGCTCACCTCAGGGACCCATCTTCACTCCTCACACAGCTTCAGCCATTGGGAGATGCCCACTGTGGGGCAGGGAAACCAAAGCACAACGGCAAATGAGCCACCTGAGCTCAGCCAGGAGCCTGTTGTGGGCACAGGAGGAGCAGGGCACTCGCTGCCTGACAAAGCAGATCCAGCTCTGTGCCACCCTGCCTGCTCTGCTCACGGCAGCCAGGACGTTCTCAGGAGATGCAAATTCCAAAATGAAACTAGACAAACTAGTTCCAATTTATCTTCTACTCCCAGAAAGCCAGAGTCCTGGAGGTGAGGTGTGCTGTCTCCACATGCCTGCAACAGCCCCTGGTACAAAGCAGCAGGTGAGAGCAGAGCACTTGAGCTGCACTCATCCTTTGGGAGAGGCCATCATGACATCAAATCCAGTCCAAAGGAACACACCAGGTCAGGCCTCAAAAATTAGTGGTTAGCAGCAGTGGCTCAAGGTTCCCAATGGCCAGACAAAGATGGCCTTGAGATCAACACATCTGGTCACTCATCAAAGCTTCCACTGCCACACCCTGAGCACACTCGTGTTCACACAGGAACCTGGTTCTCCATGTCACACAGGAAACCTAGTGGGGTCTCAGAAGCCTTCACTCAACCCTGCTACCAGTGCTGTGGAAGCACAACTAATGGGAATGGTGAATGACTGTCCCAGGAGCACAGTCTGCTGTGGGGAGCAGGGGTTACCACGCAAAAAGTCATTGAAGGCCTTTGGTGCATTCTCAGACTTGTACTTCTCCTGGCATGTTTGCAGGGGTCAGCCTGACAAGTTCTTCTCTGTGGCAGTGGCAACACCAGTCCCTGTAGCCCCAGGTGAGGGCAGAACTCGTGCAGGAAAATGTGGAAGCTGAGATTTTTTCCCAATATAGTCTCTAGCACAGACACGTCCGCAACAAGACAAGTCAGCACAAACCAACCCCATCCTTCCCCGTGCTGGGTTATTGCAGAACTGTCAGCAGAGGCAGTCAGAGCCACTGTGTCTCACCACCACACACCGTTGCTATAACTCAGAAACTGGCAACTGCAAGCCCCAGTTTGTGATCACAGTCCTGGTTTCTCTGCTCCTTTGAAAGGGAGCATGTCCCACACACCAAGGAAGAGGCTCAGGCAGGGCCACCTTCTCTGCAGGGCTGGAAAATCATTTCATTTGCTGCAGGGAGCTCTGCTCATCCAGGACCTGGCTGATGTTCAGGGTACCTCCCAGCGCACAGAGAGAGCCTGCCTGGGAGCAATCCAACAGCTACCACTTGGGACAGCAGGGACAGAGAGCAGGGAGGAGGTTTGGAACAGGACATCTCAGCATTCCAAACATTTCTTTCCCAATGACAGTGTTCCAACTCCTGGAGAAAACACCTCTACCTCATCTGGATGTGTGCAGTCTGTCCCTACACACATCTTCTCACCAAGCTGTACGCCCCAGATGCGCAGCTGTTTTTCTCAGGGTTGGAAGACAATTAATACCAATAATCCCAAACCTTTTGAAGGAAGAAAATACTGCTGCTGCAGGGAAGGAGGACTGGAAGCCTAGACTTGCTTGGGCACTCTGGGAGAAGTTTGGTAACTCACAAACACCCAGGCAGTTCATATCTGCTGTTTAACTTTCATACAACTTCAAGGCATTTCCCCCACACACAGAGCTCAGTGTGGTTGGACATACCATCACTGCAGCAGAAACAAACCTCAGAACCCCAGGCCTAGAGGCTTGAAGAATCAGCCTAGAGGTTACCTGACAATCCCAGCAGGAGAGATTTCCCATCTCGTTCTGAGGAGGGATTTGGCACGGGCAGCTGCCGGAAATGGAGCCTTATAGACTAAATTACCACATTACCTGATTCCAGGTAGGTGGAAGATTTCACCTGGACACAGCCTAAATTGAGGCAGTAATTCAAGTCCCAGACACTTCTAGCAATGCCCACACAAACACTCCTTCTGTCTTCTAGAGCCGCAGCCCAGAACCTCAACAAACCAACCAAAGGAAGCTCCTGGTGAGCTCAAGGACCTTGTCCAGTTGTTGTGCCCTTTGGTGGTGGCCCTTGTGCCAGGCAGCCCATCAAGAACCTATTTTCTCACCCTGCCTATGCAAACAGCCAAGGGGCAAGTCAGGGTTGGCTCTGGGTAGAGAAAGAACACATTGTGACAGACACACACAGTTATACCAACCAGCCTTTGTTCAGCAGAGAGCCAGTGCTTGCCCTGGCGGTCATGTCGGCTACCAGCTGTGCCTGGGACACACCAAGCAGGGCCAGTGACAGGCACTTAAGGCTGATATGCGCAATGCAGCGCTGCGTGTAGGCGCTAAGGCTTGAACAGGACAATAACCAGTAACGGAAAAGGAGGAACAGTAAGAGGCCTTCGTTCTCCAAGTGCTTCTCTGAGCCCCGCGGGTCCAAGGAAAGCCGCCGGGAGCAAGCAGCGTAGGGCTCCAGTCCCCGGAGCCCCGGGCGTCCCTCCCGAGCCGCCGTGCAAAGTCACTGCAGGGCTCTGAGGACCCAGCGCTGGCACACGCTGCCGGCCGCTGGGCAGGCGTTCGCCCGTGCGGACACAGGGCAGGGTCCGGGAGGGCTGAGCACGGCCGGGCCGGCGGGCGGGCAGCGCCCGGCCTCGCACGGGCACACGGCTCGCGGGCCGACGCTGCGGGC
>WBMY01003003.1:1426937-1438468 GCA_013397315.1 Donacobius atricapilla | reverse complement strand
GGGCGCTGGGAGCGCTGCCTTCTCTCCTTACATTAATAAAAATTTTACAGCACGGTGGCAGGAAATGCATTTTCAGTTCATCTGCTGCAGCTATTAGATTACCAGGAAATGGCTGGCTGGCCGGCGGCCAGGGCTCCGGAGGGCTGCGGCGCAGGGGAAAGCGAGCGGAGCGCTAGGACGAGTCGATGGCACCGGTCCCCATCCTCCTGGATGTTCCCGTGCTGTGACACGCTGNCTGTGCCCACCCGCTCTCCCTGGGTCCTGGATGCGAGGCTCCCTGGGGATTCTCCGAGCTGGCGGGGATGGAGCTGGTCCCTGCTGCTTTGGGACATGGGACGAGCAGGGGAGGTGTCTCCTGATGAATCTGCTCCCGCCCGAGACCAACAGAGTCCAACTGGCCACAGACTTTGCCACAGGCTGTGCTGTGCTGGGTTGCAGGGAGAAGTGGAAGATTTGGGATTGGGACCAGGGAGAGGTGGGAGATTTGGGGCTTGGATCTGGGAGAGGTGAGATTTGGGACTGGGACCAGGGAGAGAGGAGACATTTGGGACTTGGGCCAGGGAAAGGTGGGAGATTTGGGGCTGAGACCAGGGAGAGATGAGATATTTTGTGTTTGGACCTGAGAGGGGTGAAAGATTTAGGGCTGGGACCAAGGAAAGGTGGGAGATTTGAGGCTATGATGGGGAGGGTGCATTCATTGAGTGCAGCAGGTCTCTGCTGAGGTTGGTTATTCCAAGCTGTGGGAATTTTAAAACATCAGGCTGGGCTTGTGTCAAGCAGAGCCTGGGAAAGAGTTAAATGTGTGTTGTCTGTAACAGAGCCAGGAGGAGGGGGTAGATGCTGGCTATAAATACCTGTACCTGCCTCGGAGGTGGCAGCGCTAATGAAGGGAGGGAATTGTGAGCAGCCCCTCGGGGAGGGGGGCAGCAGAAGCAGTAGTGGCTGCAGTGGCTCTGTGGGCCCTGGAGAGGGAGGGACAGGCAGGACAGGGTTTTAGGGACCTGGTTTTTGGGCTAGGCAGGGTTTTCAGGAGAACCCTCTTAGAGGTGACTGTGGTCAAGGGCTGGAGCTGTTCTCTACAGGTGGGACAATTTCATGCTGGTACCCCTGAGCCCAGCCTAGCCATGGGCCCTGGGATCCTTTCCACAATCCTGGAATAATCCTGGGATCATCTTCATGTGAGCAGCAGGCACCAAAGTGAAGCATCATCCCTTGGTGGGGGTGATACTCTGGGGCAGCGGGTGGTCCCTCCCTGGAGCATCCTGGACTCCAGAGGGGTGCTCAAGGCTCCAGAGGGGTGCTCCAGGATCCACAGGGATTCTCCAGGCTCCACAGGCATGCTTGAGGCTCTAGAGGGATGCTCCTTGCCAGTGCCTGGCAGCATCTTGCAAGGCTCAAGCCCTCTCTGCCTGAGCTGAGTGCAGGATGCTGCTTTTAGGAAGGAGTTGACCCCAGCCCTGCCATGGTGACAGCTCCATCTCCACTCTGGTACCAGCGACTGGACCGGAGGAATGAGGATACCTGGTAAATGAGTGGTGGAGAACAGGGAAGCCAAGGAATGGTGGAAAGGAATGGAGCAAGGAAGAGAGCAAAGTGTGGGGAGAAGGGAAGGCCTGAGCCTCACTGGGGTTTATGAAAGTTTGAAAGAACAGAAACCCTGGTTTGCGTGGAGGGGACTGGCTATTTTTAGTGGTGGGTAGGATGTCAGCTCTGAAAATAGCCTGCTACCAGATCCTAATGAAATCCTCTCTCTGGCTCTCACATGGAGCGAGTTTGGAGGGGGAGGATCACTGTCACACTCGCAGCCGAGGAGCTCCTGACATTCACAATGACTCGCCTGGTTTTCTCTTATTTATTTATTAATTTTTTTTCCTTCCCCCTCCGGTTTCTCCTATTCTTTGCCAGCTCTGCCTTACGCCGAGCAGAGGAGTCACCAGCCAAAAAAGTGACTGTGGGGGCGGTGCTGCTTAGCTACGGCCAAATCCCAGCAGCATGTGACCAGCTTGGCAATTTAATACGGAGCCCTGGTCCCCGGCACACGTGTGCTTGAGTTAAAGTGACATTGAAACTGGGACTCAAAGTGCTGAAAGCATTGAATTTGGGGGGAGCTGCCTCCCCCCAGCCCTTCCCATCCATCCCTGAGGAGCAGGGGTTTGCTCCATTGGGTGTGGAAGCAGGAAGGGTGGTGCCCAGGTGAGGGAGGATGCTCGGGACATGTGTGCAGGCGTGGGAGAGAGCAAAGGTTGGGAGAGCTGCAGGGTGGATGGTCAGCTGGTCTGGGGAGAGCTGAGCAGCCTGGAGCACCAGTAGGAGGGATCCTGGTGTACGAGGGATACTTGGTGTACTTGGAATGGCCTGGTATACATGGGATTCCTGGTGCTTGTGGGATCCCTGGTGTATGTGGGATACCTGGGACATTTGGGACATTTGGGACATGTGGGATACCTGGGACATTTGGGACATTTGGGACATGTGGGATCCCTGGTGTATGTGGGATAACTGGTGCACCTGGTACCTGCAGTGGAGTTCAGTCTGAGATCGCTGGAGCACCTGAAGAAAACTTGGAACACTGGGTGGTGACTGCTCCCAGCAGTAATCAGGGACTGCCTGAGGAGCATCATGGGGAGCACAGGGCAGAGTATCCAGGGAGAGAGAAGGTCCTGAGGGCTTGGGGACAGAAAAGACAGTATGGGAGCATCACGTCCCCATCAGGGCAGGGATGAAGGTGCCACAAAGGCACTGATTGGGTGAGAAACGTGTCTTGCCAAGGCAGAGTGTGACTTGGCAAAGGAACCAGTGTTCCAAGGGCTTTCTGGGGACATTCAGGGTCTGGAGGGTGCTAGCCCTTTGTCACTTGATTCCCCAATGGGAACGTAGCAGTGAGGTTTGGGCAGGATCCAGAGCTATACCACAGGCACAACTGTGCCCGGACATTTCCCTGGGCACTGGAAGATGGAGTTAACAATTTTCCAGCAAGGAAATGCCTGTATAGCACATCCCTTTATATCCCAGTGTCGCCTCACCCACCCTGCTCACGTTCGCTATGAGTTCAGGGCTGGGGTCTCACCTTTGAAGCCAACACTGCTGGAGTCACGTCTGCATTCTCTGTTGGGAGGGGAATGTGGCTTTGGGCAGGGACCTCATCAGGACAAACATGTTCTGTAGAAGAAGAGCTGCTGTGCAAGTGTGAGGAGCCCACGGATGATAGAATCATGGAATGATTTGTGTTGGCAGGCACATTAAAGATCCTCTAGTTTTGATCCCCTGCAGGGACACCTTCCACCATCCCAGGTTGCTCCAAGCCCTGTCCAAATTGGCTTTGGACACTTCCAGGGATCCAGGGGCAGCCACAGCTTTTCTGGGCACCCTGTGCGGAGGCCTCCCCACCCTCACAGTGACAACGCACAGGGACAGCCAACGCTCAGCGCTCACTGTGCACAGCGGCACCTGGGAAGTCATACCGTGGGAAATCACTACCCTGTCCTACTGTCCCCCTTGGCTGGGGTGAGGTGCCAGATCCCTGCTCACTCTGGTCGCTGGAGAGCCCTTGGAGACGCTGCTCCTGCTCGGCGCTGGGCCGGAACCATCTTCATCAATGAGTCAGCAGGACCCACTTAACACTTCCCCAGCAGAATCTGCGCCTCTCTCCGTCAGAATGGGCAGCTCTGGCTGGCTCTGTCAACGTGTTACAATCTCAGCTCATTAAGGGATGCATCCTGAGCGCTTTATTGATGTTTTATGCTGCCTGGCTCCATCTTCAGAGGGAAACTCTCATTGCAGTCAATGACTACACCTCCGGCTGCTGCAGGCTGAGCCCAGAGCTCCGGATCTGGCTCCCGGAGAGGCAAGCTCAGCTCCTACGGCTACACTGCACACTGTGGGGTTTGACCCCAAAGTGGGCAAGAACCATCTCAGGGCTAGCATCCCTGTTTTCTTTCCAGGGACTAGGGAACACTCAAAAGGAAAACACAAGGAAGGGATTTTTTTCCCCTTGCTTATCCCTTTCCGTGAGAAGGAGCTGCATGACAGAGAAGGGAAATGATGTTCCCTCTCCCCCAGTGCTGCCGTCTGTTCAGCCGAAACCCAGCCAGGTGGGTGTACCTGGCCTCCTCCTCTCCCAGCGTGCTGGGAGCCACATGTCCCCACCCCGGGAGAATCACAGTCCTTTAATAAGTTCCCCAGTACTGGCTGTTGCTTGTGAAAAGCTCGTGGCACTGTCTGGCTTCAAGTGGCTTTTACATAATACAGACTGTCAGGCTAGATGAGCATCACGGTCCCTTCTGGCCCTAAAATCTGTGAATCTCCAAATTAGAGGGCACCAGCACCTCCTTGTTTCTGGCTGATTGAATCAGGGGAATCGCGTGTTCTCTTTCTCCTCTCTCTTTTTTTCCTCCCTCCCCTGCATCATCTTTAACTGGAGGTGAATTACCCTCCCCCTGAGCCCAAGCTTGGCAAACAGCAGAAGGAGAGACCAGGCAGTTTAAGCCTTGCTCTGGGATATCCTGCACTCCTGCCCACTCCAGGGCTGATTCCCAGGGGTGAATTGTCTGACTGTGGGCACAGCCAGGGCTGGAGCTGGTCAGGCTCGGAGGCAGCTGGAAAATCTGTGTGGAAAATGGTGCTGAGCTCTCCTGTTTGTTTTAGAATCCCAACTAAGTTCTCCAGGCTTCAGACTGAGCTTCTTGGGATTTGTGACCAAGGTGTGGATGTAGAGAAACACTTTTTGGGAAGGGAAATGAAAGTGAGTGACTCCCAGTGTTTTTGGGGGTGTTCAGGATGCGTAGGGGGAATGGGAAGAGAAAAAGAGGGAGAAATTGCTGATGATCTATGAGGATTGGTGGGAATGGGGCTTCCCTAAATGCAGGGGTCTGCAACAGGAGCTGGGGCTCTGATGAGCAGGCTCAGCTGGAGTTGGGAACCCCGGGATGTCCATCTCGATGTTGGCATCTCTCTGCTCTTGGCTGCCCAGGCAGGACAGACACTGAGAGCCTCGAACATAAATGGGACACCCAGGAGCTTCTCCCCATCCCTTTGGGCAGGACACCAGCAGCATTCATGGCCTTAAAGGTAGTGGATTTCCACTGGGATGAGGAGTGGGACCAACCCCAAAGGTGAGCTGAGGAGCTGGGGTGGGGTGCAGGCACAGGGGCTGTGCAGAGTGTGGGGCACAGTGGGGGCTGTGGGAGGGCTGTTCAATCCCTGCTCCCACACAGCCCACACGGGGAGAGATGGCCAGAAACCTTCAGAAGTCTCACACCTCCCTCTGCCGCGGCTTATCGGGAAGAACCACCTCTCTCTCCCAACAGCCAAAACCCCTCCTAAGCAGGGGGGCTCCCTCCCAGACCCTTCCTTTGGGGGAGGCTCTAAACTTTCCTGGTTTGCAAGTGCACTTGGATTCCCAGCCCTCCTCTCCAGCGGTGCTGTGGTCAATAACTCACTGGGAGGCTGCTATTCTCCCTGCGCTTCCCACCCTCCCACTCCTCCCGGGAGCTCTGCATTCATGCCTTTTTGGCCCTCCCTCGGCAGCGAGTGAGGAATGAAGTGGCGCCGGCTGAGCACGACGCAGGCTGCGCTGGGATGCTATGAGCCAGCGAGGGAAGCCTGAATCAGCGGCACCTCAAGGTGGGAGTGAGAGATTTGGGCTGGGAGAACGGGAGGACATCGCACGTGCTCCCGGGAGTCAGGTGCTCTCAGCCAGTTGGCTGGGAATTGGGCAACTCGGATCATTTGTGTGCCTTTAAAGACGGAGCTGAGAGCGATGGGGAGAAGAGGAGGGGCCGGTAGGAGCGCAGAGGGATTCAGCCTGAAGGCTCTGAGCTGGAGCTGAGGCTGAGGGATGCTGTCAGGGACTCGTTCTTCTTGGAGAAACTCCCGGAGAAGTATCCCCGGTGGAATCCCATGGAGATGGAGAAACCCTCAGCCTAGAAATGCCTAAAAATGAGACTCAAAGGTTCAGCTGGGCACCATGTGAGAGAGTGGAGTCACTGACCCCAGCTGGGGGGATTCCAGTGCTTCTGCTGGCATCAGCAGGGAGGGAGACCCTGAGGTCCATGGGATCATCCCAGTTTGTCTCCATCTCTTAGAGCCACAAGCAGCAGAGCTGGATTTATCACTCTTATTCCAGGTCCTTTTCTTCCCCTCTGTCCCCATCCTGCTCTCACACACCCAGATCCCATGTTTGCCATCCAGCCTGGGGACCTGCCCACCCCGAGGGAGTCCTGTGCTGCTAGGCACCTGGCTGGGGGGCTGAGGGCTTGACGGTTTCATCTTCACATGTCTGAGACAGATTCTGAGCGCTCCCTGAGCTGGGGGTGTTGCTTTGCTCATCTGGTGAGCACTCCCAGAAAGGATAGGTGACCACCCTGGAAGTGTCGAGGGGAATGGAGGGAGCGTGGGGGCTCTGCTGGGGTCCACAGGTGACACCCAGTGTCATCAGGGTGGCCTTGTGTCTTTGGGACTGCCAAGCCAGGTCCACTTTACTTATAAATGGGGCGGAGGGGTATCACAAGGACCCTGGTGCTCCTGAGCCACGGGTAGGAAAGCAGGAAGGACAGAGCAGGCAGTGACTTGGGAAAACCTTTGTGATGGAAGATCCAGGTCCCGCTTGGACCTTGAGTCCAAGCTTTTAATTTCTGAGAGAGTGGGATGTGCATGGGCTGGTTCTGTGGGAGTCAGAGTGGAGAAGCTGCTTTCCAGCCTCTCTGCCGAGTGTATCTCTGCAGGAGCTAATTGAGGTGTGGGTTTGGACGTCGGGGAAGTGTCAGAGGTGGATGGCACCTGGGCCATCCCGAGTGCCTCCTGGGAAGAGGCGAGCTGGGAGAAGTTAGACTTGATGACCTTAGAGGTCTTTTCCCACCATTTCCATGATTCTATGAGGTGACTGCGCCCGTTTCACGGCGATTTACAGATCAAACCCAAGGTGATGGATCCTGAGTCGCTCCTGGCCCTTTGCGACCCGGCCGACAGGACCTGCCCAGGGTATCTCTGACCCCGACCATCCCGTGACGCTGCTGTGTCCCCAGGGGGGGCTGTCCCGGTGGGAGCAGGGGGAGCACCGGCCCGGGGTGCGGGAAGGCCATCCCGGGGGGCGCACGGAGGTACACGGAGCCCGGGGCAGACGGAAACGTTTAAATAGCGGCTGAGCATCCCGCGGCGGGGCTGGGCGGCAGCGGTGCCTGGGGAGCGCTGCGGGGCTCTGCGGAGCCGCTAATGGGCCGAGTCCATTTCAGCGGGATGACGCCACTTGGGTAAAGCGTTAAGAGCTCCGGGAAGGCAGCGCAGAGCGAGGGGGAGCGCGATGCTCCCGGGCAGCGCCA
Source organism: Donacobius atricapilla (assembly GCA_013397315.1). Lineage (NCBI taxonomy): Eukaryota > Metazoa > Chordata > Aves > Passeriformes > Mimidae > Donacobius > Donacobius atricapilla. The sequence goes on along the minus strand of WBMY01003003.1, from coordinate 1,431,152 downwards.
GGTCCCTCCCTCCTCCCTCCATCCCTCCTCCTCCTCCTCCCTCNCTGCCCGGGAATCCCGGGGACGCGGGGGCTGCCTGTGCGTGGAGGGGCTGCGGGACCGCGCCGGGTGCGAGCCCCGCGCGGGCTGCGCGCTGAGCGGGGCCGGGGCGCAACCTCTCCCCAGCACCCCGCTCCACCCCGCGGCACCCAGACGGGGCGAGGGGGTCCCTTTTCTCCCACCTAGGCACCCTGAGCCGCTTGCCCCCGGCTCGCAGCCACCTCCAGCCTGTAAATCATTTGCTTTTACGATCCCTCCTCTGGCCCATTATCACACGAACTTTATATGTTTGGGGCTGGTGGTGGCCATAAAGCTGGCCCGGTTTCCGGGGCTGACATGCCCGCCTGGCAGGCAGAGTGTGAGGAGGAGGGGGAGGCTGGGGGGACGCTGCCCCAGGCCCCCCAGGCGGGCAGGTAGGCAGGGAGGGTTGCAGCAGAGCCCCGGGGATGCTCAGCTCGGTGGGGCTGGGATATGGACTGATTGCAGCCCTGGAATCAGGCTGCAGCGGGGAGGGCTGTGAGGGAGTGGGGGGCACTGGGCTATTCCGGAGTGGGGGAGGAAGATGAAGGAGAGGGGTCCCAGCTCTGGTCATTCAGTCCTTCTGGAGGACCCACAGATGTTCTGTTCAGCTCCCCTTGGTTCCCACAGGAATATTTCTGTCCCCCCAGACAGTGAGTCCAGGTCCTTGTCTGATCCCTGCACCTGGGAATCACAGCTCCGGAGTGCTGGGGGTGCTCCCAACATCAGTCTTTCTCAAGATGCTGTGTCTGAGCCCTGCCCCCAGATCCAGAGTGTCTGGCACAGCCTATGGCCAGCTCCTCTCTGGCTGTGTCCCCCGGGCTCGGTTCCTCCTCACGTTGTCCCTCCCACCCCAGCTCAGCTCAGGGATCTCCTCATTCCTCCTGAGCTCCGGGTCTTCAGAGGATTTGGGTTACCTGCATTGGGCCAGCCCTTTGACTGCCCTTTATCTGCCAGCCCCATCAGCTCCGTGGCTGCAGGATCCTCTCTGGGGTCTCTCCCTTTGGGGCTCCCCGTGGTTCGAGCCCCCCCAGGACCCTCCCAGGGGTTTATCTCACTGGCCAAGTCTGAATGACCAAGTCCTGAGCCCAGGTGAGTGGGGATGGACACTCAGGTGTGAGCAGGTGCTCCCAGATGGAGCCAGCATCGTTCCCTGAATGATCCCATCCCGGCAGGATCTGGGTCATGAGGGATGTGGGGATGCACTGTGGCTGCTCTTGGCTTGGCTTTGCACAGTCCCAGCTACAGCCTGAGATGGGCCATCCCTCTTCAGGAGGGTGCTGGGGCTTCAGGTCCCCAGCCTGTGCTTTAGTAAGACCCTCCCAGGTGAGGAGCTCGGTGGCAGCTGGTGAGAGCCACGAGAGCTTTGCCTCTGGCCTGTTCCCATCCCCGCAGGGTGCTCATAAACCTTCCCCGGGTTGGCCATGCCCTCCTATTTCCCCTTGGTACTGCTGTGAAAGAAAAGGGTACTCGAATCACCGGTGAGTGTCCTGGGTGAGCAACTCCTCACTGTCTGCATCTCCCCGCACGGGGAATTGCATGGAGAGGGGAAAACCCCAAATCTGAGCAGATCAGTTGCCTTTTCTTTCCAGAGTGGGGGATGGGAGAGACAAGGTCTTGCCTGAACAAAGTAAGTTGCCTTTGCTTTTCCCTGCTCCTCAAGGTCAGCCTAGCTAATGAAAATCAATCTTCCCTCTGCCTCTCTCTGCTGCATGAGCAGATTCTACCTGTGGCCCCTTCACCTACTTGAAAGCTGCGGCCGCCCCGTCCTGCTGAACGTGGGCAATGCCGGAGGGAATTTCCTCCTGGAATGGTGTCTTCCTGCGGGGCTGGGCACTGTGACAATATCCGTGTCATGGAGGGATCATGCCTGTGATCTGCCTTCTTTGTCCCGGGGAAGCTGGCTGTGCACAGGAAGCACGTATCCCACATGGAAATCTGGGCTGGAAGTGCTGGGGGAAGCTCGTGGCTGGGCTCTGGCATGCAGTGAGTGATGCCCATCCTCTGGGCACTCCTGGGCAGCTCCGTGTGCAGGTGGCTGGGGCGGGAGTTTTGTGTCTCCCTCACTCCCAGGGCCCCAAGCTGTCCCATGGCTCCCCATGCCTGCTGGTCCCTCTCCTCCCCCAGCCCCTCCAGGGGTTCTCCCTGACGAGGTCTGGTAGATGAGGGTTTGGAGATGGAGCTGCTGCCATGGGGTCAAGCTTGCCAGGAAGGTGAATGGTGGGACATGGAATCCTCCCTGTCCCATCCCACAGCCCTGAGTGGTGCTGACATTCCTGGGCACGGCAGGTTCTGCTGCCAGCAATGCCACCCGGGAAGTGCCATGTCCTGAAAACAATAGCAAAGGGCACGTCAGGGTGGTGTGAGGGGCATGACAGGGCTCTTCTGTGCCAAGGCTGCCTTCTCTCATGCCTGGGCCAGGTTTGGAGGGGTTCCCTGCCCTTCAAACTGCCCTTCCCAATGCTCCTGATGGGGGCAAATTGACTCTTGGGCTGTGGATGGGGTAGTGGGATGCTGCAGTCCATCAGGACTTTGAGTCTGTGGGACAGTCCTGTCCTTAGACAAATATGGGGATCATTAGTTGCAATTTCATCCCTGGAAGTGTTAAAAAAAACCCATGGATATGGCACTTGAGGACGTGGTTCAGTGGTAAATGTGGTGGTGGTGCTGCTGGGTTGATAGTTGGAGTTGCTGATCTTAGAGGGTTTTTGCAACCTTAACCATTCCGTGATCCTAATTTGTCACTGCTGCTACCTAGAGTTAACTGTTTTCGGATTCCCCATCCCAGTGCTCCCAGTGTGTGCAGGGAATGGGAGCAAGAGGCTGCTCAGGGTGTGCTGGGAGCCCCCAGAGCAGAGAGACCCCCTGCTCTGAGGGAGACATTGTTCCCAGCTCTGTCCTGCCTCTGATCAGCCACTGCTCCCCATTTCCCCTCCTCTGGAGAGGGCCAGCATGTGTCCCTGGGGAAGGAGGTGCTGGTGAGGGGTAGGAAATCCTCTGGAAGGACACAAGAGGCTCAAAAGCATGGAGAGAGGCTGTGCCCACTGGGGTTGAGGGGTAGATCTGACAGCCCTTCCCTTGGGATGTGTCCAGCCTAAATATTCCCAGGCATAGATCTACAGCGTTCTGATTGTTAGAAATCCTTTCCTGTGGAGTTCTCCAGCCGGCCTTTGTGTCCTACTTTGCTCTAGTGGAAGGTGTCCCAGCACATGGCAGGGGGCTGGAATGAAATGAGCTCCAAGGTCCCTTCAATCACAAAGCAGTCTGTGATTCAATGATTTGGATGGATGGATCACGTAACAGGGATATTTTCTCTCTTCCTGCCCCATCCTTTAGGATTTTTAGATGTGCCCTGATGCCGCAGGGTCTCTTGGCTCCTGGAAATGCAGCTCTCTTCCAGCGTGGCTGAACGCAGCTGTGACGAGACCATGGACCCACCCGCCGAGGACTTCCAGCAGGTCCTGTCCATCGACCAAATCCGCTCCATCCGAGCCAGCAACAACTACGTGGAGAGACCGGCGGCGTGCTTCCAGCAAGCCCGCTCCAACCCCTCGTTATCGCAGCCCCCGCACAAGCAGGAGTGGTCCCAGGACCGCCTGGCTTCTTCCACCTTCCAGGACCTGCACCGCAGCCACAGCCAACAGCACCAGATGCCGCCTCTGCAGCCGCACCTCAGCCACTCGAGCACGGCCAGCTCGGTGTCGCAGAGCACCACGGCCTCCGAGCAGCGCCTGCTGAGCAGCCTGACGCCGTCGCAGTCCGGGCACTCGCTGGTGCGGCCACAGCCCCGCGCGGAGCTGAAGGCCGAGGAGTCCCCGCGGAAGGGCGCGGAGCAGCCCCCGGCGCACGGGCACCTGCTGCTGTGCGAGGCGTGCGGGCGCTGCCGCTGCCCGCGCTGCACGGCCGCCCGCAGCCTGCCCTCCTGCTGGCTCTGCAACCAGCGCTGCCTCTGCTCCGCCGAGAGCCTCCTCGACTACGGGACCTGCCTCTGCTGCGTCAAGGGGCTCTTCTACCACTGCTCCACCGACGACGAGGACACCTGCGCCGACGACCCCTGCTCCTGCGGGCCAGGCTCCTGCTGCGCCCGCTGGGCTGCCATGAGCGTCCTGTCCCTTCTCTTGCCCTGCCTCTGCTGCTACTTTCCCACCCTGGGGTGCC
>WBMY01003003.1:1373802-1426830 GCA_013397315.1 Donacobius atricapilla | reverse complement strand
TCTGGCGCCACCCCGTCCACAAACACGCTGGACAAGCCGGTATGACCCTCCCGAGGAGGAGAAGCGGGCTTTGCTCCTCTTTCTCCCTCTCCTCCTCCTCTTGTCTCCTCCATCCCCCTCCTCCCTCAGCTCCCTCGGCTTTGCAGTCCGCGTCCCCCCGCCCACCCCCCATATCACCTTCCGGGCTTGAAACGGGTGACCTGGGGGTCCCCCAGGCTTTGGGACACCCTGGCTGGGTGGCCGGGGGAGCTGGCACCGAGCTGGGGGGTACCAGTGGTTTTGCACATGCGGGAGAGGGACAGGAGAGGCAGAGCGAGCTGAGGGTGCCCTCCCTGGCTGTGTCCCACAGGGAAAGGTGACCCGGAGGGTCTGTGGGGCTCTACCCCCATGGCAAGGGTACCTGAGGCCTCTCAGGACTCTGCTCTCCGTAGTTTTAGGATCTGCCTCACAGTGTAGTCCTTATCCATGGGGGAGGAGACAGGTCAGTGCATCCCTGTGCCAGAGCCCCTCAGGAACCAGACCTCCTCCCACCCTTTCTCCCTCTCCAGCACTTTCCATGGGTGGCCTTTCTCCCCGCAGGTGGCCACAGGTCACTTTTCCCAAGGGGCTGGGGTGCCAAGGGGTCTCACCAGTGGCAGTGGCTTCCCTCCAGGCTTGGAAGCCACTGGGAGAAGTGAGCGAGCTCCAAAATGAGGTGGCACCGTGTTTTTCTGTCTCAAAGAGGAAGAGAAGGTGTGGGAAGCTTTAGAAACCTTCTGGCAGGGGAAGGAGCTATCGGAGGCAGCCCAGCCCACTCGCTCCTGCCCGACTACAGCAAGGGAAAGGTCCCCTCTGGGATTTGGCTGAGAACAAGGAGCTGCTTGGAAATTGCCATTCATTTCTCCAGGCCTTGGAGGGCTGCCTGAGGTGGGAGCTGCCGCCTGGCTCCATCCCACCGCCCAGCAGATGCCACAGGCACCGGCTCCATGCTCGAACCCCGATCTGGTACCTTCCACCAGCACTGAATTCACTTTAAAAAAGTACAGCAAAGCCAACTGTGAACAGCCACTGCTTCGGGGACTCCCCAAAGGGGGCTTCTGTCACCCTGCCTTGGGCTGGAGACAGGAGAGCACGAGGGAGTGTCGAAGCTGGGGACCCCGAGCTTCCCTCCCTGCCAAGTTTCCTTTGAGTCCTCGCCTCGCTGAGGGGGTTCTGCCCACCATGGACAACCGGGAACGGGGCTGGAGGCAGCCCTGGGGCCGGGCCATCGGCAGAGCAGACAGACGCTGCAGTCCGGGTCAGGGCTCTGCCTTTCCTCGCTGGGATGATAATAACCCCAACTAGCTGCTGTGGCTGGGGGACTCCTGGTGGTCCTGGGCTCAGCCCCCTCTCTGTGCGCCAGCTCCAGGTTGTGACCCTGCTGGCATCATTTGGGGGAGTCTGGAGCCAGGATGGTGTCCTGGAGTTCGGCTCTGTCTGCCTGTCCCCCTTCCCAGGTGTGTGAGCACATAGAGGAGGGAATGGTGCCCCTGAAGGAATATATGCGATGCATCCCTTGGCTTCTCCAAGACCCAGCTCCCAGGGCCCATCCGACGCCTCCTTCCAGCTGCCTCTTTCTGTAGAGTTCTGTGGATCTATTTTTGTAGATATAAATATAATGTTAGGATGGGTAGGTCTGTTACTAATAATATTCATGATACTGCTGTGAACGGTGCCAGGTATGAGGTTTGGCTTCCTGGTGCACTTGCACATGCTGGAAAAGATGATTTCCGTGTCAGTTTATTGCTAATCCCAGACCCTTGGTTCCCAGGTTGTCAGGAGAGGGGGAAAGGGAGGTGTACGGATTGTCTGGGGGTCTACTCGGCAGGGAGGGTGGGATTCAGTGCTGGCTGAGAGGTGAGGCAGAAGTGGAATCTCACTGTGGGACTCCTCTTCCCATCCATTCGCTTTCTAAAAATCATGGTGGATCCAGGCTCCCTCTGTTGCAGAGAAAAGTGATTCCAGGGAGTGATTCATCCCACTTGGAAGCATTATTCATTAAATCTCGTGCTGGCTCTGCTCGGCCCCCCTGACTCAAATGGCACCCAAACATTGAACTCAAGGTTCCATGGGGAAGGGGGGATGAATCCCATCCCTGGTGGGAGGTTTGTGCTGGAGAGTGTTATAGACAGGAGTGAAATCCTCTCCCTGATTTCACCCAGAGCCCGAGGGGGATGTGGAAAGATCTGTGGGTCTCTCTCGATGGTGTTTCGGGATGCAGATCTCCTGGCATGGGGAAAGGATAGAGCCCCATCTGTGCACGATCCATCCCTGAGGCCAGCCTGGACTCTGGAATCATTTGGATTTTAGGCCATGACCTTCTCAGAGGATGCCCTGCAGGTGTGTGAACCCCTCTAAGATCGTTCCTCTGTCAGCAAATATAAAATGTATTGCAAATACACTTATCCTTATGCCAATAATTGCTTGGCTCCCTACTTCTAAGTGATGTTGTGGGGAGACATTTCCTCCAGGAGTCTCCTTCCTTTGGAAGGCTCAGTTCACTCTTCTATTGGTGCTGATTAAACTCCTTCTTCATAAAAACCAGAGAGCATTTTTAGGGAGAAAAGGTCCCTTTTTCCCTGTGGGTTGGAGGAACCGCCTCCCTTGAATGAGAATGTGAAACAGTTCATTGAAACTTTTTAAAGAAAACTAATGAACAGAATTTTCCAACTTGCTCTACTTTGATTTTTTTTCCTCCTCCGTTTTGAACGGATCCTACTTGTAAATTTAGTTACCACCTCTGTATCTTTGCAATTCATCGCTTCCTCTCCTGATGGTGGAATGACTCAACATGTGAAGCTTCATCATTTTCACGGCCTCCCAAGTCATGCGAGCGTGGGGTGACCTCCCCCAGGTGCTGGAGCTGGGGGATGAGGGGAAGGCTGCCCATGGATCAGCTCCCCAGAGCCAGCTCTGCTTGGCACGGCAGCAGCAGCACAGTTACCTTCATGGACTGGGGGGAGGCCAGGACTGCCAGGAGCCTCCACACAATGGGCTTTTTCTGGGTCAGTGCAGGAGCTCCCTTCCTACCAGGGAATAGTGCCACAGCCTGGTGAGGGCAGGGGAGCATGGCCAGAGCTCTGGAATGTCTCCTCTCCATGAAATGACAAACCTGGGAGATGCATTTCATGAATTACTGGACACGTAGAAGGGGAGGGATTGAAAAGCTGTGGAGATGCGGCACCTGCAGACACAGTTTAGTGGTGGCTTAGGGTGCTGGGTTAATATTTGGATTCAGTGGTCTTAGAGGGCTTTTGCAGCAGGAATGATTCCATGATTCTAGGAAGTGGAGAGGAAGAGAGCCCCAGCTGGGCACTGAGGGCTGCTGGATCAGGGCAGGGCTTTGTTTTTACTGAAGGCAGACACCAAAGCCACATCCAGGGCCCGCGGGGGCTGGAGGAGTTCAGCCTGTTGGTCTCAGCTCTGCTCAAGAGGGCAGGTGGCTTCACCTGGAATACCTGCCTCCCGCTCTGTCTGGGGGCCTCAGCACATTTCCCCTCTTTGCTCTCAGCAGGCAGGAGAGGTTGGGAAGCACTAAAAGCTCTCCAAGGAGAAGCACCCGAAGCTCCGGTTCACCAAGCTCATCTGTGGTGGGGAAGGCTGTGGGCAGCCTCAGAGAAAGCTCTTTCCCCAAGCTTTTCGCAACCTCCTCCAACCAGATCCATCCTGCTCCATCCCCAGCTCAGCTGCTGCCAGGCTGTTTGGTTTGCCTGCAGAGAGGGCCCCAGTTCTGGTTGGGGTTGGGATCCCCTTTCCTGCCCCACCCTCTGTGACTCAGAGCCCATCTGCTCGGGGTGTTTGTCTGCAGCTGCCTGTCCCAGCAGTTGGGCTTTCTCTCTGTCCTGACGTGTCTTTTTTGGTTTTCTTTTGCGAGCGTCACATGTGGAGCCCTCTGCTCTCCCACAGGGGTTGATCAGCATTGTGAGGGAGCGTTCCTGGCTTGTTGTCTTTCCTTTGCCAGGGAACATGCAGGGCTGGGGGCAGATTGAGACAGGAAAAGAGATTCAGGTGCCAAAGGAGCAGGAGGCAGAAGCTGCTGAGCAGGACTGAGCTCCCCCTGCTCTGCTCCCCATTCAGAGCCTCCTTTTCCCACCCAGGAGTCCGAAACTCCATCCATGCAAGAGCCTCTGATGTTTTTTGCTTCCTCCAAGGCTTCACTTGGTCTCACTCCTCTTTTCCCCTGATGGCAAAGTCCCAGCATTGGTGGGGAGGGGTTGTGGGGACCAGGCTGGAGTGTCCCTCCCATCCCACTGGTCCTGGTGGAAGGGCCAAAGAGGCCCTTGGGCTGCTGTCCACTCATCCTTGAGAAACATCAGTGCCTCAAAGAAAACAGGGAAGCTCTTTGTGACTCACAAATTCCCCTAAAATCCCACTGAGTTCGCTTGTGTCCATCCCCAGCGGTGAACCCAAATAGGGGGAGGACAAACACCACTGACCAAAAAACACCAAAGCCTGGAATCAGAGATTAGGAACGGCTCTGAAGTGTGGTAGACAGGGATGAGCTGGGGTTGAGGGGAGCTGCTGTGGGATTGGCACAGGAAAGGAGCCCACTGTGCCCTAAACTCCTATCCCCAACACCTCTGCTGTTGCTCTTTCCTGTGCTGTTCCGAGGCTGGAGAAAGCTGTAAGTGTTCAGACACTGGAAGGCCAAATGTTTGTGATAGGGATGTGATAAGGGCTGACCCCCACCCTGAAGCTCATTCTTGGTCTTTGACAGGATCCAGTTCAGGCTTGGCTCTTCCAAGGAGCCCATGGAGCTCATGAGATGCTTACTGATCCTGGTGGCCCAAACCACTCTGAGCTGGGACCTCTTGGGCTCAGTTTGCTTTGGGTATTTCTCTGTGAGCACCAGGAGCTCTTGCAAACCCTCCTGGAGTCACACTGGGAGTGGAGCTGGGGTCTGTTCTCCTGCCCGCGGTGATGTTGCAGAAGTATCCCCTGAAGATGCAGTCCCGGGATTCCTTGGAGGGGCTCTGCAGGCCCAAGGGGTTTTGGATGGGAAGGGGTCACAGGCCTCAGGGGCAGCGGGAATGCGTGAGGGAGGCTCTGGGTCCCTCTCCTACTGTGCCCAAAGGGCTTTGTCACGAGCAGGACCAATCCCACCCCGAGAGCTGGGCCTGGGAGAGGAGGTCCCGTACCCTCTGTGCCAAGGCCACCCCAAGTCCCAAGCCTGGCCCGTCCCCACCTTGTCCCTTTCCCCCTTTCCATCGGGATGCTCTCCTGGCAGCAGCTCCACATCCTTCTCCTACCCTGGTGTTTTCAGCACAAAGCCCTCCTTGGAAGATCCTCCTGGGCTCCAGAGGACAGGCCCAGGTTCCCAAGGCTCCCATCCCGAGTTTCTGGGTACAAAGCCCTTCTGTACAGCCTGTGTAGATCCCTTCCCTGCTCTCTTAATTCCAGTTCCTTTCTATAAGGTATAATATATGTTTATAACTTGATGGCTGTTTTTTTTGACAATACTCTTGTACCTTTTAAGGGAAAAAAGATTAAAAACCAAAGTATTTATTTGAAAAGTTTATTTTAAAGATAAGGAAAAAACCCCCAACCTATTTATTTTACTGCATCCTCTTCTGTTTTGTTTTCTTCTCTTGCAAAGCTGATAACTGTTACAGAACCACTGCTGAGGTGAAAGAAGTGATTCTATGGGTGGCTTCACAAGCCCACTTAAAGCAACTATTCAATAAAAATATATATTAATTTTGAATGTGGCCTCGTTCTTGTCTCTGTGGTGGCCAGGGCATGGCTCAGGCTTTGCCTGGATGGCTGGGAAGGGACTGAGAACTGGGGGGGTTATCCTGGCCTCCATGAGGTCTCCCCTGGGAGTCTTCTGATGCTGAAAATCTCCAAAATCCAGTGTGGGCTTCCCTGCTGCAGCTGTCCCAGATTCCTGAGGAAGGGTTGGCTCAGGTGGCAAAGGGCAGGAGCAAAGAGGGGGGGACACAGGTAAGAAATTCCTGAGTGCTTTGGGGCTTTCAGTTACCCTGCGGAGATTCTGACATGCTCCAAAAGCCTCTCCCACAGCCAGAGGAGAGGGGGTGATGCCACAGGGCCATGGATGTCTTCTGCAGGAGGAGCTGCAGCTGCCACCTGGCTCCTTCTCCAGCAGCTGCTGAAGGCACCTTGGAGGTGGGTTTAGCCCAAACCAGGAGGAATTTGGCCCACACCCCAGCAGTTCCTGGGCCAGGCTGGTCCCTCTGCTCCCTGTGCACATCCCAGCCTGTGGATCCCCAAGCCCTGCATGTGCAGAGTCCAGACATCCTCATCGTGAGGGGCTCTGTGCTCACCAAGAGCTCTTCTCTCACACAGCTGCTGGAGCTTTCTCCCAGCACCTCCAGAGCACAAGGTCCTCGCACACAGATTTGGTGGCTGATCAATCCCATGGTTAGTGGCACCCCTTTTATTCCTCTTTCATTGTCTGGCTTCAGTGTCCTCCCCTTGGCTTGGGCTGAACCTGTTTTCTCCCTCTGCAGGAGTTCTTCCTTGCCTAGGAGGGTTTCCTTAGGCCAGGCTTGTGCTGAAGAGCCTTCCCAACCCCTGTGCTGAATTTAAACCACGCATTCTCCATGTCTCTCACCATAAACCCCTTTTCCCAGGCTGGTTCCCTGTTTTTCCGTGTCTGTGGCATTGCTGGTATCAGAGCCTGCTTTCCAAAATCAGTTCCAATGCCTCATCCCCAGCATCCAGGATCTGCCTGAGGGCTCTGGAGCACAGATGTGAGTCCAATTCCTGCTGTGACTCACTCTTCCCCTGCTTTTCAAACAAAAGATGGCTCCGGGCCATTTGTCACCCATTGGCTCCTTTCAGTGCCAAAGTCCCTCTCTTTTGGACAGAGCCAAGCACTTTCATTCCCAGATGTGCAGCTTTCTGTTAACTGTGTTAGAGCCCTATTGGTGCCTCTAGTGCCACCTTCCCAAGCCTTCCCTGTCCTCATGCAACCAAATCCCCTGGCATCTCTGGGTCTCTCTCCTGTGGTCCTGGGGAGGAAGGCTCAGGAGCTGAACTGCAACACGAGACAGTGATCTACAGACCATGGCAATCTGAAAAAGATGTTAATTGCTCACTCGAACATTTTCCTTCTGCGTGAAGGAAGTCATAATGATCCCAGGAATGACAAAAAACCTGCAATTTTTTTTTTCCCTAAGATTGGGGTCATTCTTTGAACTGTGCAGTCATTTTCTGTTTTGCATCCATGTGAAGACAAGGAGAGACTCCCCAGGCTTGAGCACCCCATGGCACCTGCCCCAGGTGAGTTGGGGCTCTGAGCCACCCAGAGGGTTTAGCCTGGAATAAAACCCTAGCTGTTCTTGGCTGACAGAGGCTGTTCAGAGCTAAAATGTCCTGTTCTGTCCTGTCCCAGGAACAGCACAGCCCGAGCGAGCTCAGCTCCGTGAAACCCTCCTCAGACACGGACAGTGTTTTCCAGAAGTGCATTTCCACCTTCTTGGTGTTGAAATCTTCCCTTGCCCAGAGCAAGCTAAGTCAGGCCAAGCTCAGATCCCCCTGAGGATGCCCAGGTGTGATCCAGTCCCGTACCTGGTGGAGTGTCCCTCGCATCCTGGGACGGTGCCTGGCGGGTTCAGGAGAGCCAGGGAAGGTGTTGGCAGTCAGAGCTTGGCTGTCTAGACAGGAGAGAGAGCGAGGAGCCCTCAGAAGGAGTCATTCATCTCTTCCTAAGATGGCTAAATAGGTCAGATGACTCATGCCCTGAAAGTGCTGATTTCTCTGCGCTGACTACAAAGAGGGAAGGAACCCTGCACCGTCCCCCTGCGCTGCAGACACTGAGGGGAGCGGATCCGAGCCTGGCTCGAGGATGTTCCCTGGGTCAGCAGGGAATTCAGCCTTCCCTGGGGTCCTCAGTGCTTCTTCCTCAGTGATGTTGATGAGGAGATGGAGGATTAATTAAACACGGGTGGGTTTTGACTCATGCTGAGGGTGATGCCTGTAGGAATCTGGGTGTGCAGAACTGGGTGGGACAGGGCAGAGGTCCCACCGGCTCAATCCAGTTCCCCTCTGTCCAGTTCCCCGCTGTCACCCTCTGCTGTCGGGACCATGGGACAGGCTGGAGGGATTTGCACAATGGCGTCCCCACCATCAGAAACCCTTCCCTGCCTGGCCATGGTCATGCTCTGGGTAGGGCTGACGGCACCTCTGCTCTCACACCTCTGGACTCACAAAGCCAAGGCTGCTCTGGGTAGAGACAAGAGGCCATTCTTCTGTTGCCCCACCACTGTTCAGAGCTGCTCAGTGAGGTTTAGGAATCCCTGGAGGCATCACAAGGCTGAGGGGGCAGCTCTGAGGGCAGCCAGGAACCTTTGGAATATCCCTGACAGGAACTGACCCCCTCAAAAGGGTGACCTGTGCTGTGATTGCAGCCCTGGGGATGTAGGGGATTTGCTCCCTGCAGGAAGGAGGGTCTCCAGGACCCCAGTGTGTACAAAGAGACAGTTTGCATCCCCCCAAACCCCCAAATGCCTGCAAGTTTCACCATTGCCCGGGCATCACAGAGCCACATTCTGGCCCTGAAAAACATCACGAGATCGGCTTAAAAATCAAGATGCATCTCACAGCAGATTCTTGTTTTTCGCTGCTGCTTTTGGAGGCTGACTGAGTCATGCTCACAAGCCTCCTTTGCCAGACACCAGGGCTGGCAGCTGGGCTGGGGCCATGGAGGGAGCGTGGATCCTTTGGCAGGGCCGGGGTGGCAGCCAGGCCCAGGGACGGCCTGGGCACCCCTGGCGTGCACCAGGTGTGCACAAAATGGCTCAGGATCCTAAAGCGGGGATGCTGCCCCGCACCCAGCAGGGATGGGTGGTACATCTCCTCCTCTTAGCCCACTCTCACTGGCAGGCTCCTTCCTCCGACCTCCTCGCTTTGGCCTTGGCAGCTGCCGACACTCTGAGCCACAGGGCTGAGGGTCATCCTGGGCTCCGGCCAGTCCCAGCCCCTGGGTCAGCAGCTGCAGAACATTGCAAAGTTCTCCACTGGTGACTGAAGAGGGAATGTTTTCCTGTGGCTGGAGACCCCCTCACCGGGGTGTTCCCTGGCCTCTTCCCTCTCTGTGTTCTGCTCCTGGGATGTGCCTGAGGTTCAGGATATTTCTTCAAGTTACATCTAGAACAAAACTGTTCCTGATGCGGAACTCCAAATCCTCCCGGGGAGCTTCTACAGGATTTATTTCCTGTACCCACTTCCCTTCAGCCTTGCTGCTCTCCGTGAGGACATTTGCATGGAACAGTAGGATCTCAGTCTTTTGATGTGCAATTATCATCTGCAGAAATGACTAATCAATTAAGGACAGTCACTCCCAGGCTTTCTATTTATTTCTTTCTCATTGAAACCAGAGCAAATGTGCCCTTTTTTCATGGGGAAATGATTTTTTTCCAGACGTGGCTGCTGAAAACTTCCCAGCAGATCTGAAAATTACATCATGCCCTTCTTGGTCCCTACCGTTGTCACTGTCAGTGCTGATCTGGCCCTGCTGTTGACAACAAGCCCCTGTCACCAGCCCTGCCAGCTCAGCGGTGCCAGCAGGAGTGGGGACACGCCAGGAATGGTTCAGATCACACTTAGAGAGCATTTCAGGCAGGTAAAAAAGGACCAAAGTGAAAGCAAGAGTGAAGACACTCCACCTTAAAGGTGGTGAACCCTGAGGGGAGTGAGGGACTCTTTACAAGGACATGGAAGAACAGGACAAGAAGAATGTCTTTAAGCTGCCAGCGGGCAGGGTTAGATGGGATATTGGGAAGGACTTCCTCCCTGTGAGGGCAGTGGGGCCTGGCACAGGGTACCCAGAGAAGCTGTGGCTGCCCCTGGATCCCTGGGAATGTCCCAGGCTGAAGCAACCTCAGGTAGTGGAAGGTGTCCCTGGCCATGGCAGGGGTTGAACGAGATGATCTTCAAGCTCCTTTCCAACCCAACCCATTCCATGATTCTGTGATCGGCCCAACCTTCAGCAGCTGAGGGGGCAAATGGACTTCAGAGCAATGAGGTTCAGGTCCTTGTCACCTGCATGTCAGGACAGCCAGATGCACTTGGAAAGGGGCTGTGCAGGAGACTTTTGCAGGTGAGGGTCTGGGCACTGTCACCATCATGGCACCCTGAGGAGCAGAAGGAATCTCTCACCCAAACACCTCTCTGCTCTGCCTGCTCACACCACTGTTACCTGAGCAGGGTCACAGGGCTGGGGGTGGCCTGGAGGCTAAGCTGAAGCTGAAAGAGAAGCGGAGCTGTTTTGTAACAGCCTCCCCTGGGGATGGATCACACCACACCGGAGAACACCTCCGGAGAGGTGCTACACGCACGGAGGAGACCAAATGAATTGACACCAGGCAATTCTCAGTGGAGCTCCAGAGACAAAGTAATTGAAAATAAATGAAGGAACATGACACCTGGCTGGCAGATCAGTTATCTATAGCGTCCCTTTCCTGAAATAACTGCCTCCCAAACTCTGTCCGCCGAGGCAAAACCAAGGAGATGCTCACGTAAAATAGGCCGCTCCAGCAGGGACCTGGAGGCCCCTTTATTTTTAATGGAAGCTGCCAGAAGGGTTAATTGGATGGTGCATGGCAGTGCCCTCCATCTGGGGATCGCCTGCCCTTGCCACCACCACCAGGAACGTTGAGGATGAGGTGCCCCATCACTCCTGTCCTTGGGCAACACTTGGGTCACAGACCAGCACAAGAGGGGGTTTTCCTGGTTCTCCAATCCCAGACATGCCAGGGTGTGCTGCTCTCGCCCCACAGGTTTTGGGTCATTAGGATTTGGGGTGAGTCATCAGGCCATCTATGCTCAAAAATGCCCCCAAATTCCTCTGAAAGGGTCCTGCAGAAGCCACTGACTCCAAACTGTGAGGGTTGTTCAAAAGTGCTTTTATTCCTGATGGGACTGAGCTCCTGCAATGCCTGGGCAGTTCCTGCCCCTGTGGAGAGGTGGAAGCAGAGGTGAGAAGAAAGGAGCTTGTCTGAGGACTGGTGTGCACAGCCCTGCCAGCACAACCCTGATGTCAAACCCATCAGCAGGAGCTAAACTGCAGCAGATCCCAGATCACCCACGGGCCTTTCCATTGCTGAGCCAGGGTCACACCTTCCCCCTGCAGACCTGGGCAAGGGGACATCCCGGAATCATGGAATCAAAGGATATCCTGAGTTGGAAGGACCCACAAGGATTATTGACTGAACCCTGCACAGACACCCCAACAAATCCCACCCAGGATCTCTGAGAGCGTTGTCCAAATGTCCGTGGCACTCCGGCAGCCTTGGAGCCTGACCGTTCCCTGGATCAGGAGCTTGGAAGGGATTTGGCTGATGAGCTCAGAGTCCAGGGGCCCAGGCAAGCAGAGGGGTGGCTGTGGCAATGCCATGCTCTGTCCTGCACCCTCTGGAGGGCTGGGCTTGTGCTGGGGAGTAGATTTATCCTGGCTGTGGGTATTGGCATGAGGCAAGATCTCTGCCCACAGGAAACAGCGTGTTCCCAAGGGAAAGAGTCTCTACCCATGGAAACCGTTTCCTCCCAAGGGAAGGAGGTGTCCTGGTGACTTATAGACAGGGACATTGGAACCATCAGCCTGGCCCTGCCGTTGCTCTGTCAGGACTGTGGGGCTGAGACCCACAGCAGCAAATGGAGAGGATCCTGCAGACACCCGGTCCCTGCCCATTCCCAGTGGAATGGTTTGGCTTGGACCTCACTGCTGTTCTTCCTCCCTGGCAAAGTGAATCAGGGTTAAATCTCCCTTTGGGAGCAGCCCCATCAAAGCCCTTCTGTCCCAAGGAGACACCACCTGCTTTTCCCATTTCATCTGTTCTCCTTGTTCTGAAGATGAAAGCAGCCAGGACAGAAAGCAGGTGCTGTACCTTTTGAACAGAGAAAAGGAGAAAATAAATGGCAGGGGGAAGGTCTGGGCCTCAAAAAAGAGTGACCTTCAGATTGAGGGGCCTAGAGACATCCCAGCTCACACGGCCTTAGCATGGGGCTGAAGGATCCCCACCACTCCCTGTCACCTGGGGCACGACAGGGCTGCACCCCACTGGGGACTCCTTCCTTGGAATAAAACTTGGCCATGCAAGGGGTTAAACTTTTGGGAGAGAAACCAGGTGCCCTGAGAACTCCTACCAGGGCTCTTCTGGGGCCTTTGACAGGTCCCTCCATTGTAGTGAGACTTTACACCCCCAAATACACTGGCTGTCTGAAAGGGACAGGCAGGAGCAATTCCTTTCTTACCGCAAGATGTGCTCCTGGTTTTTCTAATTTGTCTCATCAGTTCTCTTGATTTTTGGGTGGTTTTGGCACTTGCTGTCATTAAATGAGGCAGAGGAGGGGACAGGCAGCCAGGAGTGTCCCAGCTGGGCCACATCCGTGAAAAGAAAGACTGAAAGAAAGCAAGAAAGAAAAGCTCTCCCTCCCCCTCCAACAAACCCTGTAATGAAAACATGGCCAGCACTGGGCTCTGCCCTCTGCCCTTTTTGGGGTGGGTTGCAAGGTCACAGGGATGTGGTCCCCCGGTATTGATCAGGACTCTTTGGGGCTGGCATATGGCACCAGGTTTCAAAAGCCGAGCAGCTCGAAAAGAATTAAGTGGGGGCAAAGAGTGGAACGTCCCAGATTGAACTCCTGACACCTGGGGGTCAAAGAGCACTGGAGATAAAGTGGGGTCTGGAATGGTCTGGGCAATGGCCAAAATAAATACGCAAGCATTAAAAACCAACACCCCCCAAGGCTGGGGATGAAATCCCACTGTGCTTCCGAGGGAGAGAAGTGAGCTGGATGAGTTGGATGTGCTGGGGAATAACCAACAGGGAGAATGTCCTTGTTTGTCCCAGGGGTGAGAACAGGAGAGTGGCTCCATGGGCTCCACCAGCTGAAATTTTGTGGGCTTTCACCTTCCTTATGAATGTCTCTCAGCTCCTTAAGGACAGAAGGGCCACCTTTGGAAAGGGAGAGAGGTGGAAAGTGAATCTCTGGCTGGGCAGGATCATCCCTTCTCTACTAGGAAAGTGGCTGGAATACAAAGGAAGCAGCATCAGCAGTCCATACTCCAGAGTAGGAGGAGGTGGGAGAAGTGGAAGGGCCCAAGACAGCTGGAAATCTGAGCTTGTGTCAGAGGCCTTTTCCCCGAGCCATGGTGTCCGAAGGGTCAATCCAGTGGGCAAGGCACACCTGATGGGGCGCTGAGGGGCGGGACCTGCATCCTGCCCCTCCCATCAGTGGGTCCTTCCTGTGTCCAGGGCTTCCAGGTGGGAAATGTGGTACGCAAGGATAAGAAAATCAACAGCTTCACCCATAAAGCTCGTGGAATCCTGTGTCTGGGTCATGCCCTGGTGAGGGTTGTGGCCTTGGTACCACACTGAGCATCTCTTCCCAAAATCAACTGGTTTTTGTTTTTTTTTCCCAGCTTTTCTCCTCTCCTTACCCATTGCAAAAGCCAACTCCTGAGCTATGTTCCACACAGGAAACTCCAGCTCCTCCTTTGGGCCCCCAAAGAGAGAGACTCCTCAGGGTCTGTGTGTCCCAGTCCTTATCCAGCAGGACGTTTCCTGGTTCCCATGCTCTCCCCTCTCCTGACTTTTGTATTGTTTGTGATGTGGGTCCAAAGCCCCAGGCTGTGCTGAAGGAGCAGAATGGGAGACTGTCAGGGATGCAGTAAAGGACAAGGGAATCTGTGGAGCTTTTCCCTGCTGTATGGCAGTTGGTTTGCATTTGTCTCCCAGACCAGACCCACCATAACCTTCCCCAGAGCCCTCAGCCCCAGTCTGGGAGCTCTGGGGAGGGACAGAGGACATCCAGTGTATCATGGGCACCCAACTTCCCACAACCTGGATGGGCTGGGGAGGTTACAGACACCTCAGGAATTGTCCTCCTGAGCATGTAGATGCTTCCAGTCCAAGCCACAGGTTGATGAACCTCAGCCTGATTTTCCAGCTCCCTCATCGTCTCTGTGTGCGGTGCCAGGCTCTGATCCCAGAGTCCTGCTGAGGGGAAAGGCACGTGGCCTGGGGGGAAAAGGCATTAAAGGGAAGAAGCTTTCATTTCATGGCTTTCCTGTGGTTGGTTGGGTTCTTCCCAGCGTTGGGATGCTCTGTGGAAGCCCACAGGCTGCATCCTCACTCCTCTTCTGTCTGGGCCACGTCACAGACACAGGAATCCCACGGTGCCCTCTGCTCCAGCTTCACCAAACCCCCAAAATCTCTGGTGTTCAGTGCTGAGAGTCTTGGAACAAATCAGGGAGCTTGTTTTCCTGGATGATTTTTGTTGTCTCCTCCTCTCTTTTTCTCCCAGAGCCTTTCATGCCCAGCCAAGGTGCTCTATCTCCCTACCCAGTTCTGCCTGCAGGGCCTCACTCTGCTCTGTCTCCTCTGTCTGGTTCCTGATAAAACAAACTGCTCAGCATGGTTGGATGAGCTCCCAAACACGGATCAGGCATCCAGAGCCTCTTTACCATGCACTTCCACTAGAACGCTTCCACCACAGCATCTGGCCGTGGATGTCTCCAACAGCAATTTCCCAAAATTTCCTCTCAGAGTGTTTCTAGTGTGTAAGAGAACAAGGACCTCCCTGCTGAGCACCTTACCAAGATTTTAATTTAAAAAAATATATTTTTTTTTCTGAATTTTTAAGGAAATTTGGGGGGGTTGAGAGGTAGTAGGCAAAGAAAACAGCTGGATACTTGGAGAAATGGGAAAATTTCTGGCTGTGAAGGCCAGTTACACATCCAGAAGGTTGTGCTATGTCTGCCCTCTCCCTTGACTGCTCAGGTGTGGCAGACAGGAGAGGCAGGATGGTATTTTGTGCCCTCAGATGTTTCTCCTCCATCTGTGTAGGTGGAATCCTCTACATGACACATTATCCCTTCTACTCCACACCTCCCCCTGCATTTCTCCTTCTCATGACTGCTTGAAAATGTGTTCTAGAGCTGCTGTACGATGAGCAGTCAGTGCTTGAGAACGCCGCCTGCTTTCCCCTCCCTGTTCCTCGTGGTGAATTTAGTAGCAGATGGCAGCCTCAGAGCCCTGAGAATGAAGTGCTCCAGAATTGACAGCACAACACGAATTCTTCCTCCCTCTTCCAGCGCCGTGGCTCTGATGGTACAGAGTGAATAATTTAGCATCCATCTCTCATTCAGCAAATGCTGCCGGTGAGCTCTGTGAGGATGATTTTTATTAACTGGCTGGCTGGATGCAATTTTCCAGCAAAGCCTGTGTGCAAACAAATTGGAGCTGAGTGCTGGGTGAGTGCCAGTGCTTCTGGCTGTCTCCTGCTCTGGGGAGATGAGATGCCCACATCCTGTTACACCATCTTCACTGCTCCTCCACTCTTTCCCAAGCCCACAAGGAACTTTGCTGCGGGACAATCCTGGGTTCATATCAGCCAAACTGTTTGAAGACACATGTTCATGATGGGTTCGTTTTTTTGTTGTTCCCTGGGAACACTTGAGCAAAATCTGGCTTGCCCAGCCTGGTCTGGAAAAGCCATCGCGGATGTCTCTGATGGGGCTCATGGGATCTGACCAAGAAAAACAGTTCTGAGCCCTTTTGTGCCTGCGCCATTTGTCCCTTTCCACCTCATTCCAACATCAGGGTGACCATGTCAGGAGGTGAGAGTGGCATCTGGGCTCACTGGGCCCCTCTGCTGTCACCTGCCATCAGCCGGAGAGGTGGGGCCAGCCTGGCGATGCAGCAGCAGCCAAAGCCTGGCAGATCCTGGAAGCCCAGGATGGTTTGGGTTGGGAGGGACGTTAGAACCCACCTGGTCCTACCCCCATGGGCAGGGACACCTTCCACTATCCCGGGGTGCTCCAAGCCCCTTGCAGCCTGGCCTTGGACACTTCCAGGGACAGTGGTGTTGATTTGTGGGTGAATTCCTGGTCTGGCACTGCCTCTTCCCCACCAGTTGTTTGCAACCCTCTGCAGACCCCAAGGGGTGACACAGTGGGGCTTACAGGTCCTCCAGCCCCTGTCCCTGCTGCACACAAGTGTGGCCCCAGTCCCCAGGGCTCCCCAAGCCTGGCAGAGTGGCAGTGGCACCTTGAGATGCCTGTAGGGGAGTGTGATGGATAGGAATCCTGCAGTGGGCAGGTAGGAGAGCTCTGTTGGACAGGTGCCTGGAACATTAGGCTATTATTGGAAACACCAGGCTTTTATGGTAAGTAATTGTGATGTTATTGGGCGTTTTCCCTAAATAATCCACCACACTCCCATCTGCCGGCAGCCGATGCTGAAGGGAGAGGGGGCAGTGCAAAAAGCTGGGAGAGTGAAGTGGTTCTGCACCAGTGGGATGTGAAATTGGGCAGCTGTGGCCATGAAGGTCTCTGTAGCTCTGCTCCTGAGCAGGGGCTGTGTCCCTCTGCCCTGGAGCCTGGCTAGCCCCAAGAGCTCTTTTCCAGCTCTCTGTTCCTGTGTTCTCGTGGTGTCCTTCTCCTCTTCCTGCCCTCGGCTGGAGCAGGGAAGCACTTGGAGAGATGCAGAAGATAGTGATGCCTCGGCAGCAGGGGCATGAGGTGGGCAGGAGCTTCCAGCAGGAGTGGAAAACTCCTGGGGGTCCAGTCGGGTCCAGGGTGGGCTGCAGCCTGTCCATGAGTCTGGCTGCACAGCCCTGCACAGCCCCCACTGGTGGAGATCTGGAGATCCCTGGTGCTTGGCCATTCCTGCAGCTCTGTAAATGCGGGGATTTGTTGGGATGTGAGACCCTGCTCACTGGAACTTTGGAATTCCTGCTTCACCCTTCTTCACTCCCCCACGACGTGGGATATTTACCTGCTATGGAGAAATGCAATGCACCAGAAATGCAACCAAGAGTCCTGGTTTCTGTCGGAGCTTCTTTTCCATAGAAACATGGAATTGTTGAGGTTGGAAAAGCCCTCTCAGGTCACAGAGTCGAACCATTCCCTCAGCATTGCCAAGACCACACCAAGCCATGTCTCCAAGTGTCACATCCATGCAGTTCTAAATCCCTCCAGAGATGGGGACTCCACCCGTGCCCTGAGTTGCTGCTTTCATGCTGGGGCTATGTCAGAAGTGACTTTTTGGGTCACTTTTTCCCAAGTCCCAGCCAGAGAAGCCTTTTAGGAACTTGGGGGACGGATATGGCATCTGAGGGGAGGGGGCACACGTTGTGGAGGCATCTGCATCAGCCAGGGCTTTGAGCAGCATCAGTGCTGTCCCATGGTGAGATCTGTCCTCTCCTGAGCACCTAGGGAAGGATAAGAGCATCCCCAGAGCTGGAAGCAGCAAGGACAGCTCTGGCAACTAGGCCACCCTGGCTTGAAATAGCCCATGGGGCAGGATTAGCATCATTGTCCCTGAGGAGAATCCCGAAAGGTAAGAGATCTCCCAGGAAAATTCAGTCTTCTCCTTTTTTCTCATTCTCAGTCTAAAGGAGAGCCTCACTGCTCTTCCCAGCCCCCCTTTCTGACTCTCTCATACATAAACCCCATCACTTTGCAGGATCCTGGCTGGCCCCAGAATTACTCACCAGGAATGAGCCATTTCCATGTGCACACTGTCACCATACAGTTGTCTGTGAGAGCTGGGCTGCCAACATCTGACATCTATAAATAGCTCAGGGCTCGGAGGAGGCAGGAAAACACCTTTGAACTGCCCTGAAATCTGCTGGAGCTGCAGAGCTGCAAAGGGACAAACCATAAATATTGGCCCAAAAATACATTTCATGGAATGGTAGAACCCTAGAATGGTTTGGGTTAGAAGGGAGCTTAAAGATCTAATTTTTACCCCCTGCCATGGCAGGAACACCTTCCACTGTCCAAGGCTGCTCCAAGCCCCATCGAGCCTGGCCTTGGACATTCCCAGGGATCCCGGGGCAGCCACAGCCTCTCTGGGCACCCTGTGCCAGTGTTTTACCACCCTCATCACAAAAACCTTCTCCTTTTCGTCCAATTTGAATTGACCCTCGGGGGGCTTGGAGCAATTCAGGGCTCAGCTTTGGCATCTCCCCTCCCAGCAGTGCCTCAAAGGAGCCGCGGAGTCCCCCGGAAGCCACTTTTTGGGATTTGCTTTTGCCCGCACCGTCCAGACCTTCCTACTGCTGTCTCTCCCCTTCCTCCCCATCAGCCCACCCTCCTCCTCCTCCTCCTCTCGTTGTCCAGGCAACCGGAGGCCAGGACGCCTCTGCCCCGGGTGACAGCCCCGCAACAAAGGCGGCTTTGAGAGCGGGGGGTCCCCAGAGCCCTTCAATGCGGGTCGGTGAGTGCCGAGGTGGCCCCGAGCCCTGGGGGATCCCCAGAGCCTTGGCGGCTCTGACCGCCCCCCTCGTGTCCCCCAGGTCAGGGGACAGGGTTCACGGGCTCCTCTCGGCGGTGGGGTGAAGGTGGATGAAGGAGGGGGCACGGGCTCATTCTTGTCGCTGTCGCAGGGTGGAGACCGGGTCAGGCGCCCTCAAAACCCCTCACACAGCCCGGTGGGTCCCCAAGTGTCATTCAGCGTGAAGGAAGTTGTCCATCAAAGCTGGGGGGGCTGTGGGAATACCTGCGGGCAGGCTGGGACAGTGGGAGCGCCGCAGGAAGAAAACTTCCAAACCTCTGGCCCTGCTGCTTTCCCCTTCTCCCTCCTCTCCCAAAACGAGCTGCGCTTTGCCAGACCCATGAGACCAAAGGAATTCACTGGTGCAAATCTAGAAACAGTTTCTCTGCAGCAAGACTCAGCATTTGCTGGGGCAAAGCATGAGGCTGGGAAGTTATTCCAGGGAAGAATTGATCTGCAGGTAAAGCTGGAGGTCTTCTTGCCTAAACCAGCAGCAGTGGTTAATGGTTGGACTTGATGATTACAGGTCTTTTTCTACCCTAAATGATTCCAGGATTCCATAAACCTAACACCAGGTCCCAGGGATGTCAGGCACACAGCACGTCATTGTGGAGGCAGCCAGACCTGAGGCAAACAGGCTTTCCCAAAAATGTGAGGCAAGGAAGAAGAAACCCCCCTGAAACACTGACAAACCCCATGGGACTCGTGTTCCTGGGCAGGTGGGGGTCAGGAATGCACAGCACCCAGTTGGCCCCTCATTGTCCCCTCTGCTCTGTGGCCACAGAGACCAGCTGAGGGGGGAAGGTGCTGCCCACATTTTTATAGAAGAGACCTTAAAATCATCCCATCCCACCCCTACTGTGGGCACGGACACCTTCCACTGTTCCGGGCTGCTCCAAGCCCAATGTCCAACCTGGCCTTGGACACTTCCAGGGGTCCAGGAGCAGCCGCAGTTTCTCCGGGAACGTGTGCCAGGGCCTCACCAGCCTCACAGGGAGGAATTCCTTCCCAATACCCCATCTAAGTCTTCCCTTCTTCATCTTGAAGCCATTCCCCCATGTCCTGTCATTCCATGCCCTTGCAAAAGTCCCTCTTCGCCATCCGGGGGTTGGGGCTGTGCCACATCTCCTCTTGCTGCAGCTTTGAGGGGGGACATCGCCCCAGTGGCATAAGGACAACCTGCAGGTGACAGATTGAGATCAAGCAGCCTCTTGGTGCCAGGGTTTCCCTTAAAGCTGGGGATCTGCCCCTTGAAGTTTTCTTGTTTTACTCCTCACCTCTCACGTTTCCCAGGGGAAGGAGCTGTCCCCAGGTGCCAGCAGAGCAGAGCTCTCAGTCCTGTCCCCAGGCTGGAGCCCGGGCCAGCATCCCAGAGGCACCGGGTGTTGCTGGGGCAGCAGTTTTGGGGCAGTCAGGGACCCGAAAACCCCCTCCAGCAGGGGGCAGGGAGCATCGCCTTGGTCCACACTCCTTCCAGCCTTCTAATTAGGCAAATTCAGGGGCATCCTGCTTGTCCAGCTGCAGCGCGGCTGCTCAGCCTCCCCAGAGGTCCTTTCCAGCCCCTCCCCAAGCCAACCCTCCCCCCCCCAGCAGCCCCGACCTCCCACCACTCCCAGCAGTGGCCGGGGGCAAAAGCCAGTGACTGCTGTGGCCTCTGCGGGACCTCCCCGGGCTGGGGTCTCACGGGACGCTCGGGAAGCTCGGGAAGCTTCTCTCCTCCCGCTGCCGCTGCCCTGCCGGGCCCTGCCTTTCCCGGGGCCGCTCTCCCTGCTGGGGACAGAGGAAGGAGCCGCGGTGGCTGCAGGCAGGGAGGGCTCCTCGTACCCACCCTCCTGCTCCTTCCTGCCTTCCTAAGCGCCGCTTTCCTGCAGCTGGGTCCAAGCTTTTCTTGGCCCCCGCGGTGCCTAAAAATAACTCCCGTGCGCAGGTCTGGGGAAGAGCTTCTGGGCTGGAGCTCAGCCCTGGAAGGAAAATGAAGTAAAAAAGAGGCAGTCGGTGCCCCTGGATGAGTGACCCGGGGCTGTTCCAGCCCCCGAGGACAAACGCGACCTCCCCGCTTGGGGATGGAGCGGTCCCGGGGTTTGGAGATTCCACCCGCATCCAGAGGTGATGCCCAGCCGAGCTGCTCAGGGCTCAGACCCGCTCACATCCCGGCTGGACACGGCACGGGGAGATCTCCGGGCTGGTAAATGGATGGAGATTCACACCTGGAATATTGCCAGAGTCCCCTGTGGGACATCCCGGGCACTCCTGGGCCTCAGCCCTGCCTTTGGGTACCTGTGTGATCCGTCTGGGTGCCTGGAGAGGGGTGGGGCACGTCCCCTGCCAACCTGCCGGGTTGATGAGGTTTTGAGGATGCTCACAGCCCATGGTGCCGTGATGGGCCAGGTACGACCCACGCGGAGGTGCCACCTCTCCCCTCCATCGCTGCCCCTCTGCTTCCCCTTCCCTCTCTGTCCCCAGGAGTCTCCTGCCTTCCAGGAAATGGGATATTAAACGGCGTTAATGAGCCTTTCTGGCAGAGGCTTCGACAAAAGGCTCTTCCCAGGGCTGCTGGATGGGAACGGATGGGTTCAGGGGAGGGGAGGGCGAGGGGCACGGCCGGGCTGCTGAACCTCCTTCCCCTGCCATCCATCAGCTGTCAGGGCACCGCAGAGCCTCCGAGCCTGGATTCCCTGAGGACAGTCCGGCTCTGGAGTGGACAAGGACTCAGTCCCGGGTAGGCTGAGACCCCCTGGCACTGCCAGGCTGGGTAGGGGACAGGTTTGTTCTCTTCAACCTCACTGCACTGTTATTCCTGCAGGCACACACAGCATCCTGCAGGAATGGGCTTCCCGCAGGGATGGTTGGACCCACAGAATCCCAGAATGGTTTGGGTTTGAAGGGACCTTCAGGCTCATCCAGTTTCACTCCTTGCCATGGCAGGGACACCTCCCACTGTCCCAGGCTGCTCCAACCCCCATTCAGCCTGGTCTTGGGCACTGCCAGGGATCCAGGGGCAGCCACAGCTGCTCTGGGCACCCTGTGCCAGGGCCTGCCCACCCTCCCAGGGAACAATTCCTTCCCAAAATCCCACCTCACTCTGCCCTCTGACAGTGGGAAGCCATCAGTTGAAGGGGTAACTGTGCCCATCTGCAGGCATGAGTGGCCCAGGTGGATGTCACATCCCATGTCCTGTCCCTCTGGCTCCCACTCTTTATATAGCCTGAGCTTCCTGTTTGTGGGGTGTGCGAGGGCTTCTTGCTCCCTTGCTTGCTCTTGTCCCTCTTGGCTGAGGGTAGGAGGGAGGCAGTGTCCTGGGAAAAGTAAAACTTGAAAGCAAAGCTGGACTTTTCATTGTCAGGAGGCTTTTCTTTTTTTTAATGTATTTCCTCTGGATTGTTTCCTTTTTCATTCGAATATGGGATAAAAATATGTTTCCGCTGACATCAGCCCGCTGTCCCTTTTCGGCAGGGATGTGGTGCTGGTCTCCCTGAGCACCCCAGGGCTTCACATTCCTCTGACAGCCATGAGAAACACGCCTGGAATGAGCAGCCAGGCCAGCTGGGGCAGCTGGGGGGACTGGGAAGGACCAGCCAGGACATGGAGCTTTTTGGGGGGCTGTTCATGGGGTTTGTGATGCTGCTCTTGGTGTGAGGGTCGTTCAGCTTTGTTTGCTCCCACACAGGTGAGGAAATGGGGAAATTCACCTCTTGTGCCCTCCCAAGCAGCATCCTCCCATGGAGGGAGAGGATGGGACACCCTGCCCTGCCCTGCCTGGTGCAGGTTCCCAGAGCAGCTCTGGCTGCCCCAGGATCCCTGGCAGTGTCCAAGGCCAGGTTGGATGGGGCTTGGAGCCACCTGGGATAGTGGAAGCTGTCCCTGGCCATGGCAGGAGGGGGGAACGGGATGAGCTGAAGGTCCCTTCAAACCCAAACCATTCTGGGTTTGGATGAAAAGGTTCATCTAGGCAGGAGCCTGGACGTACACCCAGGTCTGGGGTTGGAACCAGGTGATTTTAAGGACCTTTCCAACCCAAAGCATTCCATGAGTTCATGAACACAGAGGCTACTTGAAAAATCCAGGCTTTGCTGCAGCTCCATGGGAGAGGAACTGGAGCTGCTCCCTCGGTGGGGATGGGGCTGAGGGAGCTGCTCTCCCTTGGTTGCCACACACACTCTGAGAGGTCCCAGGGATCCTGGAGACCCAGATGTTTGTACAGCTGTGGCTTCACCCTGTTTGCTCTGTACTGGGTGGCCCTGAACTTGTGTGAAATATTTGGTGTGGGGGGCGTGGAGTCCCTGCAGCCATGGCTGGGGCTGCTGGCCTGGATGGGGATCAGGGAAGCTGCTGGCCTGGCCTCTGATGGATGGAGCTTCTGGGAAAGGATTTCTCCCCAAGCTCTCTCAGTTTTCCCATCCTGATGAAAGTATTTGGGAAGCGAGAGGCCAAATGACTCCTCTGGAGCTGGTCTCTCCAAAGAGGCTGCTTTGTTGTGCCGATCAACTTCAGAGAGAGCTTCAGGAAGGAAAAGCTGTCCCAAGGAAAATGTGGCTGTGGAAAAATGGGACGTTTCAACCTCTTCCAAACATGTTTTCAATGAGGAGAGATCTGGAGGCGTGGAACAGCTCCAGTTCAAGGCAGTCATCAGTTTGGGATGGCAGCAGTTTATTTGAGAAGGTCCTGGCTGGGACAAGGACAGGAAGTCCCCAGGAACAGGCACAGAGAGCCACTTTTCCACGGCCAGATCATCAAAGCGATGCCTCCCTGGCACTGCTCCACCTCTCCAGCTGGGCCACTCTTCTGGAAAAGGGGCATTTTCCCTGTTTCATTTCATCCCCCAAGAAACCACCCCTTTGCTCACCTCCTCCACCGCTCCTCCTCCTTTCCCAAGGGCAGATCCATCCTCCTGCTCACCTCCTGGCTCTTTTCCCCCTCCACCTTTCCCATCCTGCCCACGTCCTCCCTGCCTTGGTGCCTTTAAGGGGTCTATCAAACCTACGGGGCAGCTCTTCCTCTGCCCACGATGCTCCTGGAGAGTTCCGAGGTGCAGCCACACCCAAAACACCGGGCTGGGACCTGCGTGGTTCTCAAGGGGAGTTCTGCATCCCAGATGGGATCCTGGCATGAGGATCTGAAGCGCTGCTGCACTCTCAGAAGTTCATCCCCAGAAGTTTTGATGAGCCCTGGGTTCTGTGGGCAGAGGCATTTTGGGATGCAGAGAGCCCCGTGGTGGACAGAGCAGGCAACAGGCCACAGGAGGTGGGTGCAGGAGGCTCGGTGTGCTCCCAACGCACCTCTGGCTCTTACCTTGCCTGTGCGGGCAATGTGGTGCCGCTGCGGGAATTTGAGGAGCAGGATTGGATTCGGGCATCCCCTGGGACATCCCCGGGACCCGGGAAAGGAAACCTACCGTCGGGCCCGGAGCGCCCGGCGGAACCCAGGCCGGAGTGACAAACAGAGCAATTGCTCCATCTTGTGACATCACCTGCGAATGCAGCGAAGCGCTCGGGAACGACGGTGGGATTGGAATCACAGGATATCCTGAGCTGGGAGGGACCCACAGGGATCATCCAGCCCCTGTCCCTGCCCAGACCCCTCAACAATCCCACCCTGGGCCTCCCTGGCAGCGCTGTCCAAAGGCTCCTGGAGCTCTGGCAGCCTCGGGGCCGTGCCCATTCCCTGGGGAACCTGGGCAGTGCCAGCACCTCTGGGGGAAGAATCTTTCCCTGATCTCTAACCTAACCCTGCTCTGACTCAGCTTCTGCTGCAGGAATTGACGTCCCCATCAGGGGAGCTCCATATCCCTCTCCTCAGCAGGAAACCTCTGGGAGTCTGGCTCCCTCCTCCCCATGGTTCCCACCGAAGGCAGCAGCAGTTGGACTCCCTGTGAGACTTCCCTGTTCCTTCCTCCTGCCAGTGGAAAATGAGGACGTGGGAGAAGCAATTCTTGGGCACCAACTGCACTGCCAGCCTCTGGCTCGGTCCTGGGTATGATCCGGACCAACAAGGGGCCTCCTTGGCTTTGCTTTAGGGCTGCCCCTTAACGGGAAAGCAGAGGGAAAAGAAGGCTGAGATTCCAAGGGCTCTGCGGGAGAAGCAGAGCAGCTCATGGGGTTATGGATCACTCTGGTCCCACTCCAAACATAAAAACAAAAATTGAAATAATTTGTGAACAAAGTCACTTCCTGGTGATTTGTAGCTCCTGAGTCCAGAGCAGCTGGGCAGAACACAGAGCAGAGAGATGGTGCCCCCTCCACCTCTCCTCCATCCTGCAGGATTTTAGTTTGGGAAAGGTGTTGCTGATCAGATCAGCCCCAAATTCCCATGGAAAGGAAACCTTCCTGCTGAAAGGCTGCAAGAGTGATTTAGCATCCAGGAATCATGGAAGCTGGGGAGCTTCTGGAAAACCCGACTCTGTTTTTCAGTGCTTTTTGGATAATTTGCTGATGTCAAGCATGAGAAAGAGGCGCCAAATATCATCCAGACCGTTTAGCTGAGGCACAGGATAGTAACTCTCTCAGTTCCATGGATAAAGTCCCAGTCTGGGGTTTGGAACATCTGCCCCCCATCCCAAATTTTCTGTACTATGTCACCCCAGGCCCTAGCTGTGACCCGTGGGCTGTGGGCTGACTTTGGTGGGGCTGCTCT
Source organism: Donacobius atricapilla (assembly GCA_013397315.1). Classification (NCBI taxonomy): domain Eukaryota; kingdom Metazoa; phylum Chordata; class Aves; order Passeriformes; family Mimidae; genus Donacobius; species Donacobius atricapilla. The sequence goes on along the minus strand of WBMY01003003.1, from coordinate 1,401,934 downwards.
GTGTCCCCTGGGCAGCTGGACAGCGGTGGCCCTTCCCTGTCCCTCAGACCATTCAGGAGCACCGGGGACTCTGGAGAAAACCCGGAGAGGAGCAAAGCAGAACGTTCCGAGCAGACATTGGCACCTCTGGCACGTCCAGGGATGAGTTCTGCTTTCTTTTATTTCTTTGAAGCAAAGTGTGAACAGTGGCTTTTCTCCCCGGAATTGTGGCTGCCAGCAGAGCCGGCAGCGAGTGTCACCCTGCCGTGACATCGCCTCGAAGGAGAGGCAGCAGAGCGGAGCCCGGCGGTGTCACCGTGCCCGGGCTGGGGACTCGGCTCATGCATCACTGTCCGGGCTGTCACCGCTCTCATGGAGATAAATGGGGACGTGGCCCCGGCAGCGCTCCGGAGTCACTTCCACTTAGGAGATTGCGGGAGGAGATGGGTCCCAGACAGGTCAGCAGGAGACAAATCACCCCCAGGGTCACGGCTGAGCTCCTGCTGGCAGGGATGTGTCCCATCCCATAACCTGTGTCCCATCCCATAACCCGGCTGTGCTGGCAGGGAAGGGGCTCGGAGTGGATCCAAGCAGCCCCATGAGGGTGAATCACAGCATCAGGAAATGGTTTGGGTTGGAAGGGAGCTTACAGAACATCTCATCCCAACCCCTGGCATGGGCAGGGACACCTTCCACCAGAGACGTGACACACAGCAGGTGACACACGGGAGGTGACACAGCAGAGCCCTCAGGGCACAGCACAGAGGAGATGTCCTGGCTCTGCTCAGCTCCAGGAAAACCATATGGATGTTTCATGGAGCTCTCACATATGGGAAGTGTCTTAAGTTTTAAAGTATCAGGAACAAAATCAAGCCAGACCAGGGATGGGTGACAGCAGGTGGGGCACCTCCAGATGGATAACACAGGGAATTGTGTCCCAGGAAAAGGGGTGTGCAGGGAGGGAAGAACATGTCAAGGCATAAAGGGAATACAGCAGAGAAGGATGGGGCCTTTAACTGGAAACCAAGTGCTCAGGGGAATGTCTTGGCAGAGGGAAGTGTCCAGCCATGGAAGATTTCCCTGGAAGTGCTGGAATCCCATGGAGAGCACTGGAGACAAATTAAAGGAACATGCTCTGGCATCCAGAACAGTCAGGAGCAGAGAGCGGGGAGGGAATGTGGACATTTCCAGGCTCAGCAGCCCTTGGTTGCCTGCACCTAGGAGCAGAGTTCCTGTCTGAGCAGTTCTATCACTATTCTAGGTTGGAAAGACCAAACTCTTTCTCCTCTGGGCTGAGCTCAGAGATTCTCCACTTCACAGGGCAACTCCTGAGCTCCAGAGCCGCCCATCCCCAAGGAGCTGGGCTCTGGGACATGAAGGAGAAGAGTCCAGCCTGGCGGGGATCCCTGGGGAGAGAAAGATGTCACTTCTCCGGCTCCTAGGGAGCGGAGCTGTCCATGGACGTGTGTTTGAGACTCGCATCTCCGTCTGCCTCCTTTGATTCCACTAATTGGCTGGAGAGCTGAGGGAGACCCCGCACCATGGTGGAAGGATGAGATGAAATAGGAGCACAGAATAAATCATGAGCCAATTTCCAACATTTTCTTGGTTGAGATGGAATGGCTAATCATTCTGATGGCAGAATTTACATAATTACTCTGCCCGCCGGCCCAGGTCGGGATGAACAGTGAGAAAAACAGGCTGGTGATTCCAAGGGAGATGTCTGTGGAAGTGATTGAGGGAGTTGTGGGACTCAGAGCTGGAACAGATGGGCTTGGTCATGGGGCTGGACCTGGGGCTCCCCTCTGCCCTGTGCAGATGATGCTCCTCAGACAGAACCCCACAAACAGCATTTACCAGGCAGAATTCCCTCCTTTCATGCTCAAGATTCTGTGAGTGATGGGTGACACCAGAAGGAATTTGGAAAAAGGCAGCAAAGCAGAAGGAATCTGACAATGCTGTGATTTGTGGGGAGGTGCAGCAGGACCTTGGAAGCTGATTTCCTCACACCCTGAGCACCCAAAGAAATCAAATCCAGAAATCCTGATGGACCCCAGCTCCCAGGCTGCTCCAGCCTCCAGCTGCTCTCACAAATGTCCAACTTGGAATTAGTGACATTTCACCGAATCCCAGGATGGTTTGGGTGCGAAAGGATCTTAAACCTCATCCAGCCCTGGCCCAGCCCAGGACAGGGACACCTTCCACTGCACCAGGTTGCTCCAAGCTCTTTCCAACCTGACTTTGAAGGTTTTCCTCTATTTTCTCACATCACACTCCTGTTTATCTCTCCTTTTCTGCCAACCCATTATGGACCCCTCACAGACAATGTGTCAATTAGCATTTGGCCCTGGAAGATTTCTGTGGAAGCATTGGAATCCCACAGAGAGTATTTTTGATGATTTAAGACACCTGCCCATCCCTGGAAGTATTTCCAGGATTTCCTTACCACAGGACAGCTCCCAGGAATGGATCCACTCTAGCCCTGACACCCTGTGCAGCCGCAGGTTTCTCTGACCCTGCTGAAACATTTGACAGAAATTCTATTTCTTGCAAAACTAAAATCAGAGCAGCAAAGCCAAAACCTTTTAATGCCACCATGAGTTTCTGTGGCAAAAGTGGCTCCAGCCCCAAGTTCCCCGAGAGGTTTTTGGCTTGTAGAACATCCCTGTGTGGTGTTAACATCCTCCACAAGCAGGACAATCCATGTTTCTTGTTTGGTTAACACTGGGAGGCTCCAGGGCCTTCCCACACACATTCATTTGCATGTATCTTCCAACGGAATGTAATAAAATATTCATATCATTAAAGGAGAGGGGAAAACAGAGGGCCTGGGGCTGAGGGAGTGGGAGAGCTGTGTGTTCTCCAGCAGGGAAGGGTGGGGGCAGAGGGTGGACACTGATCCTGAGCTGTCCCCGGGTCCTGCTGAGCATGACAGGGTCCTGCAGCTCCTCGCCCACTGTGCCCTGGCAGAGGGGATAAAACAGGAGATGTTTCCCAAAGGTTCTCCTTCCCTGAGCCATGCCTTGAGGCACAGAAGGAAACCATGTCCCTGTTGGTTCCTCCTCTCCTCCCTCGTTGTTCTCACCCGGAATGAGCAGGCAGGATACGTCCTGCAGCCCAAGCCCCTGTGCCAGGCCTGCCATGGCCACTCTGCCAGGCCCAGCTGTCCCTGTCCCCGAGTGAGGAGCAGCAGCACCCTGGCCTGTAGGAGCTGAAGTCACGGTTAATCAGGATGTATAGCCAGCCACCGAGGCCATGAATATTTAATGGGGCCTGTTAAAGGATTTTTAGAAGTGCTCTCCCCACGGACACCACGATGACTTCTTTGTTTATAATTTTCCCCCCTTTCCTGTTGGCACTAATCACCGACTCTCGGCTCCTTAATGGCACCTTGGGGGAGCTCTGGGGATGACTCATTTATTTATTTATTTCCTCGCTCCAAAGTGAAGAGAAACCCTGCCACTGCCATGGGAGCGGTGGTTCCTGGCCGTGGTGGGAGGACAGGAGTGGGATCTCGATCCATCCCCTCCCTGGCTGGGACCAGAGAGAGGCCGAGGCAATGGGCAGAGGGGGAAAGGAAGGGAGGATCCCTGCGCTAGAACTAAAAGAGGGATTTTCACTGGAGATAATGAAGGTGTTTATTACAATGAGGGTGGGGAGGCCCTGGAACAGGGTGCTCAGAGAAGATACGGCTGCCCCTGGATCCCTGGAAATGTCCAATGGCCATTTTCTGAAATGTCCAAAAGCATCTTCTGTCTCACACAACCCCAAGCATTTCCAGTTGGCCTTGGGAATCTGTTCCAGGAGGAAATTTGCCTTTTTTTTAACTTATTTTTTTTTAATTATTTAAGGCAGAAAACTCTGCCTGCTTTCAGAGGGAAGTGTTACATCTTTAATTTTGTGAGGCAGAAGAAGAACTGAAACTTGCTGATGCAGGTTCCCTGTCTTTCCCCTGGACATGGGGGCAGTTTCACTCAAAATCTTCTCAAGAAGATGCGACAGCTGAGGATGGGGGTATGGGCCTGCCCCGGGCCTTGCCCATACTGCCCAGCCCAGGGCAGCTCCCCCAGCCTCATGTGGGGCAATTTAGAGGGGGCAGAGCCAGCCCAGCCCCGGGCCCTTCTCAGCTCAGGGTGCTCGGGATGCTGAGTGGCAGGAATTCCTCTTCCTCCCCACATCAATTTGCACCAGGTTCTGCTGCTGGCTGGGCGTCCATGCCAAGCTTTAGTGCTTTTAAATTGCCTGGAGGGAGCTGGCTCAGCTCAGAGCTCTCCAGAGCCCCAGACTTGCCTTGGTAACTGCCTGAGCCACCAGGGCAGAGCAGCAGCAAAGCAGCACAGGGAATTGAGCTGGCTCCTCTCTGGGAATGTTCCCACACCTCTGTAGTTGGTTTTCCAGACCTTCTCTTCATCCTCTTACTGGAAGAGAGTCTTCCTTCTTCTGTGCTGCTGTGAGAGGCATCACAAGACAACCATTGCATTCCCAAATCCTGCTCCTTCCCAGGCTCCTGCACTTTGGCAGGAGCTGTGGTGCATCTGGACAACCTGTTGCCATCAGCTGAGCAAAATCTGTTCTCATTCCTGAAATTCCACCACCCTTCCACAGCTGTCTCTGGCCCCAGATGAGTCCCTGGAGGATTTTATCATCCTCATTCTCTGCTCCCAGTCTGGCACAAGGCATTCTGCAAGTCATGGAATCATGGAATAGTTTGGGTTGGAAGGGACCTTAAATCTCATCCCATTCCAGCCCCTGATGGGCAGGGACATCTTCCACTGGATCGGGTTGCTCAGAGTTCCATCCAGCCTGGCCTTGGATGAAGAATAAAGGCCTGGACAGGATTTCCATGTGTGTGTACCCTGCAGGCAGCATTCCCAACCCAAGGAACCTGGAGAAAGGGCTGCACCTGCACCCTGACTCCCAGGACCTGCTCATGGCATGGCTGGGAAGTTCTGCAGGGATGTTAATGGCATGGAGAAAAGCCATTAAAGGAGGAAGAGTTGAGGTTACAGTATTGTGCTGAAAAGTATATTGCTGCCTGTAGAGACATCAGTCTGTACTTCCAGGATTACTCAGTGCTTAATGCCCAGCGCCTGCACATTAGTTTTGCTGGGAAGTCCATTTGGGGTTCTTCCAAAACGGAAAAATTAAAGGGCTTCCCTAATAAATGTGCTGCCCAAAAGCAAAAAGGAGGAAAAAAAAGGCTCCAAGCCCAGCTCAGGAACCCAACCTGAGGCAGCAGTGTGGGGCCAGGGGCGGTCCTGCTGGCTGAGCCCTGCATGGGCAGTGCTGGCCCCTGGAAGTTTTGGGAATGGACATCCATTGCTGCTCCCTTCCACTGCTGGCTCCTCCTGACATTTAGCGACAGCAGGAAAAGATGCAAATTTACACATGAATTTGGGGGTTCGGCAGGTGAATTTGCCCGGGAAATTCTCCTCCTGATTTCACTGACAGAAGGAAACTCCAGAGCAGCAGCAACTTGCTTGTCACCTTGCTCTCCATCCATCCCCTGTTCTCGAGAGAACAGCCCTTTTCCTACATCCAGGCTCTCAGGCCACCCTTTTCCCAGCATTTCCCCTCCATCTGGGAACAGGACGAGTGCCTGGAACAGATGCAGCCTGGGGAGGCAGCGGCGATTTGGGGAAGCGGCAGCGATTCAGCCCAAAGCCAGGAGGTTGGGCTCCCTCCTACTCCTCTCCTGGCACCTATCTCTGGTCTGAAATCAATGTGAGTGAGGTGCCAGCACATGAGTGAGACTCTGTGTCTCTTTGCAACCCAGAGATCCCAGAACTTTGTGTAGGCACTGCCTGGAAATGGAGCAAAGTGTGGAGCAGCAGCTTTGTTCAGCTCTCAGGAGGTCCTTAACGGCCTTGGGGCTCCACCTTGGGTGGGCCAGGGATCGTTTGTGTCCTCTGGCCATCTCCAAGAGTGCTGGGGCTGTGGAGTTTCTGTGTGTGCCCAGGCGAGGGTTTGGTTTGCTTGGCCATGTCAGTGGGAGCTGGGAATGGCACCGGGGTCCAGTTTGCCTTGGGAGCAGAGGGCGGGAGGTCCACAGCAGCCCCTGATCCCAGGGACATCGATTCCCTGATGGCTCAGCCTGGAGAAAAGGGGGCTCAGGAGGGACCCTCGGGTTCTGCACAACTCCCTGACAGGAGGGGACAGCCGGGGGGTCGGGCTCTGCTCCCAGGGAACAGGGACAGGAGGAGAGGGAGTGGCCTCAGGCTGGCCCAGGGGAGGGCAGGTTTGACACCAGCAGGAATTTCCTCATGGAAAGGATGCTCAGGGACTGTCCAGGGAGGTTTGGAGTCCCCATCCCTGGAGGGATATAAAAGCCATGTGGATGTGGGACTATGGCTTAGTGGTGGCCTTGGCAGTGCTGGGGAATGGTTGGATTAGATAACCTTAGAGGGCTTATCCTGCGTGAATGATTCCACGAATTCATCAAGGAATGTTGCCTGCACAGGAGATTTGTCTCTTCGTGGGGTCTTACCAAGGGAATTTAAGGTTTGGCTCCTTTGGTGAGCCTGGGCCATGTTTCAGTTTTTGGCACAATCACTGTGCCAGGGACATTGTGGGACTAGGGAGATTCCATGACAGGGAATTTTTTTTGGGGAATAGCAAGGAAAAGAAAGGAAGAAGAGGAGAAAGGAGAACAGTACTGGCCAAGAGAGCCCAAGGCAGTGAGCACCAAACCTCCTGGAGCACAGGAGGAGCTCACAGGCAGAACCAGGCTGGGCAGGTGGGTGCTCACCTTAAGCTGGGTCTGGATTTCTCCACGAGCTGAGTTCAGCATCCTTTGGTGAAATTAGAAGATCTGTGCCTAAACCTGATCAAAAAGAGGTGGCAGAAGTAGATGAGTGGATTGATTGGAGATTACAGGGGAGCAGTGGAACTTGGGGAGGGGAAGAATGAGTGTTTAAACCTCAGAGAGCTGTGACTTCCCTTGCAAAACCAGATCATTTGGGAATGTCAGTACATCCAAATGTGGCTCCTCCAGAGTCCTGGTGCTCTGCCCACCGAGGGATCTCATCTCATCCGTGTCTCCCTCCTTAATGCCCGAGGCTGTGGTGCCCTCCAGACAGGAATCCTGCTGAGGAAAGCCAGAATTGCAGACGCTGCCCCTACCCCGGGCAGGGGCTTGGCACAGGGATCCACCCACGAGGGGCAATGCCAGCTTTCCTCCTCACCACAAACCCCTCCCCGCCTTTCCTGAAGGCTCATTAGGGTTCATTAGTGCCCATTAACAGGTCTGTCCCAGAGCTCAGCCTGACACCAGCAGCTGTGAGCTCCAGGGAACAGTTCCCGTTCCTCTGCTCCTTACTTCTCTGCAGCTCCTTCTCCGTGCCTCAGTTTCCCAACCTGGGTAATGCCGGGGCTTCTGGATGCTCTTTGGATCCAGGATGTCTCCTCCTGCCTTCCAAGGGCTGTTTCCTCTCTCTCTGCAGGAGCACTGTGGCTGCTCCCTCCCTGCAAGTGTCCAAGGCTGGGCTGGATGGGGTTTGGAGCAAGCTGGGATAGGGGAAGTTGTCCCTGCCCATGGAAGGTAGGGATGATTTTAGGGTCTTTAGGGTCCTTTCCAACCCCAACTATCCCATGATTTCCTGATTTAAGCACACAATGCTTCTCCCCTGAGATCTTGTCTCTTTTGCCCACACCATTTTTTTCATAGGTATTTTTTCTTTATCTCTTGACTTCCTCTAGTTAATATTTCTTATTAGATATTTATGCATTTCTTACTAAGGAGAAACAAGAAATTTAAGTCTGTATTTCTCACTAAACAAGAAACTTCCTTGTTTCTTGCGTTCGAGGCTGCCGGTTCATCCGGAGGTGACACCTGAGTGACAGCCCGGGCAGAGTAGGAAGGGAGGGACTCAGTACCTGAGATCAGTCAGTGACAAACGGCCTGGGGAGCGCCTTTCATTGCTCACAGCCCTGTGACTGCTGAGGAGCCCTTCCGAGCGAGCTGACGGGGCAGCAGATGGAGTTAAACCCAGTTTAGAGAACTGGGAGAGAACAGGAGGAAGCGAGGCTGCTGCAGGACCTCCCAGCCCTGGAAAATTTGGGGATGTGGAGCAGAAGGTGTTGATGGGGAAAGGGACAGGGGCGACCATCCTGCTCCTTTGTGCCAGCTGAGGAAAACCTCTGGAGAATTAGAACCGAGCATTGTCTGCACTGCTCGGGAGGTGATGTGGGAGATGAGCGAGAGCGTTCAGGTACAACAGCCTCGACTGAAAAGGCCTCTGCATCATTTTCCACCGGGATCTGCTCCCTGCATCGGCTCCTGCCGTTCCTTCCCCACCCAAAATCCTCATGGCACAAGCGGGAGGGATCCCGCTGCAGCCAGGCCTCATCCCAGAGCAGGAAGGTGCAGTGGGGAATTCCCCCATTCCCGAAGTCTCGGCTGCATCCTCGCTCCCTCCCTGCCTGCCCCGGTGCCCCGCGGGGAGCAGGGACGGTGTCTGCTGGCAGCCCGGGGCCCTCCAGGAGTTGTGCAGTGTGTTATCAATTCCGCAGGGGAAGATAATGTTGTCTTTCACAGCTCCTGTGTCAGCGCTGCTGATTAGTCTGATGCAAATGAGCTTTTAGCCTTGACACAGAGCCCAAGATCCAGGAGGAGAGGAGGATCCAGCACAGTCCTGGAGAGCTAGACCACTCCTGGCAGTCACAGCACCACCCTGAGAGAAGGAGCAGGACTTGGGCTTGTCTTTTCTGGTGTTTCTCCATCATTTTCACTTCAAAAATTTCCCTTAAGTAAAGGTCTGTTGCTCTTCTCCTGGTTCTGTCCATAGGTTGGCACCAAGGCCGAGTAACTCCCACCCATCCCCCGTGGCTCTTCCCCAGCCTCCTGCCCTTGGTGCTGCTCTGGAACACGTTCCTGGGGGGCTCATGGAAAATGGCTTCTGGGCAAAGAGCCCTTGGTACCTGCAAACCAAGGGAGAGAGGGGAAAAACCTGAGGAACGTCCCATTTGTGCTGCTGCTTTTGTAACCAGAACTGCACCTCAAACCCAGGCCTTTCCTTTCCCATCTCCAACACCTGTTTCTGCTAAAAAGCTACCCAGCACCAGCCTCCCTGCCTGGAGAGGTTGGTATTTTATTTAGGGCTGATCCATTTTTCTTTTAATTCAGATCAATGCAGGTTAATTGAGAGCAGCTTATTTTTACTTCTGCTGGTCTCTGCCTGCCAGGATCAATACCAGTCATTTCCACTTAAACCGTTGTACCTTTACTGGAACTAGCATAGCCCCCAGCCCTCCACACAGCCCCATCCCTGTGGTTCCTGGTGTAATAATTCCAACCAGGCTCTCGTCAGTCTGGCTGCAGCGGCATCCTCGTAATGCTGGGAGGAAATGGAGCCGTGCTCAGCCCCGACCGGGGGAGATGGATTACAGCCTGCAACATTTGCACACTAAAAATACCCAGCGAGGGGCAGCCGTTCATTGATCCCTCGGCCTTAATGGGCCGCAGAAGGTCCCTCTGGCCACCCACTGCCACTAGATGGGGCGATGCGGCAGCGCTGCAGCCCCGAGCCGCGCTGCGCCTTCCCGGCGCGCAGAGGCGGCTCCGCTCAGCGCAGGGCGGGCAGGAGCTCGCTGTTTCCACACGCGGGACTCTTCGGGTGGATACAACCCTCACCATGGCATCCCCGGGGAGCGCTGGCCGTGGGGGGCTGGAGGAAACGCGGGTGTTCTGCTGCTGGCCGTGTCTCCAGAGGGAAATCCTCATGGATGGGGTGGGTTTGGGGCCAGGCTGCTGCATCCCAGGGTTTGTGCTTGGCCAGTGAAAAATCATAGGACGTTTGGAGTTGGAAGGGACCTTAAAGCTCATCCCATCCCCTGCCATGGGCTGAGACACCTGCCGCTATCCCGGGTGGCTCCAAGCCCTGTCCAGCCTGGCCTTGGACACTTCGTGGGATGTGACAGATCTCTCCCTCTGGATCCAGGATGGCTCAGAAATGTCTTGGTGTGACTGCACTGTTTGTGGTGCAGAGTTTCATATTTAAAACTTAGGATTTACATCAAATCCAACGGGAAGCATGGTGGCCCAAAGGTGCCACTGTCCCCTTGCTCTGCCTGCTCCCACCTTCCCCGGCTCCCTGGCCATCATCCCCATGCACCCAACTGTTCCCTCTCTGTTCTAACAGCTGAGCACTCGTCCTCTTCCATCACGCGCTGTGGGAACCTGTGGAAGAAGTGTAGGAATTCTTTCGGGGGTGTTGTCAGCTGATCTGTTAATGGAGAACCAAGTCAGGTGGGCGCAGAGGAGGGAGATCCTCTGCAGGACATCAATTCGGTGTTTAAAGGAACTTTTCCTCTCAATCATTGGGCAGAGGTTGGCTTTAGCTGGAGTTCTTGTGGAGCCGTTTCCTGCTCCCATGGCTCTGTGGCCACCTGGGCAGGTGAGGACCAGCTCTAGGGGCTGCTGGGTTTTGTCCACTGGAAGGAAAAGCGGAGCAATGGGAAAAGGAGCCATCAAAGCAATGCCAAAGTCCTTCCCTCCCTCCTCTTCCCTGGCAGATTCCTTGTTTGCTTCCCTTTCCAGACCTGGCAGATTGAGACCTCCCGACCCAGCTGATGTTTGGGGAAAAGAAGAATTACCAATTTCCTTGATGGGTAAAACCAGGGACAGAGCAGGCGGTGAGTTCTGGTCATAAATGGCAATAATGACTTTGGCCCCTACCCCTGGAGCAGAACTGATTTAAAGGGTCGTTAAAAAGGGTTGTGTCCATAAGGGTGACACAGAGACTCCGGCTCCTTTATTTCCTCTGGCTGGATCCGCCAGGGCCATGGGTTTGGAGAAGCCATATGTCAGCTAAATGTGTCTCTAATTGATTTCTGGACCTGCGTGGAGTGTAAACATTTTACCAGTCAAAGAGCAGCTGATCTGAGGATGAGGTGGGAGGGGAAAGGGCAGGAGAAAGTCTGGTGTGAAGCTGAGGGGAGCCTCGGAAAACGACTTTTGTCTGGCCCCATCAAACCCCAACTCACGGCGGCCCCTCCGCGGGGTTCCCTGGTAATGGAGTCGCTCCCAGGGCAAAAGTTAACTCCAATTAGAGGCTGTGCAGGGAGGGGTTTCACTCCCACGTCTCCCCGCAGGAGCCGTGTCAGCTCCCGTTACGGAGATGGGCCGGGTGGCAGCTGGGAACAGCGTGGGCACAATGAGGGGTGTCCTGGGAATCCTTCCTTCAAGGACACAGCCCGGCCCCGCCGTTCCTCCTCCTCCTCCTCGCTCCCAGCCATGGCCAGCTCGCACCCAGCCCTTTGCTCCTTTCAACCATCCAACCTTTGCAAGGGCGTGACCCCACCAAAATTGTTCCTTCGGGACATTCCCCTAATTTCCCCCTAAATCGTCTGTTCTCTCATCCCTCCACACGGCCCCTGTTTTAACCCCTTGTTTGCCCAGCCGCCCTGGGGACGCTGGGTGAAGCCGGAGGGGACCAAAGAGGGAAAATCAACGCCAAGGCTGATGCTGCCCCGCGAAAATGATGGCCAAGAACCAAAACCCAAGTACAAACAGGCGGGGAAAGGCAGGTGAGTGTGGGAACAGTGTCACCCGTGTCCCTGGGACTGCTCTGGAGAGGTGGCCGTGAGTGTTGAAGAGGGGGACCAAAGCCACAGTGTCACCCCATGTGAGAAACTTCGGAAAAATCCCCCACACTGTCACCAGCCCCACCAGGGTGGTCCCCAGGACCCCACTCTGGATGTGTTTTCTCTCTCACCTCAGCCTTTGCTGTCACCTGGCAAGGACGGGCTGTCCAGGTGGTAAACAGAGATGGAAACCAGAGATCCTTCATCCCTTAGAAGGCTTCATCAGCTTCCAAGATTTTATTCCAGAGCCACAAAGAGCAGGGAGGATTTGGGATTTCTCCTTCTGAGCAGGAAAAATAACCCGTTAGAAATCTCCTTCTACTCAATAGATAATCAGCTTTACCGAGCCTTTTAATTAAACAACATTGAACAAAATTACTTGATTTACAAAATATTGTGGAGCGTTTACTGCAATAAAATACAACAAATTCTGTTTCAAGCCAGGTTTTTCTTCTTTTTTTTCCCCTTCTCCAAGCCTGTGTCATGCAAAGCTTTCACTCAACTTGAATTTAATGAGCCAGCTCACCTGAACAGAACTGAAACCTGTTCAATAAACCCTAGGCAAAAGAGAGGAAAAAGTGAGGAATTATTAGAAATGTTCGAGCGTATTGATTTAAGTGAAGTTGGTTTTTGGGGGGCTTCAAAATGATGATTTTGTTCTTAAACAGTCCTAAAATGAGCAATGACAAGTGCAAACAGGTTAAAGCTGACGCCCAAATAGCTGCTGAATGGAATATTTCGGGAAGAAATAGGGTAAAGCATCGGGTGGGCGTGTCTCTGTGTTACATTTTTAAAAGATACTATTTTTCCTCCAGATGGAGAGAAAAAAGAAAGACCCAGCCTCGCCGTGTACCCAAACCGATTTTTATCTCCCGTGACGCAGTGGGATTCGCTGTGGGTGCAGGCTGGGGCAGGAGTTGCGGCTTTTCCGCCTCCCACTCCTGCCCGCAGCCGCGCTCTCAGCCCCTGGCTGTCCCGGCCCCGCCGTCTGCGTGAGCCCTGCGGCCACCAGCAGCCCGGGTGGCTTTGTGCCCGTGCCTGACAGCTGACACGGCTCCGGTGACGCTGCGGGCCGAGCCCCCCGAGCCCCCCGAGCCCCCCGCACCGCGTCTGGCGGCTCCCGGGCCGGGCCCCGGGCGCTGGGAGCGGCCAAGCCGCCCCACCACGGCTTTTCAAGCCCGGGCAGGGCCGTCCCAGCTGCCGGCTGTCGGGTTTGCGGGGGGAGGAATAGCTCTACATCAGGATTACTCCGAGGTGGAAACCGCCGGCAGCAGCGCTGCAGCCCCGAGCCGGGGCAGATGGAAATCCTTGCAGCTGGAGGCTCCAGATGCGCTGGGTCCGGCACCAGCTTTCCCTGCATCGGGGACCCGGGTTAAATCGATCAGATCCAGCTTTCCCTGCACGGGTTCCCGGGTTAAATCAATCAGATCCAGCTTTCCCTGCACAGGTTCCCGGGTTAAAGCGCTGGCAGAAGGATCCGAGGCTCGGTCGGGATTCAGTGCGAGAAGCCAGCGGCAGGAGCAGTGACCGCTGTCGTTGAGCCCCTTCCCTGCTCTCCCCCCAGCTCCCGGGGGAGATGACCCTTCTCTCTGCCTCCCAGCCACCCGCACTGATTTTTATTCCAACCTCACCGAGCCTCGCTCCCGGTTGGGTTGGAGGTGAGATGCTCCGGCTCCTGGAGCCTCTCCCGAGCTGTGAGCAGCATTCAGGGACGTGCGTGGCCACCGCTGCCCTGTCACCAGGGTCACCGGGACGGGGACAATCCTACACCAGGGCTTGTTCCATCATTATTCCGTCCACGCCGCACATTTCTTGCCGTGCTGATATATTCCGGCTGCTGTTATGTCTGAGAGCACCCTAGGCTGGCGTGGAGCCCTTGCCGTGCGTGGGGCCGGGAGCAGTTTGGTGCCCAGGGTCACTCTGTGACCCCGCCGAGGTGGCACAAAGCCAGAAGGGAAATGAGGCCTCTGAAACACGGGGAAAAGCAAAGGGGGAGCTGGAAGTCCCATTTGTCTGCATGGAGGGCGAGATTCCCCCAAAAATGGAAGTATGGAGACTTTTTTTTGCTGTGAACCTTGGCGCCAGGGAATTCCTCGCTGCTCGGAGCCGGCTGCCGAGGAGCTGTGCCTGCTTTTATGGGGGAAAGGCAGAAGGATGTAGCTGGAAGGCCGTGAGCCTTGGGAGGGAGATGGTGTTTGTAGCAAGCTCCTCGAAGGGACAGGACACAGCGATGCCAGACAGGCAGGCCATGGCTAACGAGGCGAGGTGGGGTGGTCCCTCTGGCCGTGCTGGTGGAGGTTTGAGTGCCCAGGTCCCTGCGGGATGCTGAGGACAGCGGGGAAGCCCAGAGCCCTCCAGCCGGAGAGCGCGGGAGCCGCGGCCGGGGCCGGGAAAAGCCGGGCGGCTGCGGGTGGCTCCGGCAGCATCTGCCCCTCGCCCTGCGCGCTGGGAGAGCGGCCGGCGGGGAGCGAGTGTCAGCCAGTGCCCAGGGAGCCGGGCTCGCATTTCCTCCCCACGGACTGCCATTGGCCGGGCACCAGCCCGTGCTCGAGGAACGCGGATCGGGTGGCCGCGGCTCGCATTGTCGGGCGGCTTCCCCGCCGCGGTTGTGTCCGTGTGGCGCTGCGCTCAGCTCGGGTTACGGCACCTCCACAAAGGCCCGGCCATGCATTATTCAGCCGCTGTGCTACCGTAGATGTCAGGGTGAGGAGCTGAGCCCTGCGCCTGCCGGAGCCGGCCGGGCCCAGGCAGCGCCTGCGCCGCGGCTGATGCTGTAAATCAGCCCGAGGATGAGCAGGATGCGAGCGGGAGCTGGCGGAAACCACCCGGAGGTACCTGGCTCCAGGAATGCTTTATTTAGCACGAATGAAACCCGCGCTGCGAATTCCCGTCAGAGGGAACCAGCGGCTTCCCGCCCGCGCCGCCGGGACGTGGGGAACCTCTCCGTGGGTCAGACTGCGGGACGTGGCTCTGACCTCCCCGACCGCCGGCTCAGCCGGAGGAAAAAGCCGGTCGGTGGCATAAACCTTATCCCCGGGAGGCTCCGTGTCCAGGAGAGCCGCGGGGAGGGAGCAGCCAAGGGCTCTTGGCCGTGGCTCTTTGTTCCGAGCATCATTCCCGGCTCCCGGCAGTCAGCGCCGGGCACCCGGAGACGTTCAGTGAATGAGAAACGCCCGGGACGGAGCGAAAGGAAATAAATATTTCTGCACTGTTCCCCTGGGCTGAGCCTTCGTGGAGAAACGTTGTTTTGCTGACACTTGGGGTTGGTGGGAGAAATCCATTCCAATGGAATTTCAGTTGGGAAACCAGCAGACAAATGAAAGAGAGCAGAGTTGATGGCAGTGAAGTTGGGGTTTATTACAGTCACAGCTGAGTGTTTTATTTTGGTTCCACATCAACTTCGTTCTAATTCATTGAACTCACTTTGCTTTTACAGTTTTCTCTCTTTTTATAAATAATCCAGTGAAAACACGAGCATTACAGAGCAATAAAACTGGAATATCCCATTCAGCACAAGCCAGGCTCCCACACTGCCTTTCTCCAAATACCATCTTTTCCAATAAAACCCACTCTCAGCCTTTTCCATCAGAGTGCCAAGTTCCTGCACTGTTCCACATCTCTCACCAATGCACCTGTAAAATAAATGTACCAAGTGGCAAAACCATAAACCCCACCAGACTGCAGGTGGGGGGTGTCCAGCAGGTGGGTGGAACATGTAATGAATTTTTGCCGTCCAAGTTCTGGGCTGGATCAGTGCATCTTTCTCGTTCCATTTTTCTCCATCTCCTTCTGGTGGCAGTTGGGATGTGGAGCAGGAGAAGGTGATGGGAAAACACCAGCAAGATTCCCAGCTTTGACAGATTTTAAATCTGGCAGACCCAGGATCCAGGCAGTTTCTGGATTAGCCACTCTGTGGAGAAACTCCCACTTTGGGTATCAGTGGTGGTTCCCCAAGGATCAAACAACACCAGACCTCCTGCTCTCCTCTCCCTGCCTCCCCTGGTGAGGCTCTGTCCCCATCCAGCTCCCCTTTCCCAAACTCCTGCTCCCAGAACTGCTTCCCACATGGATCTGTGCCAGCACAAGGATTTCACTCCATGTTGTGCTCTGCAACATCCCTGGCTGAGCCTCGCTGGCTGTGCCTTTTATTTCTCAATGGACAAACGTAACAGAGATGTCTTGGGTTTTTAAAAATAGTTAATATTTAAATATTAATTGAGCCATTAATTACATCTGAGCCCCAGAACAAAACAGCTGTGAATAATTAATGAGAGGGCCTATGGTAAATGCCTCTAATAATTCACAAAGCGACCAAACCAGGTATTTCCAGAGCATTCAGAGGCAGGAGAAGCAGGGAATGGGGAGGGAAGGAAATGCAGGAACATAATGGGAAGGGGCTAAAATGCAAGATGAAGCATTATGGGCTGTTTGATGCCATTCTCCCAAGGCTTTCTCAGCATCATCTGAGCACTGGACATTTGGTCCAGTGGAAGCATGGCAGAGGGCTGGGACTGGGTGGTTTTGAGGGCCCTTCCAACCCAAATCATTCTGGGCCTCTTTGATTGTTCATCTCCATAACATCCATCTGCTGGGACGGGATTTCCTCTGGGATTTGTAGTGGGAAAGCTGAGCCCCAGGGATGCTGGGTGTCACCCAAAAGCAGCCCTAGGAAGACCACCAAGACTTCTGACTCCCTCTCACAGATATTTTGGACCATGCCTCTCTGAAACACGAGGATTTCTGGACCCCACAGAGCTGGCTGCTGTCTGACCAACCTGCCTACTCGGCAAGAGGGAGCAGTCCATGAGTAAAAGGTTTTTGTCCCCACCCTCCACTCCCCCCTCGTTCCAGATGTTTCAAACTCTCCCTCTGGAGCTGCTATGGGGAAGGTAATGCTCTGCAAATCCATGCACACCCTTCACATGGGAAAGGACTCATCTAGGCTATTTATGTTCAATAGATGTAATTCCTATTTACAGGTGGTTTGAGCTTCAGGTAAGGCCAAGGACTTCAGCACTGAGCACACGGGAGCAGGACACCTCCCTGAGCCTCCTCGAGCTGGGCACTTAATGGTGCCTTTGTGCTTTGTTTGTGCAGGAGGCTGTGACTGATGTCCTGGTTCAGGGAGCAGCTTCGCGGGGGTTGGCCAGGGCTTGGAGACACAGAGATTCCATCTCGTGGAACTGCCTGTGAGGAACAAGTCCTGGAGGTGGTTGCTGGGTGTCCCTCTGTGACTCCTGCAGAGGGGATCATGCAGGGCAAGGCTCGAGTCAGAGCCTCATGGAATGCTTTGGGTTAGAAAGGACCTCACAGCCCACCCAGTGCCACCCCTGCCATGGCAGGGACACCTCCCACTGTCCCAGGCTGCTCCCAGCCCCAGTGTCCAGCCTGGCCTTGGGCACTGCCAGGGATCCAGGGGCAGCCACAGCTGCTCTGGGCACCCTGTGCCAGGGCCTGCCCACCCTGCCAGGGAACAATTCCTGCCCAATCTCCCACCCAGCCCTGCCCTCTGGCAGTGGGAGCCATTCCTGTGTCCTGTCCCTCCATCTTTTGTCCCCAGTCCCTTTCCAGCTCTCCTGGAGCCCCTTTAGGCTCTTGAAGGGGCTCTGAGCTTTGCCCAGAGCCTTCTCTCCCCCAGGAGAACACCCCCAGCTCTCCCAGCCTGGCTCCAGAGGGGCTCCAGCCCTGGAGCAGCTCCGTGGCCTCCCCTGGACTCGCTCCAGCAGCTCCAGGTCCATTTTATGCTGAGACCCTCAACACAAATCCTACTCTGACACTGCCGATCTCACTCCATATCCAGAGAAAGCCCAGGAAGCCGGTTTGGAATTGTCTTTAGGCACTGGCGCTGTGGAAGGGGAATCCCAGCCCTGCCTACACAACGGGCAGCCCAGGGGGACTTTCCCTGCTTGCAGTTGCGGTGGGCAATGACTGTGGAGAGCAGCCCCTCAGGGATGTGTCCCGATCCCATTTTCCAGCCTCTGCTCTGGGGCCATGACGCCGTCCTGGCTCCATGGTTGATTGACAACCATTAAATACGGGCTGTGTCCCGGGTTGCCCTACGGAAAGGGGACGCACGTCCCACTGTCCTCACGGCAGCCTCTCCTTGCGAGGGGGGAAAACGATACAAGCCAGCATGTGCTGTATGTGTGTAACCCTCTCAAGCGTCTTAACGAGCGTGTAATCAGCAGCCATCAGGGCCCGGCTGATGAAGTGGTGCCACCCCTACTCCTGCCACAGAAAGTGTTCGCTAAATGTGGCTTTGTGCCTCCTCGGAGATGAAAAATTCACTTGCCTTCCTCAGCTTCCTGACCTCCTCAAATCCAGGAGTGAAGGATGTGGAGCCCTTTACGCCTCCGATAGCCACAACTTTGAGTTCTACAGAGAATAACAAAATGGATCAGAGTAATTATTATCAATGTCTCCTGCTCTGTCCATGCGGATGCAGCATTTATAAATTAACCAAAAACACTTGCAAATCTGCATAACCAGTTCCCCGTGTTCCTAATGCTTTCAATTTATCCTAATAGATATTTAATGAATACTTTATAAAGCCTTAGATGGGGCGTTTTAAAATCAATGGTGCTATTTTATTGCTGTTTGTATTATCTTTATTTGGACAGAGGCTGAGCCCTCTGCTGCCCATCGATTTCAGGCCTGGATCAATGAAACCAGATTTCAGCTTAAATACCTTGGGATGCACCAGAGAAGGTGGATCTGGGGGTAAAGAGCTCTTTGGCAGGTGAGGTCTGGCTGAACTCACACCCCAAGGGCAGCACAGGTAATCCAAGATATTGTCCTTGCTCTGCTCTCCTCTTAGCTGCAGCCTCCGGGGTGACAACGATTCATCATCCTGGAAGTGGCCCCGCTCTGAGGGGGCACTCAGCACATCTGGATCCCTCCTTTTACACAAGCTGTGCCCCCGGTGAGAGGGCTTTATCCCCATTCAAACGATGGCTATTCCCCATAATACCTCCAAAATCCTTATGCAAATCTCCACAGGTTGTTGGCCACTCAGCTCAGAGCTGATGGATAAATATGGAGCTTGAAAGTTATTCCCGGTATTATCAGGCTTGTCCAGTTCCAAATCCATTGTCCCATCTCTGGTTCTCTCCAACTTTTTGAGTCACTACCACCCACAGCCCTTTGTGGATATCGAATTGCTCCCAGTCTGGTGAAAGGGCTTTCACAGGGATGAAGAGCTCTAGGTCCCAGAATAGCCCGAGGTCAGGATTTAGCTCTGGCAGCAGTGACCTGACTATGAGTCCCTTCAGGAAGTGATGGGAATCATGCTCAAGGCTTCCCCTGGGATCCGGGAGCTTTCCATCAGGAAAAGATTATCTTCTCTCATTGCTGCCCTTGTACCTGAGCCCTGCCACCCTGGGCACCCCATGCTTGGCCTGGCCAGGCTGTTCTCACACCACTTGAGAGGTTTTCAGATTTAGGAAAGAAAATCCCCAATCACATTGCTCCTGAATTCTCCCTTCTTGCTCTCCCTGCAGTTCCCTCGGCAGCTGCTGCCTGTGGAGCCCTGCTCTGGTGGCTCAGCTGCACCCTGGTGTTAATGCATTGCTAAGGGCACTCATCAGGGCCCCCAGCAATGGGTCATGGAGGGTTCAGCCCCTCACACATCTGCCGGACACGGCCAGACGCACACACAGCTCGGGGTGAGCCCTTGCTGTCCCCCACCTCAGCCAGTCTGGCCTGGGCAGCTCCAGATTTGGCCCTGAAGTCCCATCCCAAGCACCTCTGTCCCTCCTCGTGGGGACCTTGCTGCTCTGGAGCTGCTGCTGCCCTTGGGAGCACAGGAGCTCCAAGGGCTGGAGCTCTGTTCCCCCGAGCAGGGCTGGTTCATCCTTCCCACTGTCTCTGTGCATCCCTTTCCCTTCCAGCCAGGACCTATTCCCTCTCCAGCCCTTCTCTGCCTCCTGCATGGACTCCCAGCATTTTGGAATTCAAGGAGCAGCCTCTCTTTCCTCTGCCCTTCAGCTCCCTCAGGGCACAGCCAGGGTAATCTGCTGGTGCCTGATGTCCCTAGGGACAGCGGATAAGAGAGGGGACAATCTGGGCAGGCCTGTGGGTCAGCCCATGGCCTGGAGGGTTCTTAACCCTTTTTCCCCTCCAGGTCCTGCCTGGAAGAATTCTGCCTGTTAGAAAGGACAGCAAAGGTTTATACATGAAGGTCAAATGAACCGTCCCACCCAGATATTCCCTCATCCTATCCCCAAAAAATGGTGGGAATCTCTCCTGGAGGGTTTGTTACATGCTCTCCTATCAGACACTCTCCTCTCCTCTGGCTGCAGGTGCTTCCAGAGGGATTTGACACCTTACTGTTCCTGCTGTTTTGGTGGGAAGTTTGAAATCTGTCTTGCGCCCCAGCTCAGGGGCAGGGAGTTGGCCGTGCACCTTTGGCCATGGCATGAACCTTGTGGCTTCAGCACGTGGCTGCTGACCAGGACAGCCAGGAAGCCATGTCAGGTGTGAGGACCGAGCCCATCTCAGGGCGTTTCTCCAAGCTTTGACTGCTTTTCCCCAGACCGGGTGGGTGTTGTCGTGGGGCCACCCAGGGGTGGGCAGTGACCTCTGGGCTCCTCAGCTGACTGCTCCGAGGGGAGGAAAAGCCCTGAGTACCAGCTCTGAGTGACCAGACCACCAAGGAGGGCACTGGGAGGACCAGCTAGGATGGGGAAAATGGGGTTAGAAATAACCTGAGACACGGGGTGGCTTTGATCCCATTCCCGGGAGATGTGGGACACAGGGAGAGCGCAGCTTTGTCTGCTCTGAAAGGACAGAAAGTGCTGATGGGATAAACTTTCCCTGCTTTGGCTGCTTGGCTGAGCCCTGCACTCGCTGTCCCCGGAGGAATGGGGACAAAGCATTCTCCTGTCACCGGATCGCCCTGCGAGGGCTCCCGGCTGCTCCGAGCCGCCTGCCCGGCCTTATCCCGGGTTTGTCCCCGCCCGGAGAGCCGGGCTGGGCCGCTGCCCCAGCTCCGTTCTTTGTCCCCAGAACAAACCAGGCGCCCGGGGCCGCTGTCACCCGCGGGGCTGGGGTCCCCCACCGTGTTCCACCCGCGGGGCTGGGGTCCCCCCCGTGTCCCACCCGCGGCGCTGGGGTCCCCCCGTGTCCCACCCGCGGCGCTGGGGTCCCTCCCGTGTTCCACCCGCGGGGCTGGGGTCCCCCCGTGTCCCACCCCCGGGGCTGGGGTCCCCCCGTGTCCCACCCGCGGGGCTGGGGTCCCCCCCCGTGTCCCACCCACGGGTGCCGGGGCTGTCCCGGCCCCTCTGCATCGCCTCCATCCCCTGCTCGAGCCGGCTGGCAGAGCAGCAGGACGGGCTTTTCCTCCTCTGGAGTGTGAGGAGGAGGAGGGCTCAAGGAAGCTGGGAATGGCACCGGGGGTGACAGAAGGGTCTGGGACCGCGGTGACAGCGCGTCCGTACCCCAGGTGCAGCCACAATCCCAGTTATTTGTGGATATATCTGAGACTGGTGCATGAGACTCATTTATTCAGGCAAGCTTTCCTGCCTGCGGGTCTCCCAGAAGCAAAACAATTTCATCAAGTGGCTTTGACACTTGGAATTATTCCTTGATTTGCTTTTTGCTAATTTCCCTTCCCTGCTCCGGGAGGGTCAGGACTGACGCTGTTGCTGTTCTTCAGCGGGGCTGTCTCAGGTCCGAGAGAGCCTCTGCTCCCAGCCCAGCCCCTCCAGGCTTTAGCGGGACATATTTTTTGGTAGGACAAGAGCGAATGGTTTTAAACTGAATGGGGTCGATTTAGGTTGGATATCAGGAAGGAATTCCGGGCTGTGAGGGTGGGCAGGCCCTGACACAGGGTGCCCAGAGAAGCTGTGGCTGCACCTGGATTCATGGAAGTGTCCAAGGCCAGGTTGGCCAATTGCTGGAAAAGCTGAAATGAAGGTGGTGAGTTCCATAATTACCTGATAAATGTCACATCAATCCTTGATGATTGCATGCACCTTTTTATTTTCATGCACGTTTGGCTTTCCTTTTTTTAAATTCTGTTTAGAGACTTACAGGAATTAAAAAACCCCAACAAAACCACATAAAAACCCCCCAACAAAACCCCACAAAAACAAACAAACAAAGAACTAAAAACAAAACACACAAAACCCCAACAAACAAGCAAACAAAAAACAAACAAACAAAACCAAACAAACAAAAACCACCCCACAAAACCCCACCTAAACCCTATCAGTTTTCCTAAGGAGTAGAGAGTCTGATTCCAGCTCAAAGGAACAGAAATTCTGTAGAAGGCTGATATATTTTGTCTGGAAAAGGACCAGGGTGATCTGTCTAATGAGCACCAGAGCAACAAGTATTGCTCATGTAAAGATTTTTCCTCTGGTTGTGAAGTTTAGGGAACAACACAAATTAAACCTTCTCAGAAACAACCTGTTCTTAGAGATACCAGGAATAATCCAGTATTAGAACTCAGGAAAACCAAGTCATTTTTTCTTCCATCAGATAATCACAAAGTGACACTCCTTGAGGCATTAGAAACACAAACACAGATTATTTCAGAAAAAAGCTAAAAGGAGGTAAGAAAATTAAAAGAAAATGTGGGTTTAGGTTTTAGCTTCTTGGTTTTCCAGTAGGGAAAGAAATTTTTCAAGGTGTTGAGATGTTTTCCATGAACACTTCTATGCAATCACGAGGCTATTTTTGTGAAAATAAAAGCTGTAGTGATTTTTTTTTTTAATTACCCATTTACACCATTTCACTGGGGGCTCAGTTCGGGAAGAATCAGCTTTCTGGAGAGAAGACTTGGGGTCTTTTGCTCGTCCTTAGGGCTGGGAATGGATCCTTAATGCCAGGAGCTGGGTCCCGAGTCCTGGCTTGGAGGTTCAGGAGCCGGACCCACTCCCAGACGGTGCAGAGAGGCTCCCAGCCCTGATGGGGTTGTTAAATTCGGGATGCCCCTGGACACCAGGGACACTCCTGGACACCAGGGACACTCCTGGACACCAGGGACACTCCTGGACACCAGGGACACCCCTGGAGACCAGGGACGCTCCTGGACACCAGGGACACTCCTGGACACCGGGGGTGCTCCTGGACACCAGGGATGCCCCTGGAGACCAGGGACGCTCCTGGAGACCAGGGACACTCCTGGACACCAGGGACACTCCTGGACACGAGGGACGCCCCTGGACACCAGGGACACCCCTGGACACCAGGGACACTCCGGCACACAAGGCCGCCTGCGGGAGCACCAGGGGTGCCCCCAGGGAGCGAAGCTGCTCTGATTTCAGCCCTTCCACGCTGCTCCGGGTTTCGGCAGCCCCGGCGTGGCCCCGCTCCCCCCGCGGGCCCCTCGGGCCGCTCCCAGGAGCTGAGCGAGGCGCGGCTCCTGCGCGGGGTAATTGAAGCAGCGCGCAGAGCATATGGCCAGGCAGGGCTCCCTGCTGCCGCACCAGCTGGGAGCTGGGTGCTGGGGGCAGCGGGCGGGGACGGGCCCCGTCTCCCTGTCTGGCTGCTCCCCCTGCCCCGGCGGTCTCCAAATGACTCCTCTGAGGGAGGGCCGAGCTCCGGGCTCCGGCTGCTGGCTGGGTGCCGCTGCAGGGGGATGCGGGGTTTGTGCTGGGCATCCCGGCATCGCTCCCTTCCCCTCGCCCCGGCCGCCCCGTGACGGTGTTGGCCCCCCCGCCTGGCAGCCCGGCTGCTCTGCCCCCTCCTGCTGCCAGTGCCAGCTCTGCCGCGGGATTTGGGGTCCCGCTATGGGTTTCAGTTTGGTGGGCCACTGCCAGCAGCCAGCCAGGAGAGGGTCCCCTGTTTCCCGTCAGAGACACTTTGCAAGTGAACTCGAGGCGCTGCAGACCCCCAGAACGGTCTGTGTTCCCCCCCAAGCTGTTCCCCACACCGTTGTAGGGGTACCTGAGCCCCTGTGGGGCACAGGAGCTGGGGGGACACAGGGAGATGTGTCCCCTCGAGGCTGGCCCTGCCGCTGCAGCTGTGGTCACTGCTGAGGGCTGAGCGGGGCAGGGAGCAGCAGGATGCAGCTGGGGCTGGGAATCCACCTCAGGTACCCCACGGGGAGCCCTTTCACTGCCCAGACACCTGGACACATCTGGATTCTGAAGCCAGATCCTCCACAGGGCAAAGCACCGCCATGCCCAGCTCCGCGTGTGACCGTGACCCACCTCAGGGGAACCTGCTGGGCACTGCCCAACCCTCCACGCCCTCCTGCCTGAGCTGAACGAGCACCGAGTGCTTGTGTGTCCCAGGGTGGGGGACAGGCCCTGCCCAGGGTGGCACACAGGCCCTTGCTCCCAGACGGAATCCCTGTCTCCTGGGGTTAGAACCATTCAGCCCCCAGGCATTTCCAAGCCACCCCTGGGAGACACTCCTGCCCTGAGGAGGTGTTTGGGATGGACGTGGCCAGCTGAAGTCCCTTCCAACCCTGCCTTCAAGAACTGCATGGAGAGAAAGGTCCGTGTGAGAGCCGGGGTAGGATGGTGGGAGCTTTTCCCCAAATCCTCCAGAGAATGGGAATTGGACTGTCCAGGACAGGGGCAAATCTTTCCCCACTCACTGCCCTGGAGCCAGATTTGCCTGCAGTGCCTCTCTCTATCCTGCTCTGAGTACGTGGTCAATGTTGTTTTTGACGGAGGGACTCCCCACTCCTTCTGATCCCAGGGATACCACTGGGAATGGCTCCATCTCCCTGCTCTTGTCTGGTTCACCCAGGAAGAGGAGTTGTCCTTTTCCCAGCTTTTCCCACTGCCTGGTGGAGCCAGATACAAGCTGGAGGTGAATAGTCTGTGACATCCAGGAGCCACTCCTGAGCCACCTGGCTGACACCAGAACTGGGAATCACTCCGAGGTGGAAACCTTTGGGACAAGACCCCTCTAAGTCTTCAGGATCACATCTCCATGTCCTGGCAAAAGCTGAGGAAGTGACAAAGGCTCCAGTCCCTCCGGCACATACGGGGCTCATCCTCAAGGATGATCCCAGAACTTCTCCCTCTGGATGTAAGGACAATATCCCAGCCACCCGTGCCGGGTCCCTGGCTGGATCCCCATGGAGGGAGGGGGTAGGAGGGACTTTATGGCATGGAAAGGGGCTTCATTTGGGCCAATTATTCTCAAACTGAGGCAGAGGAAGGCATCATTCCACTGTTTCCTTTTTTCCCCCCCCTCTTTTTCCATTTGTTGTGTTTTTTTCACACTCTGGCAATGGCTGAATATCACACAAGTGCCCTGTCAAGAGTTATATTCAATAAACACTTGACACCCAAGCTCAGGAATACATGGCCCGTGGCAAACATGAATTATTCAAATGGAAATCAAGATAATTTTGCTTCTAACTCAGAAAACCAAGACCCTCTCTTTCCTTCCTCATTTTTCCTCTCTTTCTCTCCTCATTTTCTTCCTGTTCTTTCTTCCTTTTTATTTTCTTAGTATTTCTTTCTTATTCTTTCTTTCACCTCCCTCTTGCTGGAAACACTCACTGCATTCATTTCCAGGGAGCTCCCTTTGTTGAATGAGCCAAAGTGAGGACTGGGAGGAGGAGGAGGAACCACCTTTGGATGAGGAGATCCTCTGCCTGTTTGTGCCCTGGAGCTGCTGGATCCTTCTGGAAGGGGCTTGGGGTGCTGTGGCAGTGAGATTTTGGATCATCCTGCCAAAAACTCATCTCTAGTCCAACAGGACTCGTTTGGGAGAAGCTGATGCCACAGCTGCTCTTTGGGATGCCTTTCCTGCCTGCCTGGGCCTTTCCTTTGCCCATGTCAGTGGCGGGAGTTGGTTGGGATGGGCTGGGCCGGAGGCAGGAGGTGTTTGGGGTATTGGGCGCTGCCTGGGGATGTCTCTTCAAGGAGGACCTGGGGGGCCCATGAGAGCTGGGATTAGCAATGGGCTGGAGAGCTGAAAGGATGCAGGACAGGGCCACAAGGTAGAGATGATGTTGAGAGCTAAGCTGGAGGAAGGCAGGGGACCTCTCTTTCCTTCCTTTCCTCCTCTCATTTCATACCAATCCAGTCTTGAGCCCACCAGTTCCAGGTGGGACCAAAGGCTTGGGCTCCTGGAGGCTCTTCCCGAGCCTGGGACTCAAGGAGAATGAGAAGAGCTAGAGGTAACTCTCAGGAAGGCTTTAAGAAAGGGCTGCCTTGGCCAGAGCCGTGGGCAGCACAGGGGACATTGTCCTGTTTCCTACCCCTGTTTGCAAGGTCTCTTTCCAGCTGATCATGGACTTCTCTTCCATAGACTGATGGAATTTTGGCCTCTGCGCTGACTCAGATGTGGGCTGAGGCTCTTCACTGAATCAAAATCAGAACTGAAAGAGTTTTCCTCTTTCAGAAACGTGCTGGCTTTTGATATGGAGCTTGGAGGCCTCCAGGAACAAGAAGACCAACTCAAAGCAGCACTTCAGGGCTCTGCAGGCTTGCAGATGGGCCCACACAGAGTGACACACATGTCACAGTGCTGGTCCCACCCAGTGTCCCACCAAGAGTCTGCAGTGCTTTAGGACTCACAGGGGCCGCAAGATGGGTCAGAAGAAAAGCAATCTCACCAGCAATCCATGATATCCCAATCCCACCAGCAGCCCAAGGTGGCCTCTGTCCCACAGCAGTCCATGGTGACTTAATTCCACCTATGGTCCCTGCAATCTCAGTCTCACCCAAAGTCCATGGTGTCCCAGGCCCATCAGCATTCCATGACATCTCAATCCCACAGCAGCCCATGGCATCCCAATCCCACCAGCAGTCCACGGTATCCTAATTCCACCAACTGTCCATGGAATCTCAATCTCACCAGCAGTCCATGGTGTCCCAATCCCTCAGCAGTCCATGGTGTCCCAGTCCCACCAGCATTCCATGGGATCCCATCTCCCAGCTCCTGGCAGACCTTCAGAGCAGGTAGGACAGGAAAGACACTTCCCAAGGTTGCTTATCTCCTTCCAAGCTGTTCATTCCTTGCCAGGTCCCCTTCCACCCTTCCCTGGTAACACCCCCTGGGTAGGAGGAGGCTTCCTCCAGCTCCATCCTTCCTTGCTCTCCCATTCTCCAATGCTGTTGGCAAGGCTGGAGCTTCCCTCTCCCGGTGAATGGCCGTGGTTACTTGTGAGGTCGGGACTGGCTGTCAGCCAGTCCCAGCCCAGCAGAGGGATCTAATGGCCCCGGCGCCAGGCACTTCAGAGGCAGGAGAATGTGGGTCATCAGTGACGACATCTCTCGGAAAGGTGGGGGTGGAGAAGACGGGGGAAGTGATCATTTAAATTTGGAGAGGAGCTAACTGGAAATTTGGGCCATCAGGAGAGTAATGGTCTGAGAAGAAGAACTGGGATATTAATAGAGCTGGTTTCTGTAAGAGCTGGAGCAGGCAAGGCATGGACAACCACAGCAGGTGTCCTGGCAGGAGCAGGCTGGGACCCCCAGGCCACCAGGAGCATCCGCTCAGATTTCCATGCAAAATCTCCCTCTGCATCCCAGGACCCCAGCAGGCTCTCATCCTGCTCCACACCTCCATCCCTCCTCCATTCCATCCTTACTCCTCCTGCCTCCCAGCCACGGATATCATCCAAGAAACCCTTGGAAAAACCCCAGTGGGTTCATGGGGACCTCTGTGGAGCTTGGTGTGGGTCCCACTTGTCCCTCCCTGCCCGGCTGCTGGTGCCATCTGAGCCCAAGTCCTTCCATTCACATCTCAAGGGCTTTCCATGCCAAGCCGGGTGGATGCAGCATCCCCACCCAACTTTTGGTTGCCTTTGTGGATGAAGATCTTGGACGGCCTCTCCCTGCTCACTGTCTGGGAGTCCAGGGACACTTTGGTGTCTCCATCCTTGGAGAGGTTCAAACTTCCCTGTACAAACCTGCTCTGACTGGCCCTGCTCCAAACAGGGAATTGGGCTGTAGGCCTCCATTTATCCCTTCCAAACCATAGAATCCATGGATGATTTGGTTTGGAAGGGTCCTCACAGATCATTGACTTCTCATCCCCAAATCTGGACCTCCAAACTGCTTCAGAGGGCAAAGGACCTGCAGACACAGTCCTTCAGTGAATTCCCTCTTCCCAGGGGTCTCTGTGTTTCCTGCAGGGCTGGGAGAGCTGCAGGAGCTGAATATGGATGAGGAGGGCAGGGAGAATGGCAGGGGGTGTTCCCCTTTTTAAATATTTACTGTCCCAGGTGGGTGATGTGACATTTCCTACCCTCCAGGAATTCCTATGGACTGGCAGGGTTGCCCAGAAGGAGCAGGGGCTCTGTCCCAGCCTTGTCTGAGCAGCAGAACCTTGTCCCCAGGCCACAGGTGCCATTCCTGGGGCACCGAGTGTGCCCATCTTGACACGGAATCCCAGATCATTGAGGTTGGAAAAGGCCTCCACAATCATCAAGTCTGACCTGTGACCAGTCACCACCTTGTCCCCAGCCCAGAGCTCTGAGTGCCAAGTCCAGGCATTCCTTGGACACCTCCAGAGATAGGGACACCCATACTGCCCTGTGCAGCCCCTGCCAAGGCCTGACCACCCTTTCCATGAATAAATTCCTCCTGATGTCCAACCTGAACCTCCCCTGGGGCTGCCTGAAACACTAAAAATGAAAAAAAAAAAAAAA
>WBMY01003003.1:1334410-1354445 GCA_013397315.1 Donacobius atricapilla | reverse complement strand
CTTTATTACGGCGCACGGTTTAGGGAGGGGGGTGGGGGGGTGGGGGGATGTGGATCGGCTCTGGATTCACTCTGCAGCCAAAACCATGGGAATCTTCTGCTCCACAACTGTTCCCAGCCGCCAACAGCTGCGCAGTACAGCCAGCAGGACTCGGGGTCACCCCTCTGGCCGTGACTAATTCATCACAGAGGGCAGCCCCTCTGCTCGTTCCCCCGGGGCTGTCCCCCCTAGGGTTTGAAGGCAGGTGGGCAGACAGGGACATGTCCCCAAGGGGCTGGTGGCCAGGCTGGTGGAGAGGCTGTGCTGGGATTCCCTGCGGCCCCTGGAGCAGCCCAGCTCTGTGAGAGGGATGCAAAGCTGTCGGGCTGTTCGCGAGGCTGGCTCCTGAAGAGGAGCTTTCCCTTGGGAAGCTTTGAGCCTTGGGTCAAGTTTTGTTCTCAGATACCTGGAGGCTGAGAAAATCACTGCAGGCAGGACCGACACTGCTTAAATTGGAGCCTCTGGGAATGCCTGTGCCTGTCCATGGGAGTGCAGCACCCAGGGCTGCCTGGCCCTGGGAGCGAGCAGGATCCCAGTATCTGCCATGGACCTCCAGCCTCGCCTTCCAGCACGAGCTGTCAGTGACTGAAGGGCTGAGAAAAGCAGCTTTTCCTTCCCCTAGGAGCTGTTTTCCCATCACAACAACCCCGCTGACAGCCTGGAGGCCTCAGACACAACTCTGAACTTCTCCTTGTGATGTACCAACCCTGGCCAAGGCTCCCTGACCTCCTGCCACCCCAAAGCCACCCCACTCTCACGTCTGGCCATCTTGTCCTCCCGGCCTCATGTCTGGAGGAGCGCTGGGGAGCAGCTGCCTGCCCTGCCCTGCAGCAGCTGCACCAAGCCCTGCTCTTGCTGGGGAAGTGCTGGTTTCTGCCGTGCTGGCTGCGCATCCCCCTGCGAGCCACTGGCTGCTGGAAGGCACTGCCTGAGCCAGCCACATGCTTCATGATGTCAATCGCAGTTCAGAGTTAATTATTCATGAGAAAATTTCATAATGTGCTGTTAAGTGGGCTGCAGGATATTTTGGTTAAATTAAGGGAACCTGAAAGCTCCCTCTGTGGGGTGTTGCTCCTCAGGCCTCGCTGAGAGCAAAGGTTCTATTAGAGCTCAGGCGCTGTGGCCTCTGCCATGGCCTGCGATTATTGGAGCCATGGGAGGGTGGAGATCAATCCAATGGCTCAGCTTCATGTTTCCAACAGGAAAATTCCTAGCGAAGTGTTTTCCAAGAAGACTTGGGCTGGTGCAAGTTTCTCTGCCCATGGCAGAGGGTTGGAGCAGGATGAGCTTTAAGTTCTCTCCCAACCCAAACCATTCCATGGCTCTGTGACTTCAAAGCAGGTTCTGCAGAGTCTCCCTGAGTCTGCAGAGAGCCCGGGACAGGCTGTGCAGATCATGGAATCACAGGATCATCCAGGTAGAAAGGCCTCCAGGATCACTGAATTCATCTGTTAACAGGCCAGTTCACTCCCAGACTCTTTTCTTCCTCATTCATGGAATAATTTAGGTTAGAAAAGACCTTTAAATAATCAAATCTAACCCAGCTCTAAAGAAACCTCTTTCATCAGGTCAGTCTCACAGTCCTCCAAATATGTCATGCCTTGGAGCCTCTCCAACCTTGGGTGAAGGAGTGGAGGGGCAGCTCCCATCTCTGTCATCCCTTGATGCTGGGACCTTCCGGAGGTGTCCTGGTGACCCAGGTCTGCAATCACAGAGGACTTGGGGTCCTCCCTTGTTCAGAAGTACCGAACCTGGCTGGTGAAGCAGGAACCACCCCCTCCTCCTCCTGCACTGCTTTTCCTGGGATGGCTGCAAGAACTCACAGGGATCTTGGGATGCCCTGGATTCTTTTTGAAGCCTGGTTAGAGGAGCTGACTGACAGAGCTCTGTTATGTTTGGAAGCCTTTCCCAAGTCCCCCCTTTGACCACGCTGCCTCTTCTTATTCTCCCACCATTTATTACTGATGGATCACATTGACCTGGCTCTCTGTGCTACTCATGAATGAGGGAACATCTCCCTCCCCTGGCTGGTGGATCAATGACCTTCCAGACCAGCTTTCCTCTTTACATTTTTTGCCAGCCTTGCTGTTCCCCTGCTCCTTCTGCTGCCAGGAAAACACTGACTGGGAAAAGGTTGGGTCTACAACATGAGATGATGAGATGAGATGAGATGAGATGAGATGAGATGAGATGAGATGAGATGACCTCTGTGCAGGTGGGAATTTCTGCAGGAGACTCAGGGCATGGACTGGGAAGTGGGATGGACTTGCCCATGGAGCTGGTGTCCCTGTCCCACAGTTGTGCCCCAGGCCCACCTTCCCCACTTCTTGCTGTGCCATTTGTTACTGGTACAAGTGTCTGACACAGCTGAGCACTCAACTGTCCGAACACCGAAGTTTCTGGGAGTAACAACCCCTGGAAGCATGGGCAGGGTCATCCTAGTGGTGAGACCTCAGGCTTTAAACAAACAGAGGAGATGAGATGGGAAGGATTAGATTTGGGATTAGATATGTGGAAAAAAGTCTTCCCTGTGAGGGTGCCAAGGACCTGCACAGGGTGCCCAGAGCTGCTGTGGCTGCCCCTGGATCCCTGGAAGAGTCCAAGGCCAGGCTGGATGGGGCTTCGAGCCACCTAGTTTAGCAGAAGGTGTGCCCCAGTTCTAGCTGGAATGAGATGGGCTTTCAAGTCCCTTCCAACCCAAATTGTTGTGGGATTTTATGAAGGGACAGGGGGTGATGCAGTGATACCACCGTGGGACAGTGCCAGGGGCTGTGACAGGGAGAGAGGGGAGGTCACCCTGTAAGGGACACTGGTGGAAAGGAAGCCTTCTGCCTGCCTTTTTCTGGGCCCTGTCACACACAGGGGTTGGTGGCTGGGCACAGGCTGCAGGGGATCCCACTCTTTCTGCTGGATGAGCTTGGAGTCGAGCAGCCTCTTGGACACTGGATCACCAGCAGAGAGGATCCCAAACAAACCTGCTCCTGGGCATCTCTCCAGAGGTGGATGTGTGGAGGAGAGGGAATCTGGGCTGCCCAGGAGCTGTGTCCTGCTCCCAGCACAGCCTTGCACTCCAGCGAAAAACAGCAAGTGCCTGCAAAGCGAGCCCAGACACGGAATACAAGAACCCACTTAAGCCAAGCAGGAGGGAGCCACGCAGGAGTGACTGGGCACTTGGCAGGGAATGAAATGCAGTTTGCAGGGAATGAAATGGAGTTTGCCTCCACGCCAAGCCTTGATGGCTTCATTCTGCTTCCTAAAGCTCTCAACTCCTCATGCCTGGAGCCGGCTCCTTGCAGGGCTGGGAGGGAGGGACAGAGGCAGGGAAGGAGGAGGCCTCCTGCAAGCCTCTCCAAATATTTAACTTAGTGGAAACTCTGCCTTCAGAAGTCTTAGTTCTGCTGTGGGGGATCCTGGCAATGGGTGTTACCTGCCCTTGGTGCTGCGAGCCCTGCTGCAAAATCACAGTGCTGCCTGCAGGATAAATTTTCATGGAAATAAGAAAGCATCCAGCAAGTGTTTCCATCTAGAGACCTTCCATGGATAAACCTCATCCTCACTCCCTGCCTCAGTGCAGGAGGATCCAGTCCTGGCAATATTTTGGCAGCTCCAAGGACAGCACAGCCCTACTCAACAGCTTCTCCCATTACCACATCCAGCTCTAGACCTCTCCTGCTCCTTCCCGTGAGGATATTGCCCTCTGGAAGAGGAGCTTGGATCATGGGCAGAGGCAGAGCAGAAACTGCCTGACTTTGAGTTGGGTTGAGAGCAGCAAACTGCAACTGCTCCAGCAGCAGCCCCCGACCAGTTCCAACCCCGCCCATGGAAGGGATCACATTCCCACTTCCAGGCTCAGCTCAGAGGTGTCAGGCCCTTCTCATTTTGGAGGGCTCTTGACTTTCTTTCTCTCTTGCCTTTTTCCCACCTTTTTCCTCCAGCTTTTCTCTTCCTCCTTTTTTTTTTCTCTCATTTTTTTTTCTTCCCCCCCCTCCCACCTCCCTTTGCAGCCTCTGTTCTTCATCCATTATTTAGGCTTTTCTGACTGTAACAGCAACATTCGCCTTGTATACCTTGTGTGGGGTTTAAAATATAGATAAAAGCAGAAGGTCAGACTTGAAACACAGATTCTGACAGTTGCTGCTGACTTTGTCTGGAAGCTACAAAATCTGGAGCTTTCTGTGTCCAGCAATGGTTTTGGTACAATTGGGTTTTGGGGGGCTTAGGGTTTTTTTGTCTGGTTGATATTCCCGCAAACTGTCTTGGTGTTTGATGCTTTCATCCAGCCTTTCAGTTTCTAAAAGTTCTGGGGCTTGGCTGGCTTCAGGACAGGGGAGCTGGAGCCACAGAATTCCTGCTTGGAGGGCCAATCTTGACCCAGCACAGCAAATACCTGCTGCTCTCCTGTCCGGGGCAAGCCGGGGAGGGTGGAGGTGCCTCCATCCACATCCAGCAGGCTCTAATTGGCACCTCTGGTCGGAGACTCAGCAGAGCCAAGGACTTTCCCTTTCAATTATAAATGCCCTACTTCTTTTATGTTGCTTTCTTCAGTCGTCAGAGAGATTGGATTTTGAGGACAAATGTTTGTGGGAAATAAATTTCAAAGTCAATGTGGGAACAGTCCCAGAAAACATAAAACATTTCATTGTCTATTTGAACGGGCAGCGAGGCAGGGAGGGCCAGGAGACAAACTGGACACGGGAATCACTGTTCTTGGAGGGATTTCAAGCCATGTGGATGTGGCTCTTGGGGACATGGATCAGTGGTGGCCTTGGCAGTACTGGGGGAACGGGTGGACTTGATGGTGTTTAAGGTTCCTCCAAGCGCAGCTGTTCTGTGATTCCCTGAGAAGGGGCAGCAGGGGATGGTGATACTCAAATCAATGATCATTTTTTGTGTCACTGAGGTACATGTGGGCAGAGAAAGGCACTGGAGAAGAGGTGGGAATACTCCAAGGAATGGCTGAAGGGACATTTCAAACTGAGACACTGGTGGAGAAATGCCAACCTTGCCAGGCAGTGCTCACCAGGCGCAGGGCAGGACAGTGATATGCTGGGGTTTTCCTGCTGGGAGGTTAGTGGGGAGTGTTCTCTCCCTGCACAGAATATTTTCAGAGAACAGAGGCTTTGGCTTACTCAAAACCAGACCCAAGACTCTTCCAGTCCCTGCCTGAAACAGGAGCTCTTTCAAGAGCTGTCTCCAAAATGAGACCTGCACATTGTATTATCAGAGAATCCCAGCCTGGTTTGGCTTGCAAGGGTCCTTAAAGACCCCCTGGTTCCAATCCCTTGCCATGGACAGGGACACTACTGTCCCCATCACAGTTAGGTGGCTTCAGCAGCCAGCTGGGCTCTGCAGCTCAGGCACAAGTTTCAGCCTGTTGGGTGCCAGCAGCCACCTAATCCAGGTGGGTATTCCAGTGGCAGCTGTTGTTCAGGAGGCTCCATAGCCCAGCTGGCACTCCCTAAATAATCTTTCCCCACTCTAGCCCAAGGGAAAATGCATCTGCCAGGTGAGGAATAGGAAGATAGGGGGAAATTCTTCCCTGTGAGTGAGGTGAGGCCCTGGCACAGGGTGCCCAGAGAAGCTGTGGCTGCCCCTGGATCCCTGGAAGTGTTCAAGGACACTGGGGCTTGGAGCACCCTGGGACAGTGGAAGGTGTCTCTGCCCACAGCAGGGGTGGCACTGGATGGGCTTTAAGGTTCCTGCCAACCTAAACCATTCCATCATTCCATGATTGTTTTGCAGTTTCCCTGTAGGCATTGTCCTTATTTGGAAGGACACAGGGAAAGGCTGCAGTCCTCCTGTCTCAACTCCATCTCTCAGCTCTCTCCAAAAGCCAAACTGGGCAGTAGATCCAGGCATGGATCTGCTGGTGCTGAGTGGTTACAGCAGCTCTAGCAGTGGCTGGGATGGCTCATGAATGATCCCATGGCTAAGGAATTGAACTCTTCCATTTCCCAACATGGAGCATTTCCTTCCCTGTGCCTACAGCTCCAGCTGATGTGACAGAGGTGTCACACTGAGCAGGAGGAGAAGATGCCCAAATGTGGTCATTTCCAGGAGCAATGGGAAATAAGTGACATTATGAAGGGAATCCCCAAGAGCAGCAGCTCCTGCTGCTCAGGCATCTCTGACTTAGGAGATCCCAGCAGCACATATCGATTGAAATTGGCCTGTTGGGGTTTTGGGGGCCTCGAGGAAGAACATTTCCAGGGAAGTGGTGGAGTCTCCATCCCTGGAGGTGTCCAAAGAATGCCCGAACATGGCATTCAGTGCTCTGGGCTGGGGAGAAGGTGGGCATCAGGCTCAGCTTGGACTCGATGATCCTGGAGGCCTTTTCCTGGGATTCTGGGATTGAGGAGCATCTCCAAAGTCCTTGAGGTTACACCTTTACATCCATCTGCAGGCCAGACAAGCCAGGTCCACAATCTACTCTTCCCAGGATGTTAAACATCCAAAGGAAAGAAAGAAACAGGACTTCCAGGAAGTCCAGGAAGCATGACACTGCTAATAAGAACGTATTAAGTTGACATTATTAAACCCAGGAAGTTTCAAGGTAGGAGAAGTTTCAAGGTAGAAGTGTGGGACTCTTTATATTTCTGTAAATGTCTCCCTTCCAATCCTACTGAATTCCTGGCCTCGCTGGCAGGCTGGCAAGGGATAATTATCCATTTTAAAAGTGTCTCTTTCAACCGGTGTTCAGGACATTTGGGAATCCCTTTCCATTGTGATTCTTGGAGCATTGTCCCTGTGACACCTGCAGCTTGGTGACAGCCCCCTGCTTAAACACTGAAATTCAAAAATACCTGAATCTCCTACTGCTCCCCATGGGGTGGATGGGACCTGCAAATCCTTGGTGCTCTGGGAGGGGAATTTTTCCTGAGAGGACTTTCCTCTGGGTTTGGTGGCAAAAGTCCAATGTCACAAGTCCAGCTCATGAATTCCCACTGCTCCTGGTCCCGACAGATCCCAGTGCTCTGTGCTCCTGCTGATGGGGGGCTGAAGCCACCCCACCTTTCTTGCGATAATCCCTCTGAAGCCCAAGAGTTACTTTTGTTTTCTTCCACCAATTCTGTCCATTTCGCCTTTGGCAAACATCGATTTTCCACAATTCCCCGCAGCCCTCATAAAGCAGCTGCCAAAACAGCTCCCTCGTGGGCTACTTCTTTTATTTGTCGAACAAAAGAATCATCAGCATTGTCTCCAGAGCGCTCCGGCGAGTGGAGCCTGGGATTAGGATGCCGAGCTCCCTCTCCTGGCTGCCGGATCAAAAGGAATTGCTGAAAAGTCCCGCGCACCTGAAAACTGGGATCGCCGGCTCCGGCTGAAGGAGGAAGAGTCCTTCCAGCTGTTCTGCAGACTTTCAGACTCCATCATTTTTCCTCTCCATGAAATATGCTGGGAAAACTTTCAGGTGCAACAGTTGTGGGACAAAGATGAATTTGTCTGTGGGTTAAACTTGCTTTTGTTCCTCTCCTTTTTTTCTCATCTGTCACTGTCAGGGAACAGATCCAAGTGGGAAAACCAATCTGAGGGTCCCTGCAGGAAATCCACCGTTGTCTCCCACCAGTTATCCATGAAATGTTACTCCAGGGGGAGGGAGAGTGTGGAAAAGGACATGCACAAGGAAGAGCAGCAGGGAACAGGTTGGGAGTGAAGGGTGGGGATCACTGGACCACGGGAAGTCCCATCAACATGATCCTGACGGAAGCTGAAGAGCTGCTCTGGAGAGAGGTGTCAGCAGGAGGAGCAGGATCTGCAGGGAGGCAACAAACAGCTCTCACGGCTCACAGCAGGAAAACTGTGAGCTCAAACATTCCAGATCTTCACCTCAGTGTCCCAGTATGGTGGCAAACATGGCTTAATTCCAAAAAAACATTCCATCAAATGTCTCCAAGTGTCGTTTTTCATTTTCAGATCAAGGCTCTCTTCCTTTCTCCTCTGCATGATGTGCTGGCCCAGCACCTGCTGCAGGCTGGGAATTCTGGTTGCAGTCTCCAGCTGGGACCCTGCAGGAATTTGGATTGAAAAGCTCAGAGCTCTGCACCTGTGGGAGGGTGAAAGCACCGATGGATTTTGAAATGGAATAATGAGTTGTGAGTGTGTGTGTCCTGTTGCACACTTTGGGAGCAAATGGGCACCACAAATCCAATTTGGAGAAGTCAAGAAGCCCTGGAAATCTTTCAGTCTCCCCACAATGCGATTATGTGACTCTCAGAGCCGCTTCAGGCCTAGGGAGAGGAATGGTACTGGCTGTCCTTCAGAACTATGAAATCAATGAATCAGGGAATGCTTTGGGTTGGGAGGAACCCTAAGAACCATCTCATCCCACGCCCTGCCATGGGCAGGAACACCTTCCACTATCCCAGGTTGCTCCCAGCCCCATCCAACCTGGCCTTGGACACTTCCAGGGATGGGCCATCGAACCTCTGGACACTGTATGGATTTGGCCGACCCTCCTCATCCCAGCATTCCCCATGGATTATGTTCCAGCCACCTGTCCTGTCCATCCTCCAGGCCCAGGCAAAATCAAGGAGCAAGGAAGTTTCCCCCATGCTCCAAGAGTGAGTCACATTATCCTGGGAGCTGCTTAGGAAAGGTTGGGCCAGGACACTGCTGGGATATTCCATCCATCTGCGCAGACCACTGGTCATCACTGACCGCGAGACAGCATGGCCAGAGGCTGGACGGTGCTCTGCACCAAAGCCCACGTGAGGAGAGAAGACACTGAAAGCCTAAACCTCAGAGCTGTGACCATCAGCTCAAACCTTCCATTTCCTTGAAGCCACTTTGCTCTTCAGCCCTGTTCTCAAGGAGGTCCTGGCAGAGTGAGGGGAGGAAGAGGCAGGCGGCAAAAGTGGCTGGAGGTACACAAGAGTCTCTTGTCTGGGGCAATTCAGGTGCCATCATTCTTCAGAGTTTTGGTAACTCTGAGGAATATTTGGGCCACAAATCCTCCCACTTTTCCTCTGCAACTGCCCAAACCTTGCACCTCTCTCCCCGTCCCTTCCCCTTGGGACAACTAACCTGTGCTCACCTGTTTTACCCCCGGGAACCCATCTGGAGCCCACTTCAGGGGATCTAGGGGCAGAAAGGACCCAGTGGGGAGGTGTGAGCTGGAGGAAGGTTCAGGAGGGGATTTGTACTGGTCCTGGAGCTGGGCTCAGGCCTGGCAGACCTTGGCTCACTTCCTCTGCCTCCAGGACAGATCCAGGCCAGTCAGGGGACGCTGATCCCATGGAAACACAGAATATCCTGAGCTGGGAGGAATCAGGGGTTGTGGAGTCCAGTCCCTGACCCTGCAGAGCTCTACCCAAAGACAGGAGCTCCAAGAGCCTCTCACAGGTGCCTTTCATGGCTGAATCTTGCCTGAACGAGCCTTGTTCTGACAAGATGGAAAAGGAGCTTCAGAGCGCGGCTCCGGCGGCTCAAAGGAGGGAGAAGCTTCCGTGTGAAAGGGAAAGGAGAGCTCGGCAGCAAGGTCACCCCCACTGCCTCAGGCAATCCAAGGGATGACAAAAGTTTCCATGTAGCACAGCAGCAGAAGACAAAAGCCATCCCTGGAGGTAGGAAGCGAGAGGGAGCGCAGGGCAGACAAGAAATTTAATGTAGGGAAAGCTGCAAGGTTTGCTGGTAAGGACACACTCCTGGGTGGATCAGAGGATCATGGAATAGCTGGGGTTTGATGGGACCTTCGGAGGCCATCGAGTCCATCCCCAAGGTGCAGGATAAAGAGGATAATGGTTCCCAGGAGCCTTGAGCAGGATTCCTCAGAGCCATCAGTGCTCCAGACCTGCCACTGAGTCTCCCAATTGCCGGGGGTGGGCAGGGGGCCAAGGGGCACCCGGGAACACCAACCATTTCTGGAATTTGGATCTGGGCTTCAGGTCTACAGCTCCTTCCCACTCTACCCACACTGAGTCCATTAGGGAGGGCTTGGAATTGGTAGTGAAGCAAGATGCCAGGCCCAGGGAGCCTTTCCCAGCATCTGAGCTGCACCAGTAACACCACAGGGACAGGGCTTGGCTTGGTCTGGGAATTCTTCCTCTTTGCTGAGGACTTGTGGTTGTCCCTTTCCACAGATCCAACAGTTCCTAGGACCAGAAGGGTCGGGACAACTGCTGTTCTGTGATTCCTAGGAGAAGTGCAAATGACTTTAAAGCCAACAGCCAGGGTGCAGATGGCTCTAATGCGGCAGAACAGCTGGGATGTGCATGGGTTTTCCAGAGACATGATGGAAAACAGAGTGGAAGGTGTCTGCATCCCTGCTGCAAGTTTTAGCAGAGCAGAAAATTGGACATTCCTCTGTGCGAAGTGCCTGGCACGGGCAGAGGAGCAGGGAATTTGTTTAGGGTAGCACTGCAGGCTGCCCAGGATGGAGTCGAGTCCTGGGCAGGTTGGACAGGCAGCCCCATCCACACTCTGCTCCAAAAGGGGCCTTGGAGCTGTGGATTCCATACTGCACAGCTGGGAGAGCTCTGAGGGTGAAGGGGGAGTGAGGAGAAGCCTGAATCCCCCCAGATCTGAGTCATCCATCCCGCAGTGGGTGCCGGTGCCTCCCCCAGCCTCTGGGGCTCAGCTGGCTCTGGGCTCACTCTCAGCACCCAGGGACCCTCCCTGGAGCCTGGGTGGGTGCAGCGTCAGCACACCTGTGCCTGCAGGGAACAGGAGCTCTGTGTTTCCTCGGGGAAATCCAGAGTGGGGGAGTTCACCTCCCAGCCGCCCGAGGAGAGCGGGAAAGGCGGGGTTTACCCAAGGGAGCTGGATCCTGAATAGCTGAATTCACTCAGGCACCTGGATGTCTAAGGAGCACTAAAACCTCTCCATCTTCTCTTTTCCCCCACGTTCTTTTGAAATCCCTCTCCTGGGTGCCTGATTCTCCTGGGATCCCTGAAGATCCCAGCGTGGAAGGAAAGTGTCTCTCAGCTCCCAGGCAGAGTTAAAGTGATGTGTGGGCAGGCTGGAAGCTGGAGCCACTGCAATCCTTTCAGCCAGGCAGCTGCACTTCCCCTTTCTATCACACGCATTTAAAAGCTTTTAAGGGAACGATCCATCCCCTCTGCTGGCAAAGCCGGAGCTGGGCTGGTCCTTGGGACCTTAAATCATTTTAAAATACGGAGCAATATTGGTTTAAAAGCCTTTGCTCTCCCCCTGCTGCAGGAAACCTCAGCAGAGCTTGACACCAGCTCGGGACTTCCTGGGGATCCATCACTCACCAGGAAAGGGCTGGGCACTGCCTGACAGGGACAACGCTCTGGGACAAGCCAGGAGTTTCTCCCTACGTCATCCCCAGGGCTGCACATGAGCCCAGGGAGGTTTTTTGTCATTTAATCCCTTAGATCTCCGCGGCTGCGGCAGTGTTTGTGTTTGCAAAGCTACTTAAGGAAAAGGATGGATGGCTCAGCTGGCAAATCCACCTCAGAGAGGGAATGTGCCCAAATTCCTGGTTTCCAGGCAGGGCTTGGCTGCAGTGTCCCAGATCCTGCCACTCACACCCAGGCTTTGGCTTCCAGCCCAGCTATTCCAATTCTCCCACTTTGCTGGGAGCCCTTGGAGAGAGGACCAGGGGCGGTGAACTGGGAATGTTGGGAAGACCCAAGGACAGTTCTCTCTATCCAGGGACAGGAGTGTGTCTCTGTGTCACCTTCCCTATGCCAGCATCTGAAACTCTTGGCTGTTGACAGAGAGAGCTGGGAATGTCCAGCCTGGAGAAGATTCCATGGAGAGCTCAGAGCCCCTGGCAGGGCCTAAAGGGGCTCCAGGAGAGCTGGAGCGGGACTGGGGACAAGGGAGGGAGGCACAGGACACAGGGAATGGCTCCCAGTGCCAGAGGGCAGGGCTGGGTGGGAGATTGGGCAGGAATTGTTCCCTGGCAGGGTGGGCAGGCCCTGGCACAGGGTGCCCAGAGCAGCTGTGGCTGCCCCTGGATCCCTGGCAGTGCCCAAGGCCAGGCTGGACACTGGGGCTGGGAGCAGCCTGGGACAGTGGGAGGTGTCCCTGCCATGGCAGGGGTGGCACTGGATGAGCTTTAAGGTCCTTCCAACCCAACCATTCTGGGGTTTTATGATCTGTTTTACTTCTTATACTGTTTTGCCCTGTTCCTGCTGGGTTTCTATTCTGATTTCCTGGGACAAACCTGTGTGGCTGCTGCTTCCTGAGGAGTCAGGATGAGTCATGGCAATGAGTGACCCAAGGAGCAGGACTGTGGTGCTCAGCCCTGATCTTCCTCAGGATTCAGGGAGTTACTGAGATTCCACTTCCCTGCAGGGCTGGAGATGCAGAGAATCCCATTTCCACTTCATTTCCCACTTCCCTGGCTCACAGAGGGCAGCGTGGCAAGAAATCCACCCCAGAACCAGCCCAGCTGGGGCTGGAAAGGTGGATCCCTGGAGTTAGGAGAGGGAGATGAGGACAAGGACATTTATACCCCTCTCACAGACACTGCAGAGGGTTTCTCCTGCTCAGCCCCAAGCTTCCTACCCCACTGTTTGCTGAAGGAATCAGGGGATCCCACCCTTCCTGCCACACTCCAAAGGGCTCCAAGAGGCTCCATCTCTTCTTGAGGCCATCCTGGAGTCACTGAACTTTCCCTGAGCTGCTGCCAGGGATCTTCCCTCTCATTTATCTGCAGGATCCGTTGTAGCTGTATTGATTTTCCCTCCCTGCCTCTCCTCTCTGTGTTTGCTTTCCAAATTATGCAGCTGGGCAGTTTTTCCTCCTTGCAAGGAGCGGCAGAGTTGAAGAGGATCAATTGAGCCCTGCCATAGTTTAATCAGGAATCCCCAGTAGGAACCAGGAGAGAAAAAGGAGAAGGGAAGACAATGAAGACAGGGTCGATCAATCCAGTCCTGCTGCAAAGGAAAGAAAGGGAAAGAGGAGAGGAAGGGGTGGAATAATCAGTCAGTTTTCCTCATGCAGCCTTCAGATCCCCCAGCCTCAATCAATAACCAACTTTGACAGTCATTGCTTCAGAAAGAAACTTTCTAAATCCCCCTGAACTCAAAGAATGTTGGTGCTTTATAGCGTGAAAATGGCCAGTAAAGCCCTACTAAAGACATGGAGAGGGGTTGGATTCCTTCTCCTTCTTCATGTTCCCTTTAAAATTCACACTAGGAAGGCAGAGCCAGGATGAAAGGGGAGCAAACAAGGCTTTTAGTCCTCATTTTGTTGTTGCAATTATTTTGCCAATAGTAATGATCTCAGGATAGGATGGAGGATCCTTGATGCAGTGCTGGGGATGTGGAGGGGGGAACAGAGCTGCTGGGATTGTTCCAGCACCAGGAGATAGAACCCCATGGATACAACAGACATGAGCTTGGAGTGAGGAAATAAAACTAAGTAGTGCCCATGGGGCACAGGGACCACAGGGACTATATGGATGTTGTTACAGCACGTGACAAGAGGGATTTTTGTATCAAAAATAGTGTGGCCACAGGCCCAGGGCAGGATTGTCCCCCGTGCTGCACAGCTGGGGCATTTCGAGTTCTGGGGGCACTCTGAGTTCTCCAGCCTTTGGAAATCAAACTTCCCCAAAGTCCTGTCAGATGTCCCATGAAGGGCCCCAGCCTTGGAGCTGCCTTATTTCCAGAAGGATGGGCTGGCTCTGGATTCTCATTTCAAACAGCTCAGGTCAAGTTCAGTTCTTAAAGAAAACATTTAGACTTGGAAACTCCAGATGTGAAAGTATCAGATCCTCATCTGTGGAAAATTTTGGAGGACCATCAGGACAGACACCTTTACAGCTCCACTCCAGGCTTCATTCCCAATGAGAGCAGCATTCCAGGCTGGATCCAGGTGTGCAGGACAGGGCAATTGGCTGGAGCCCACGGTGGCATCAATTCCCAGGTAAGAATGGCAGAATAGGAAGTTTGGATTATTGACCATAGATGAATCATGGCACAAGGTAACTGAATTTCCTACACTCTAGTGCTTGAGTTCAGGACAAACATGTCTTCCTCCAATTCATTTTAGCCAAACAACCTCTGCTTTTGGGGACAGAAATGCTGGAAGAAATCCTTGTGCAAATTTCAGAAGAATAACTGATAGAGTTAATTAATCCTTCCTTTGATATCCATGGCAAGGACAACCAGGAGTTGTGTTAATCCCATTCTGCACTTCCCACAAAACAGGTGCTGATTCATCCCTCTCTTCTGTATTCATCTTTATTCCATAGGGACATGATAATCCTGAGATTCCTTACCCCCAAGTCTGACTTCAGCCAACAGGTCCAGAAGTCACTGATGAGAGGGGCAGAGCCTGCTAGACAGGAGGTCAAAAGTGATTGATGGGAGGCCAGGACTGGAAGGAGAGTGGAGCCAGCAGAAAACCAAATTCAAATTCCGTGTTTGCCATGATTAGACTTAGTTTAGTCTAAAAACCATCAATTTCGAGATCTGTGCTTCCACCATCCTTTGTCCCATGGTCTCATGGAGGGAACAGCGCAAGGATCAGCCAGCGGTAATAATTTACACTTTGGTTAATGGGAATGGAGGTGGAGTTCCAGCTGGTAGGGCTGGAGGTAAAGCTCAGCCTGGTAGGGATGGAGGCACAGCCCAGCCTGGAAGGGCTGGAGGTGCAGCTCACCCTTGACATTGAAGATGGTTCAGTCTTTGCTTCCATGGGCTTTTCCAAGCCAAGCTTTCCTCTCAGCTCATTGCCCAGCCCTCCACCAAGGGGAGGTCACCCCAAGCCGTGCTGGAGTGTTGGTCACTGGTTTCCAGCTGCCTGAGGGAGCAGGGACTGGGCTGCTCCTCCAGCAACCTCACACAAGGAGCTTCTTGCTCACCTCCTCCCAGAATTTGTTCCACATTTTCTGCTAATAAGGGCACAGGGAGAGAGTGAGACAGAGAGAGAAGAGGAGAAAAACTGCTCTAAATTATTCATGGACAATATCATTATGTGTCATAACAGTGTGTCTGTGATGGGAAAGAGTGAGTGTGGCAGGGGCTGGGGTAGCACAGGCCGGGCTGCACAATAGCGAGAGCTGATTAATTATTGATGTGCACTAATTGGCTACAGGGTTTCAGGACAGCTTGGGCTTTGTTGGGATCATTTGTATTCTTGCTTTGGAAATGGACCCCCCCACACACATAAACCCAACATTTTCGTGTGCAAGTCTTCTCCCTCCTCCTCCTCCTCCTCTTTTCCTCCTGCCTCCCTCTCTCCCTGCCCTGCTTCCAGTGCTCCTGATCCCCCTGTGTGTGTACAAATTAACATGATCTTAACCTCTGCTGATTTTCTGCAGTGCTGACACGCTGCCAGCACCTCGGTGCAGTTGGGCTCAGCCTGCAGCGCTGCTTTTTGGTGCAGAAAACCAGCCCTGCCCTCCAGCACTGGGCCCTCTGCACCAGGGCCTCTTCCCTCAGCCCTTCCCTGCCTTTGCCCCTAGAGCAGCTGGGAAGTCCTTCCCAGGCATTTTTTTCCTTCTAGAATGGTCCAGACCTTGCCTTGGAGCCTGCTATGGTTGCACCCCAAGGTCTGAGTGCCAGCCTGGGAGGTGCCAGCGAGGTGAGGGGAAGGCTGGAGGTTCAGAGCTCTGCTCACTTCATGGTTGAACTTCACCAGCACAAGAGTCCCAGGGCTGGGGCTGCTCCTCCCATGGCTCCAGCTGCTCCCAGTGTGTCCACACAGGTGAGACCACACCTGCAGAGCTGGCCCAGCCCTGGGGCCCAGCACAGGAAGGACCTGGAACTGCTGGAGGGAGCCCAGATTTGATCAGAGGGCTGGAGCAGCTCTGCTCTGGGCAAAGGCTGGGAGAGCTTGGATTTTCCAGCCTGGTTCTGGGGAGACCTCAGAGTCCCTTCTTCTATCTAAAGGGGCTCCAGTAGAGCTGGAGAAGAGCTGGGGACAAGGGAGGGAGGCACAGGACACAGAGAATGGCTTCCCACTGCCAGAGGGCAGGGATGGGTGGGAGATTGGGCAGGAATTGTTCCCTGGCAGGGTGGGCAGGCCCTGGCACAGGGTGCCCAGAGCAGCTGTGGCTGCCCCTGGATCCCTGGCAGTGCCCAAGGCCAGGCTGGACACTGGGGCTGGAGCAGCCTGGGACAGTGGGAGGTGTCCCTGCCATGGCAGGGCTGGCACTGGATGAGCTTTGAGGTCCCTTCCAACCCAAAGCATTCCACAATTCCCAGATTCCATGACCAGCCTGTAGTCCAACAGCTCCCTCTGCCCTTGCCCTCACATGGAATCAGCAGGTTGCCACATCTCATTCCATGAGCTGTTCCAAGCCAAGAGCTCCCTCACAAACATCAGCTTTTCACCCTCCCTGGATGCCCCAATGAGTCTCAGGGCTGACCTGGGGTCCCTTCACCCCCTGTCATCCCAGTAAAAGCCAAGCTGAGCTGTCTCGAGCCAGGAGCTGCTCCCAGCAGAGCAGTCTCAGAGCAAGGGACACTTCCTGCAGTGCTTCATGCTCTGCTAAGTCCCCTCATCCCACCCTTTGGCATTTCAAGGATGCTGTTGGCAGAGAAAAACATCCA
The DNA here is from genome assembly GCA_013397315.1 of Donacobius atricapilla. NCBI lineage: Eukaryota > Metazoa > Chordata > Aves > Passeriformes > Mimidae > Donacobius > Donacobius atricapilla. Next base: position 1,337,931 of record WBMY01003003.1, on the reverse strand, counting down.
AGTGAACATCCCAAGGATGGTAACAGGACCTTGCTAAGGAATTAACTGGGGCTGGTGACTTTTATTTCAGTTCTCTGAGCTCCTGTTTTCTGAGAGTTGTGATTAAAATTTTAAGGGCAGGATGACATTCACGGGCTGCAGCATCTTTCAGCTGAATGGCTGAGAGGTGTAGTTTGGGGACAGGTGTTTGCTAAAGATATTTCCCAAGCTGCTTTTAAACAAATCACAGGGCATGGAGCGAGGTGAGGCCCGGCTAAAGAACCTTTGGGTAGTGCTTTTCTCCACTCTTACCCTGTGGAGTTCCAGTGAAAGCAGCCAGGACTTCCTGAGGGATTGGTTGATCCAGAAGGGCAAGGACAAGACAGATGTTGACAAGAGGGTGGCAGAGCTGCAGAAATCAATTTGTAGGACCAGATCTTGGAGTCCACAAGGGGTTTATCTGATCCTGATGGATGAGCTGGCTCTCTTGGACAAAGCACGCTGGAAAAGGAGTGGGGGGACGTGGGCTCAGTGCTTCCCTTTGGCATGGCCTTGCTGGATGGCCTGGACCTGTGTCTGCATTCCTTACTTTCCCTAGGATTTCTCTTCCTTCAAAATCTGGGATATCCGGGAGCCAAAGCAAGCCTGCATCTGTGGGGCTGAGGAGTGAGAGTTGGAAGCAGTCAGGTGAACATGACCTTAAGCTGGAGAAGAAATTCTTCCCTGCGAGGGTGGGGAGGCCCTGGCACAGGTTGCCCAGAGAAGCCAGGGGATAACCTGGGGGATTTTTCTATCTGTGCTCTCAGGATGGAGCTGGGACTCTTTGTTCTCTTCACTCCTTCTCCCTCTCCTTTGAAACCCTTTGCATTATTCCTTATAGGAACAAAATGAAGCAAGAATTTAGTTTATTTGTTATTTATTTAGGACAAACCCTTCCCTCCCACTTCAAAAGGGACTACGTGCAGGAGCCTCTGGTGGGTCCCAGGAAACTCTTGATTGAAAGGAGCCAAGTGAGATGAAAAGCAGAGGGATGGGAATAATTTTAAGGGGAACAGCCACTAAAATACCATCAATTTTTTATTAAACAGAATCTTTTCAATAGACAAAATGAGCTTTTCTCTCCTTGCTTGTTTTTTCTCTTTCTTTCCCCCATTTTTGTTTTCCTTAGGCACGGGGAGATCCTATTTTCTTTCTTTTTTCCTCTTTCATTCTGTTCCTGGGACTGGTAAGAGGTGTGGAGTTAAATGGTGACCTGGGCCACCACGCAGGAAAATGTGCCTAAAGCTTTCCATCAAAATTCCTCCTTTTTTTTTCCACTGGAAAAGGGCAAGAGACAGAGAAAAGAAGTTCAGACTGGGCCTAAGGTTTAGATTGGGTACTAACAACAAATTCTTCCCCAAAGTTTTCCAGCCCTGGCACAGACTGCCCAGGGCAGTGGTGGAGTCACCATCACTGGAAATGTTGGAAAAAGGTGTGGATGTGGCACCTGGGGATGTGGACAGTGGTGGGGCTGGCAGAGCTGGGGAATGGTTGGACTCGGTGATCTCAGAGGGCTTTTCCAACCTCAATGATTCCATGATTCTGTAAAAATCACCTTAAGGTTCCCCAGAAAAGTTGAACTCAGCACTGCCTGGATGAGGCCCTGGTGGTCTTTGCTGAGCTCTGCTGAGCAAGACTTTGGACTGGAGACCTCAGGAGGTTCCCTCCAGCCTGAATGATTCCCTGATCCTGGGAAGAAAAGGCTGGGAGCCCCTGGGAAGGCAGTGGCATTGAGGTGGGGACATGGCTGAGCCCAGGGTCCTTATGGAGAGCTGCTGGGCACATCCTGAGTGCTCAGCTCACTGCTGAGTGCTGCTCAGCAAGGATTTTAACGGGAGAGCATCATCAGCTTGTGTTAAAATCACCAAAGTGTGAGGAAAAAAGCTGTGTGGTGACAGGTGCACGGCTTCAAACTGACAGAAAACAGCTTTAGGTTAGATATTAGGGAGAAATTGTCCCCTGTGAGGGTGGGGAAGCCCTGGGGTTGAGAGAAGCTGTGGCTGCACCACCCCTGGAAGTGTCCAAGGCCAGGTTGGAGCAGTGTGGGACAGTAAAAGGTGTCCCTGTCATGGCAGAGGTGGAACTGGCTGATCTTTGAGGTCCATTCCAACCTTACCCAGGGTCTGATTCTGTGATAGGACGTGTGGGGCTGAGCTGGAGTCTCTGCACAGGGTTTGGGATGTGCTGAGGGCTGTGTGAGTGTGAGTGCAGGTGGCAGGGTGGGCGTTTGTGCCTTCCCGAGCCTCAGGGACACAGGGACACGGCCAGTTTTAGCTGTGTCTGTGTGTGTGTGGCAGTGCTGGGGGTCTGCCCCAGTGACTGGGTGTGTGCTCTGGGTATTTTTGGGCGTGCAAGAGCCACGATGTACAAGGAACCCGCTGCTTATCACAGGGGTTGCCTTGTTTCCTTCCTTACAGCTTCATCTGGAAGCTCCTGGCGTGGAAACCTTGCTCTGACTCCAGAATGTACCACAGAATAAAAAACCCACCAACAATGCGTGTTTAGGGTCCATTTACCGGGGGGATTTTTTCCCCCTTCCCCTAATCCCTCCCGAGCCGAGCGAACGCCAGCACCAGAATAAAAACCACACACAAAAAAAAAGAAAGGGCGAGAGCGAGGGAGAAAGAGGATTTCCTTCAAATCTTCTCTGTCTGCCCGTGATGGAGACTCATTCCCATAATCATTTTGACAGGTGTGCAATGGTTGAAAAGTTGGGGGGTACGGGGGCGCGGCGGGGAGGGGGAGCGGCAGCCCCGCCGTGCGCCGCCCGCGCTGATTAGACATGACAAGCACACCTGCCAGCGCCGCAGCCCGGCAATTAAAGCCTCTTTGAGGTCCCAGGAAGTGACCGCATTAGAAAAGCCCCTCGCAGGCAGCTCCTTAGCATATTCCCAGTGTCATTAGCGCGGCAGCAAAGGCGAGGCACAGCGGCGGAGGGCTCTGACATGACCCGTGCTCCCTTCCCGCTCGGGGAGGGGATGCAAAGTGACTTTTAAAGAGGAGTAATTTTTTTTTTCCCCCCTTTATATTTGATTTCCAAGCCCCTCGCGCCGCTGCTTCCCTCCTGCTCTTGGAAATGTTCCATCTTCGCCGGGGTCGGCAGGGGGAAGGGAACCAGAATTCATTAAAGACAGAAAAGGACTTTGCTAAAAACTAGGCGGCTTCTGGGACAAAAAAAAATTCAATTCTGGATCCAGTGTGGATTCTCATTCTGCTCCCTGCTTTCCCTCCTTCCTTCTCTTTTCTGTATCCTCTTCCTTTCATCCATCACCTCCCTGTCCCTCTTTCCTCTCCCTCATCCTGGTCTTGATATTTCCCCTCCCAGTGCTCCTAGTCCCTGGAGGCTGCCTGGTGCACACTGTGAGACCCTGGTGGGGTCACTGGCCTTGGCAGCACCACGTGAGGTTGGTGCCATGGGCATCATCATCCGTTCATCCAACCATCCATCCGTCATCCATCTAACCATTTCTATACCCATCCATCATCCCTCCATCCATCCATCC
>WBMY01003003.1:1260924-1334171 GCA_013397315.1 Donacobius atricapilla | reverse complement strand
CTCCCTCCATGCCTCCCACCCTCCATCCCTCCATCCCTCCCTCCCTCCCTCCATCCTTCCATCCCTCATCCATCCATCCCTCCCTCCATCCTTCCATCCATCCCTCCATCCATCCATCCATGCTCTCCAAGAGCAGCTCAGCCTTGCAGCTTCTCTCCATGAATGAAGTCCTCAGGCCCAGACCCCTCCCCTCAGACCAGGGAGGCAGGCAGGACTTTTCGTGTGCATTCCAAAGCTTTGAAGGAGCTCTCTTTGCTCCTTGTGTCCCTCAGCCCTGATTCCACATGAACTGGGAAGTCCCAGGAGGATCCTGCCGTTGCTCCTCAACATTCATAATGCTCCTGGGCAGGGAGGCTGTGTGCCTTGGAATTCCTCTGTCTTCATCCTAGGTGAAGCCCTAAGTCCATCTCCATTCTTATTCCCTTCATTCTTGCGTCTTCCAAGGTTATATCACAGAATTCCAAAATGGAAGGTCCCCTCAGAGCAGCGGAACTCTGCCAATACTGATGTGATCACATTCAGTTCCCTAGAGCTTCCCCCAGCTCACAGACCTGTGGATTTCAGACTCACAATGGTACATGATTCCCATTCCAGGCTGCTCCAGGTGCCCTGGACGCTGCTGTGTGAGGGGAAGCCACCCCTGTCGCCCTGATTTTTTCAGCCTTCTCTTCTGTTTCACAGTTTCATGTTTTGGGTTCTTTCTCGCGCTCTGGTCTGTAAACACTGACAAATGTTTATCATAACTTCAAGGTAGTTTTCATTCTTTGTCTTAGAGATATGGAGAGTTGACTTGACCAATGGGATGGGGAGAGGTGTCAACCTTCTCCCCCAATCCCTGGCCTCTGTAGAAATACTATATAATAGAGTCAAACTTTTAAATAAAGGTAGTTCCTAGTTCATGCCTTCTGATCAAAGTGAGTGTGTGATGAACTGCGTCACACCCCAGCAGGTCCACGGGGGAATTATCCCCCTCCTGTGGTTAATGGAGAGGGCTCTGAGGTGGTTGCTTCCCCTCTCATCCAGGGAGAAACAGCTCCATGGAGCTCCCCAGGGAGCCCCCTCGGGATGTCCCTGCAGCGCCTGCTTCCTCAGATGATGCCAGAAAAAGCAGGTTTTATTTCCTACACACCTTCAGGGGAGATGAGGCACCACACCCCCAGGGCAGGGCCACCTCTTGTCAGCGCTCTGTGCTGGAAGCTCCTGCAGGAGAGCTCTCTGAGGAGCACCGCTGTGCCTGGCAGGGATGCAGGGGTGCTCCTGGAGCAGGAGGTGTCCCATGGAGTGTGGCTGCACGTCAGGGGACGTCTGGGGCCCGGACAGCCGTGACATTCCTCACATGCTCCTGTGGGCAGGGGCCAGAGAATTCCGTGGGAGGGGGAGGTGGGGCATGGGGTGAGCAAGGCAAAAGAGGAAGGGAAAAAGAGGAGGTGTAGGAGGGGTGGTTCGTGCAGGAGGGGAGAAGCAGAGCCGGGGGATGAGCTCCGAGCCCGCCCCATCCCTGCAGGGCCCCGGGGACAGGGATGCAGCGAGGAGCAGAAGCGCTGTTCCCGGGAACGGTGGAATCAGTGTGTTTGCGGACGGTGACACGAGAGTGACACACAGTGGAGGAGCCTCATGAAAAAATAAACAGGCAATAATCACGCTGCCATGTGCACACTCCGCTCCTCATTATTCCGGAGGAAAAGCCCACCAGGGTTGAAGACTTCAGGAGATTAACCATTGCCTCCCTGGATGGCACCTGCCCAGGGGTGCTGCTGCTCAGAGGGTCCCCAGCTCCTGTCCTCTCGTCACAGAGTGGGTGCAGCAGTGCCTGGGGTGCTGAGACATCGCTGAGAACAAGCTGGAGCACAGGAGAGCGTGAGGGAGAGGCTCCAGCTCCTTCCAGGGAAGGCAGCCCCAGGAACAGCTTGTTGGTGTCTCACAAGAGCAGCTTCCAGGGCTGTTTCAGCACAACCCAGCTGCTGCCGTGGGCACTGCTGATTCCCACGTGTCCCCAAAAACCCATTTTGGTGGCCCTGGCTTCCCCCACACACAGCCAGGTCCTGGGGACCTGCTCTCACACGGCTCAGCCCAAGCACAGAGCTCTGAGGTGACTTCTCATGTCCCCCTCTGCCTCCCTGCCCCAGCTCCTCCAAAGGCACAGAGGTCCCCTGGCCAAGGAAAACGTGTTAAAATCAAGCAAATGAGTAAAAAACCTAGTAAAAATCAACTTTTAAGATGTGTTATTTCATTTACAGATGACTGGAGGAGAAACATTTAAGGAGGAAATGAATAAAAGCACCTGTCTGAGTCTGTGTGAGCAGTGACCCTCTGAGGGACCCTGGGGGGTCCTGCAGGGCTCTGGGAGATCTCCACCACCCTGACAGGACCTCTCCATAAAAAAGTGGCCAACCCAGAGCAGTCCTCACCCAGACCTGCCCCTGTGGCCAGGGAGAGGAGCAGGAGGGTTGCATTTGAGTTATGAAATGATCCCTTAGAAAATGGAGAGAGAAAAGCCCCTTCAGGCAGCAAGTGAATATTTAACAAATTCTGTGTGAGGCCCCACTTCTCCTAGAGCTGCTTTGAGAAAGCCAGACTCTTCCCTGCTGTGAATTTTCCCTTCCTGACACGCTGTATCCCCTTCTATTGCAGCATCTCCCTACAGTGCCACCAGGAGACGAGTAAACTTGATCCAAGATAAAAATAAAGCCCCACAAGGAAGTGTGACACAAACTTGATGCTGGAAAAATATCCCTGAATCTTTTCCCTCTCTTGCACCAGGCAAGTTTGAAAGGAACTTCCTCTCCTTTTCTCTGTTGTGGGGCGGCTGGGGAGAGTGCCAGGAGGCAGAGGGTGACAGCAGATGGTGACACCACAGGCAGGGACAGGACTGAGGAGGAGAAGGCTTTCTCTGAGGTTCTTGGCCTGCCCAGGCATTCGACCTTTCGAGAAAGAGCAGAGAGGGCTCCAGGGGTGGCTGCCGCCCCTCAAGTGCCATCTCCAGATGAGTCCTCTGCCCACAGAGCAGCTTTTCAAAGGGACATGTGGAGCCTGGGGACAGCAACACTGATGGGGAGGTGGATGGATGGATGGAGGGATGGATGGATGGAGGGATGGATGGATGGAGGAAGGGATGGATGGATGGATGGAGGGAGGGATGGATGGATGGATGGAGGGAGGGATGGATGCAGGGATGAATGAGGGATGGAGGGATGGAGGGATGGATGGAGGGATAGATGATGGAGGGATGGATGGATGAGGGATGGATGGATGGATGGATGGATGGAGGGATGGAGGGATGGAGGGATGGAAGGATGGAGGGATAGATGATGGATGGATGAGGGATGGATGGATGGACGAAGGGATGGGTGGATGATGGATGGAAGGATGGAGGGATGGATGGATGGGTGGATGGATGGAGAAAGAGCTGAGCTGTGTCTCTACCCAGCAGTGTGTGGGTGGTGAGGAGAAGGATGATGAGCTACAGCTCCTTGGTGGTTCATCCAGGAAGATCAGTATCTGCTGTGCAAACTGGGGTCTAAGAATTCCAAAGGCCATGGTGGTGTGGGAGGGCCTGGGATCTACTCAAGGGTCCATGCAGAAGCCAACAGGAACTTGCTCCTGCCAGGGAGAAATGCAGCTGTTTGTCCTCAGCTTGCTTGGCCCCAGGCTCTGTCACCTCTCCCACGTGTCTGCCTTGTCCAAATCCTCAAGTCAGGCAAATTTTACCCCAAATCATGGATTTTTCTTCACTGACAGGAAGCAGAGCTGGTTCTGGATGGCAGCAGAAAAGCACTTTATATGGGGAATTTGGATCTTGCCCTAAACCTGCTCTGAAGGCCACATGAGCTGCGCTCTGTGTGGTGATGCCACTGAGGACACAAAGAGATGCCCAGCTCTGATCCCACTGGAGGCTGACCTCAGTGCCCAGAATTCCCAGTGTCCCGCACTCGGACACAGCGTGGAAGCCCAGAAGGCAATGGAGGGGCTGGGGAGCCACTGGAAAACCACCGAAATCCAAGCATATCCTGCCCTGGAGCATTTGTGTAAGCTCCTTTTGGGAAGGATTTTCCTAATGCAGGGGGATTACAGCAGGAGCTCTCCTCCAAGGCACCACTTTGCTTGGAATGTTGGACAAGCAAATCAATCAGCCTCAATCCAGCCCTGAGGAGGGGATAAATGTTCCTTGCCTTTATCAAGGAGACTGGGAAACTGAGGCACAGAGAGATTATATGGCTTTAAAGGAAAAAAAAAAGGGGAAATGAAGAAGAAAATCCCAGAGTAAGGCAGGCACGGGCAGAGGGAGGGAATACAAAGGTCCCACTTTTTGGCCATTGGCTCCCAAGATGTTCCTCTGGTGATGGTGGTGGAGTCTCCCTGGTCCTGTCACTGCTGCAGAACGCTCAACAGTGGGATGAGAGCGGGTCCAGCCTCTGCATCCCCTTGGGAATGGGCTGAATCAGAGGGCTCCTGGCCAAGGACACATGGATGGGAATGAGAGACAGACAGATGGACAGAGCTGAACTCCAGGCAGGGATGGGAAATGGGGGGAGAAGACAGGGTTTTGTGAAGACAGTGGCTGCACCCTCAGGACTGAGAGCTCATCCATATTTCAAACACCAGTTAGACAAACAAAACAAGAACCAGAGAGCCAAGCAAGGAGCCCGTTTGTCATATCAAAAGGGGTTTCAGTGGTACCTTCCTTGCCCTCCTGGCCCCTTGAAGTTTGTAGCTGGCAGGGAGAAGGGACAGCTCCCTCTCCAGCCGAACGGCTCCGTGCCACAGCCGGAGCCGGGCTGTGTGTAATTAACCCCGGAGCCAATCCCCCAGTGGGGGCTGCCAGGCAGATCAAAGAACTCACACATCTTTGTCTGCGAGCGGCAGCCAAGGGGAGCTGGGAGGAAAGCAGAGCAGGGGTGGGAGAGAGCCAGGGAGCCGCGTGTGTGCTCCTAATTGATAAAAAGGGAAGAGCATCTTCCTCCGAGAGATCTCCAGCCCCATCAAAATGCAGTAGGAGAAGAAGGGGAAAGAAAAAGGCTTTGCTTTCCCTTGCAGGAGCCGGCCAAAATCCAGCTGCTTCCAGCAGGAGAGGTGGTCAGTGCCCCCGGGCAGGGCCGGGGGGAGAGGGCACCTCTGGGATGGGGGGCACATGCCCAGGGTCAGGGGTACTCCCGGGCTTGCCATGGGAGCCCTTGGCAAGGTGAGGGATCCCAGGAGCACCCAGAGGGGTGAGGTGAATTCTCTGCCTCATCTTGTCCTGCAGCACCAGGAGAAAAAGGGTGAAACCAGCACATCCCACATGTGCCCTGACCCAGCACACCCCACACCTGTAACCCTGCACATCCCACACCTGACCTCCAGCATGAGCCCTGGTCTATGTGTTTGCCGCCAGCCAGTTCTTTTTGGAGAGTGGCCCAAACAGATGACCAGACCATGGACGAACACCTGGCTGGAGCTCATGCTGCTGGTGTGCACAGAAGGAGTCACCAGATGTGCCAGATGTGCCAGGAGATGATGGAAGGGAAACATCATGAGGGGTGGGGCAGCTCCACGGGTGGTTAAAGGGGGTTGATGTGAGAAATGGCCAAACTCCACAGACAACCAAAGGGAAGGAACTGCTGGGGACCCTCTGGGTCTGACAGTGACCCCAGCCTCTTGTTCTGACCATGGCACAGGTGTCTCAGCTGCTTGTCAGGATGACTGGGGGCTTCACCTGCTGGGACAGGTCAAAATCCTGGTGTCACCAAGCATCTTCCCAATTGATTCCCACACTGAGGCTGCAGGACAGAGCCCTTCTCTAAGGCCTCCCAAAGATCCATCCATTCCAAAATGAGGCATGAGCCCAAGCATCCCTTTGTCTCATTGAGAGGGACAGCAGTGCTGCCCAGAGCTGATTCACTGACCCTGGACTGAAGTGGGAGACAGATGGAAAAAAACACCTGCCAAAAGGGTTGTTCTTCCAGGAATTGCAACAAAAGCCTGGATTTCCCAGAAATTGGGAGATACCCCAGTCTTTACTGCCCCACAGACCATGGGGCTTTCCCTGAGCTGAATCCCACATTTTGTGTTTGGCTGAAGCACAATTTCAATAAATTGCACATTCCCTGACCCACAGGATTCACTGGGGTTGGTCCTGTCTTGACAAAATGCCAAAGGCTCCATCCACACCAGGGTGTGGGAATGCAGGAATCTCCTTATGGCCCCTCCTCACGTTCTGCAGCCGCCCAGGGGCAGAACATATCTTCACCCCAATCACCCCTCACATCCTTATTTACACTTGGTTATTTTGCTGCACACAACGCCTCACTGGGGAGCCCAGCAGCCTGATTTGGTTAATTTTTAAGTTGTTATTTTTAAAAATGCACAAAATAAAGGAGTAGGAGCAAAAATTTCAATTATTTACTGGAATTCAAATTGGGGTGAGCAACATCCTAGAATCAACAAGCTCCAAGAAAGGGGGAATTTATGGTTTGGTTGGTGGTGGTTTCCAGGGCATGAGTGTCATTGCAGGAAACTCTTGGTTTGTTTTTAATCCAAGAAAACACAAATAGGAAGGGAAACATGCTGGGAGTTAGCTGATGAAACATTTAGATTGTGGGTGTGAGTGAGAAGGGAGAAAGGGGAATTGTTTGCAGATATTCAGCTCTGGAAACAACCAAAGGGTCTTCAAAGGGATGGGGTGACCTGATAAAAGAGCAGATTAATCCTGGGCAAAGGGTTAATGGGAAATTCCCACTGCTGGACTGTCCCAGCCAATGGTGAGGAATGGGATGCCAACACACCTCAACCCAAAAGACCACCACCCTGTGGTCTGGAAGTTTTGCAGCCTTTGCCACTGGGGTCAGAAAAGAAACAGAAAAGAAATAATTGAAATCCAAACAGAACCCCCCAATGGCTGGGTTGGAAGGGACCTTACAGCTCATCCCATTCTACCCCTGCCATGGCAGGGACACCTGCCCCTGACCCAGGTTGCTCCAAGCCCTGTCCAACCTGGCTTTGGACACTTCCAGGGATGGGGAATGGCACTCAGTGGTTTGGGAGCACCCAGGAGCTCACGTCAGCTGGTTGATATTTGAGAAGTTTAAACTCCCAGCTTGGTCTAGAAGAAAGGGCATTTCCATGATCAAAGCCTGGCCTTGGGGATAGTGCAGCTTTCCCAGTGTGATCCCTCTCCCAGCCGAGGGAAAACCAGGAAACCACATCCAGTTCTTGGTTAAAATAAGTAATTTATTCCTTGTAGTTTCCGGACAGAAATCACTGGGCTAACAAAACCAAAAAGAGCTTGGTTGGGGTTTTTGTAACTCCCTGAACCCTGACAGGGAAGAGCCAGATTCCCAGGGGGAAAAGGCAGAGCAGTTGGATACTTCACGTGGTTTCATCTAGTCCTGCTTTCCCTCTCCTGCATGGGGATCCCAGCCTCTCCTCAGTTACACTGCGGTAAAATCAGCCTCTCCCAACCCTGATGTTCCCCCAGGCAGGCTTTGCAAGGAATCCATTTAAAATTATATTAATGAAACAACTTTGACTTAATTAAAGCCAATTATTGACAAACCCATATCCTCACTTGCTGACCAGTGTCAAATGATTGGATTTCCTCTGACCACCTGACTCTGAGCACGGATTGCAGATTTCCTGGATTTCTGGAAATCACTGTGCTGCTCACGGCCTGCAGCCAGGCTTGTGGAAAGCCAGAGGCTCTGTCACATCTGTCAGGGTGGAATTCCTGCCTGGGAGGATGGGGAGACCCTGGCACAGATTCCTGGAGCAGCTATGGTTGCCCCTGGATCCCTGGCAGTGCCCAAGACCAGGCTGGACAGGGCTTGGAGCAACCTGAGACAGTGAAAGGTGTCTCTGTCCATGGGAAGGAAGGAAACAAGCTTTACAGTCTCTTCCAAGCCAACCATCCTGGAGTTCCATGATCTGTGATTCCATGAACAAGATCAAAACTTGCTCCTCCTCCTTCTCCAGAGACGTTGCTTGTTGCTACCTCAGGAGAAACCATGAGGCCAAACCGTGACACCAGTGGTTTGAATTGCAAAGCTGGCAGAATTCCTGGTGGGAAAAGGGAAATCTCCAGTTCAGTGGCAGCCTGGGAGCACAGGAGGGCTGTCACTGGAGCAGATGAGGAGGAAGCTTGGTGTGACAGCAGCCAGGGCGGGGTGGGGCCCCTCCAGTGGCGAGGAAGCATCACTCTCAAAATCAATAGCGCCTGTTCTCAGGGAGGGGAATGATCTGAGCAGGGAGCAGAGCCTCCCTCGCAGCTGGGAATGGTTGAGGCAATCCATTATTGATGCCGGAGTGCCAGGCCTGGCACTCGGAGGTGGTGTTGGTGTAAAAGTACACCCGTTGCTCCGAAACATTCTGCCGTGGCCAGGGAAGTTAAACTGGGGATTTTTGTCAGGCTTTGCCTGGGGCTTCTCTCAGTGAAGGTCTCCAAGAAGCCTGATTCAACATGTCCTGATAAAATCTGGGCATGAGGATTCCAAACCAAGACTCACCCCGTCCCTCTGGGGCTGCAGCTCACCCCGGGCAGGAGGAGAACCCCATGAGCAGAATTTTGTCTTTTTTTTTTTTTCCACAGTCACCGAACAGTCTCCAAGGGAATAGATGGCATTATAGACAGGGAACCTGAACAAAAGATCTCAGGATGCAATCAAAAGGAAGGATGAGGAATTTGAGTGAGGTCATGGTTCAGTTGAGGAGTTTTAATGCTGTTTAGACCCAGCTCACCTGCTCTGACACCAAATATTCCTGGGGCTTTGAGGCAGGTGGGTGAAACTCTCTTACATCATTTATTCCATCAGATCTCCTCCACACATCTCTGAAGAACATCTCCAATTTTCCAGGAACAGCTGTGTCACAGCATGAAACAGCTCTAAACTAAAATCCCAAACCCAGGTCCCACTCCAGACTAGAGCCTGCTGCTCAAACCAGTTTTATCTATTGAGCAGCCTCAATAAACCTGAGCTCTAAGAAAAGATCTCTCAGTCTGAGTTGAGAAAGAGAAGAGAATCTCAAAAGCTCTTGACTAAGGAATAAATCAATGGAATCACTCAATAGCCTAAGGAATTCTTCAGAGTCAAGCCTGAAGCCATGCTGCAAGGCTGTGCAGGGTCTTACGCTGGTATCCAGCTGGACACCAGCCCTGAACTGAACTGGGCACAGATGGTGGGGAGGGTGTGAGATCCTGAAGAACAGAATTTTAGCTGGATGGGGTTTAGGTTTGATCCAGCTTCACAACAAAGGATGAACTTCCTGAGGTCATCAGCATCATTGACCAGAATTTCACTGAGTCAGGAAGTTCTCCCTCTACAAAAGCTGCGGACAAATCCCATCTCAGTCAGCATTTCAGGCTTTGTGCTGAACCCTCTTCAGGAACTAAGGACCAAACTCTGCCTGTGGAATCCGTATGGGATGGGCGGACAATCTGAAGGGAGACCAACAAAGCCCCTGATTTCCATGGAGAATAGAGATGGGAGTAAATTCCAGCCAACTCTTTGGTCATAGAGCCTCCCTTTTCCAGAGGAGCTGGTCATTTCCAGCTATGCTCAGAAATCCGCTCTTATCAATAGCTGAATATGCTCAGGGCAGCATTTAAATGCCTCACATCTGTGTCCCTGTCCCCTGTACCATGTCACCAGGTCACCTCCTGCACATGTTAATGACCCCCAGCGTGAAGGGGTGCTTTCTGCTGGCTCACCCAAACTCCTCTTTATTCAGACCCTGTGCATGCCCCAGGTTTGCACCCTTGTCACTTATTTTTTCTGTATCCAAACACTGCCACACAATACACTTGACCTTCACCCTGGAGGGAACACTCTTGGGATGAAGGAAGAATTCACTCTTTATTCCTTTCTGATTCAAGTTGTTCCTCCACCATCCTGGACAAATCCCCACTTACACAATAGAAATCCAGGCATCTGTTCTCCCCAGACATGGGAGTTTGGACAGGGTTCCTCCTCCTGCCACAGATGGTCCTGCCTTTGTCCACATCTGGTTTGCATCTGTCCTGGTCAGCCCTGGTTGCGACAGGGCAGCAGCTCCAGGAGGGATGGCTGGGATGAGCTTTGTGCCCCTGCCAGGCTGGTTGGGTAGAACAAGAATCTGCCATGGGCAGGGAGAATCCCAGAGTCATGGAATGCTTTGGGTTGGAGGGACCTTAAAGCTCATCCAGTGCCACCCCTGCCATGGCAGGGACACCTCCCACTGTCCCAGGCTGCTCCAAGCCCCAGTGTCCAACCTGCCCTTGGGCACTGCCAGGGATCCAGGGGCAGCCACAGCTGCTCTGGGCACCCTGTGCCAGAGCCTCACCTCCCTCTCAGGGAACAATCCCTTCCCAATATCCCACCCAGCCCTGCCCTCTGGCAGTGGGAAGCCATTCCCTGTGTCCTGTCCCTCCAGTCCTTGTACAAAGTCTGTCCCATCTTTTTTGGAGCCCCTTCAGGTCCTGGAAGGTCACAACAAGGTGACTCCAAAGCTTCTTGTTTGCAAGAGGTGAAGCACTTCTGAGGATGTTTATAGTGAGCTCCTCCATCTGCTGGGACTCACCTGTCTCCACAGCAGATGGGTCGAAATGTCCCAAACACCACACCTTGGGCCATTCCATCTGCACCAAGCCAGCTGATGAAGAGCCTCATATTCCCTGACTTCTTAACTGCCCATCCTCTACATGGGACACCCCATGGGAGACTCATCCAGAGCCAAAACACTTAACCCCTGAAAGACCAGGCCCCTTTTCCCAGAGAACCCAGGAGCAGCCTTCCTCAGCTCCAAGCATTTATTCATTCCCTTCTCTTTTTTTCCCTTCCTGTTGTGTTATCAAAGCATCTAATGTGACTAAATAGGACAACCTGCTCTCCCATCCCCATGAAAAATAAATTATGTGCTTTCCTTTGACTCCCTTCCCCCTCCTCCTGGTGCTTTTCCCACCAGGCAACTCCTGGACCTGGTGTCCCTTGGGCAGAGCTCCTGGAGGGGCTGGGGAACCTCCCCCAGCCATGGTGGGAGCCATCAGCTGGAACCAGGGAAGTGGTGGAGGCAGAGTTTGGGGGAGCCGGAGGAGGGTGGGGAGGAGGAGGAAGGGGTGTGTGTGCATGTGGGGGTGGAATCTGTGTGCAGAAAGCAGCCAAGTGGCAGCTTACCCTGTGAAATATTAATCATCTCTGCTTCTGCAATTTCGGCAATGCGTTCAGGCCCACCACTGCTGAATATTTCATTAACACCACTCACTTCCCACTGCACTTCTCCCACTTTTCTCTCTCCCATAGACCCCTCTCCCATCGCTGGCCCCCAGTCCTTGCCTGGCTGCCACCAGCACCAGCCGTGGCCAGGAGCTCCATGTTCCATCCCCATCCTGGACATCCCCGTGATGAGACCAGCCCAGCCCTGCTCCAGCCACAGTTGCCCAGTGGTGGGGAGAGAGCAGAGAAGCCATTCTGAGGAAGGAAGATCATCAGCTCCATTGGGAGCAGAATATAAGTGCGCATCAACAAGTCCTGTGCTGAATAATCCATGAGGCAGGGCAGGGCAGAAATGCTGACTCTGGGCTGGGAGCTTTTTAAACCATGGAGTCTCTGTTTCTTCATCCCTGACTTGCTCAGCAGGAGCACTTTGGGAGTGCAATCAAATGTGCCAGGGTGAGCTTTGTTGGTGCTGAGCAGTTTTCACCTCAGGTTCCCAATTGCAGCTTTCCCTGCCTGCTTACTGCCAGGATGGAAGGAGCCACGAGGAGTGGCGTGAAACCAGCCAGGGCGGGAGCTGGGGCCGGAGAAAGGCCATGAAGGACGTGAAGAACTGCCAGGAGACCAAAGCAAGGCATGGTGTTGGTGCTCTGATCCACACCTGGGCAGGTTTAACCCTCTGCTCTCCCCAGATGTTGCTGCCTCCTGTTAACACCCACTGTGAATCTTCACCTCTCCAATCCCAAACCCTCCTTTTCTATCCATTCTCTCCTTCTGTTCCGCTCTTTCTCTCTCCTCCATTCCCAGCCTTACTCTTTCTCCTGTCCAAACTTACACTGAACCAGTGACTAAGGAAGCTCAGGCTGACCTATGAATGCTTCACTTTTGAACACTTAGATCCAGGATTAAATGTTTGTGTGATCCCAATGGATTGTGAGGAGCTGGAGGAAACAAACAACAAGAATGACAAGAATCTGCCATGGGCAGGGAGAATCCCAGAGTCCTGAAATTCTTTGGGTTGGGAGGGACCTTAAAGCTCATCCAGTGCCACCCCTGCCATGGCAGGGACACCTCCCACTGTCCCAGGCTGCTCCAAGCCCTGTCCAGCCTGGCCTTGGGCACTGCCAGGGATCCAGGGGCAGCCACAGCTGCTCTGGGCACCCTGTGCCAGCGCCTCATCCCCTCACAGCCAGGAATTTCACCCCAATATCCCATCCCTGCCCTCTGGCAGTGGGAAGCCATTCCCTGTGGGGAACGACAGTGGGAGAAGTGGGAGTCTGGGATCTGATCCCAAAGCAGGGATTTCTAACTTACTTTTGGGAAGTGAAATATTCTAAACACATCTTCCCAGATGTGTTCTTCCCAGTCCCACAGTGGGGGACTGGGGGGCTCTGGGATCAGATCCTCTCTCCTCATGGTACGTCTCCCTCCCTGCAGGTGCTTTCTAGTGCTGATGGGGAGACCTGAGGAGCCGTGGACTCACAGCCTCTTGCTCCAAGAGGAGATGGACATGGTGGGAAGGAATCCTACAGGAAATATGGACAATTTATAAGAGCACGGAGTGACAGAACAAGGGAGAGTGGCTGCAGGAGGGCAGGGTTAGATGGCAGCTCAGCTCTGTGCTGTGAGTTCTGACAGCATCACTGGTTCTCTGCAACCTGGAGAAAGACACTCATGTTCCTCTTCCCACACACAAAGTGAAAAATCCCAGCCAGGCTTCGGTGCCGTTATCTGAGAAAGAAAAATTGGGATTTTGATCAGCAACAGAGGGAATGCCTCCAGCCAAGAGCCCGTTTGGAGCAAGGCAGGGTTTGCTCTGCAAATCTCACTGGAGGACCAAGATGTTCCTTTTGTGCAATATATGAAATAAAATGTGTGCTGGAGAAGCCACTTGAAAATATTGAATGAGATAACTTCATCTGATTAATGTAGCGTGCTTCCTTCCCCCTTTTTATTAAAAATTCACAAGGCTTCCCAGCCCTTCTGTCAATTAAGCAACTTGTTTGTCAGGATTATTTGTTACGCATTTTCATAAACATTTGATGAATTATATGCAAACATCTCACTAATGTATTAACAAGGCTGAGGTTTTAATTACACAACACTCAAGGAAAGTGGGCTTAAGGCTCCACCAGTGGAGTTAATTGTGCTTTCTGCTGTGTCTGGGCATTGCAGGGGGAATTTTCCTCTGGGGGAAATCCCATTAAAATGCCCCCCCCAGCTCCCTGTGAGCCCAGCTGGAGCCCCACGGAATTCAACCACTTCCAGAGCTGCTCTTCCCTCTGCTAAAAGGCTGTGGCTTCACCCAGACTTTGGTAATGAGGAGTTGGGACTAGATAAAATCAGTTTTCCATTGGTCCTTGGTCATTGTTTGTACATGGAGATGAGATTTTTAAGGGACCTCTGACAATACAGAAGGGCCGTGCTTGATCCCTCTCTTGGCATTTACAGTTTTGGAGGATGTGGAATGGTTTGGGTTGGGAGGAACATTAAAGCCTATCAAGTCTTTAGAATATTTTGCTTCCCAAAAATAAGTTGAAAATCCTTGGAAGTCCACATTATTATTAATTAAATATTACCTGTGGTCTATTATTTGTGATGAAATTATTTGTTCAATATAATTTCTTTCTGTTTTGGTCAGAGCTGTACATACTCACNTTTATTTATTTATTTAATTTTTAAAATTATTTTAAGCCAGGTTAAACCACCAGGGAAGGGCCATGGCTATAAACAGATGTCACTCACAGAGGGGCTGGGAGGCCTTTCCATCATTAGATGATGCTGAACTTTGAACTTGTGATTTGGAGGCTGCTTTTTCCGGAGNTTGGGTTGGGAGGAACATTAAAGCCTATCAAGTCTTTAGAATATTTTGCTTCCCAAAAATAAGTTGAAAATCCTTGGAAGTCCACATTATTATTAATTAAATATTACCTGTGGTCTATTATTTGTGATGAAATTATTTGTTCAATATAATTTCTTTCTGTTTTGGTCAGAGCTGTACATACTCACTACTTGTGACCCCTGGTGACACTCCCGATATATTCTGATATGACAGAATGGACAACAATATGAAATATTATTTTTTAACTTTATTTTGAAGTCTCTGACTTTATCTTCTGTTCTGTTCATTCCAAAATTGGGAGATTTGCAGTGTTTGATACCCTTATTTTAGCCAAGCAATAATTTAAGATGTTTCTTCTAAAATCAGCTTCCCCTCTAATTAATCCTGAGCGCTTTTCTTTTTTCCCTTTTCCAGAAATATTAAAACATCAAACTCTTTCATTAGGCCAGTGAATGGCATGGCCTTTGATTACTAAAATAGAGTGAATTGCTAATTAGCCATCCATTATTGGGCCATTTACTTTGTGACACAGGAGCAATAAGGGGTCTTGCAGGACTCGTAGATGTCACTTGTCCCTTGCCCAGATTTATCACCAGTGCACAGGTGCTCAGTTCAATGACAACTGGAGGATCAGGAATCAAATGGCTCTTCGGAAAAAATTAAAAGGAAATCACTTGTTTCAATATTAATATTCCATGGACAAGGAATTCATAGAATTGTGGAATCATGGAATGGTTTAGCTTGGATCCAGTGCCAACCCTGCCATGGCAGGGACACCTCCCTCTGTCCCAGGCTGCTCCAAGCCCCAGTGTCCAACCTGGCCTTGGGCACTGCCAGGGATCCAGGGGCAGCCACAGCTGCTCTGGGAATCTGTGNGAGGAGGAGGAGGAGGCAGCTGGGATGAGGCCGGGGTGGAGGGAGCTTGACGGGGCCTCTCTGGTGAATTGCTGCTCTGCCCAGCCCAGGAACGCTCAGCACTTCAAATCCTCTCCAGTCACTTTGAAGCTCCTCTCTCTTAATCTCTCTCTCTCTTTCTCTCCCTCTCTCCGCCTTTTCCCCCCCTCGCACGGATGAATCATTCATGCCTTTTTTTTTTTTCTCCCCCCACCACCTCAGAGGTTCCTTTAGGAGGAANCCCACCCTCCCAGGCAGGAATTCCACCCCAATATCCCATCTTACCCCCCTTATATTCCTAACTACCACCTAATCTAAACCTGGCCTCCAACTCCCCTTGAATAAACCCAAAATGCTGTTTAAAAATGCCTGAATTTCCCCGGGAAAGGATATTGAGTTTGAACTATACTGGTGGTGACACCACCAGTTCCACCAGCACGGGGATGGCTTTGGAAGTGCCCACCCCATTGCTGTGTGATGGGAAGGGGCAGGGCTGTCCCTCCGTCTCCCACCTCCCTTCCCAGGGTGACAGCTCCAGCCAGGAGTGAGCTCTGCTTCCCTTCCCCACTCCCCAGCCTGGCTGGGGTGGCCAGTGAATACAAATCAAGGCAGCAGCGTTAATATTCTCATTATATTGAAAATCCAACGGCATTTTTAAATATTCAGAATCAAAGGCACTTCACCACCAGTAGATTCTTTTATATATTTTTTTTAATGGAGCCTTGCATCTCGTTCCTCACTTCCTCCTCCTCCNAAAAAAAAGAGAGAGAAAAAAATTTCTCCATACAAAGCCCTGCCTGTGTTTATGTTCTTATTGCATATTATCACCAATGTAGAACAAATTACTGACATGATGCTGCCGAGGCTCCGGCGGCCCTCGGAGTGGAGCGAGGCTCTTGATGGAGCTTCCCAGCTTGTTTTAAATGGAAATGCTCCGTGGGGCTCTGCATTCCATGGAAATGTGCCGAGAGGAGTTTGCAGGAGCAGAGAAGGAGCCTGGACTTGGTGCTGGAGCTGCCAGAGGAGGAGCAGGATTTGCACACGTGTTTGGAAGAGCCGGTGAATGGTGTGCCCACGGGAGGGTGGAAGATGGGATTTTTGATGGGATCACAGAATATTTCAGGTTGGAAAAGCCCTCCAAGGCCACCGAGTCCAACTGTCCTCCCAACACTGCCAAAGCCACCACTAACCCAGGTCCCCAGGTGCTGCGTCCACAGGTCTTGTATTCCCCCCAGGGATGAGGAATCCACACTGCCCAGGGCAGCTGTGCCAGGGCTGGCCATGAAAATCTTCTCATGCTTTCCACAGCTCTTTCCATGAAAATCCTTTCCATAATACCTTAAATCCAATCTCAACCTCCCCTGGCACAACTTGAGGCTATTTTCTCTTGTCCTACAGGAAGGGTCTGACAGGCTTGGGAAAGCTCTTGAGTTTCTCCAATGATGCAAAACCTTGTCCTGAAAATAGGATATTTGGGCTTTTGGCACATATTTCTGCTCCCAAAGCAACCCAGGAATGGGTTGATCCCATGTTTGTGGTTGCGCCCACACTCACTCCTGGTCTTTGTTGAAGAGGATGGTTGGACCTGCTGTCCCTGGTCTGGGCCACCCCAGGTGCTGCTTGGACCAGTGTGTCCCTCCCTCCCAGGGGGGAATTCCTTCCCAATCTTTGTAGGGCTGGCTCAACACCCCCAGCTCCTGGGGAAGGCAGAGCTGGTGCTGTATCCCACATCGAGGTCAGGAATAGGGGCTACACTGCACTTGGAAGGAAATTCCTTGGGGACACTCAGCTTTTCCCAGCTCCTGGGAGGCCTGGGGAGATTGATGTGGGGTTGATGCCACTGGAAGGGGGTTGAAATGATGGGAGGTTGTGCAACACTGCTTTCCCCCTGACACCTGGACTTGGCAGCAATTAAATCCTGATGCACTTAAGCATCCAGCAAACTTCAGGAATTCAGACTCTGGAGCTCGGGAAGCTTCATAGATATTTGCTTAATGATGTCTCAGAAGGGGGAAAAGAGCTTTTGCTGTCACCATGTGCCTCCCAGTCACTCCGAGGAACCCAAAGGGCTGCTTGGTGCAATCCCATTTCCAGACCCCAGCCTGGTCTAGGGTTTAAGTGGTTTATCCATCCTGACACAGGGAATCCCTGGATGGGCTGAGGCTGGACCTGCATCCCCACCTCTCCACATTTCCAGACCATGCCCTGGGAGATGCCAGAAGCAGCCATGCAGTTACCCAGGAAGGAATCTTCCAGCCCTCCTGCAAATCCAAGGGCTGGAACTTTGGGCATGATCCCAGCATGCCCAGCCCAAGCAGAAGCTCCTGTATTCCCTCTTTCTGCTCACACCACAACAGCAAAATCCTTCTCCTGGCGAGAGGAGTCAGCCCTGAGGTTTTATTAGATGAGATATGGCCTATTTAATATGTAAAAAATAAACAGCTTTGCTATCAATAATAAATATTTAGGGCTCATTCCAGCTGTTCTTGTGGAGCTCTGTGATAGAGTGTTTACCATGGATTTGGGTTCCCAGGAAAATGTTTTTACTGATGAAATGCTCTGTAAACCCCCTGGGTCTCTCTTATTGTTAATAATATTATTAATATAGTTGTTATTATTATTGCTGCTGTTGTTATTGTCATTTTTACATATAATCTAATCTTTTTCACAATAAATTTCGGGAAATAACGGTTATCAGGAAGCACATGAAGGGTGCCCACCTCCCCTTCCAGGTGTGCTGGGTCATTTCTCTCCATCCCTGGCTGATTTTAATCCCAAATTCCAAGTACAAGCTCCAAGTTCACTACTCAGAGAGGCTGATCTGGGATGGAAGGGGGTGACTCGCTTGGCAGCAGGTTTTTTAATTAAACCTGCTTTAATTAGACACTGCTTTCCTACTCCACAAAGCCGCTGGCTGGGGGTTGTCCTGGGATGTGAGGATCACAAGAAAAGGACACACATTTGGAGCAGAGATCCAGAATCCCCACTGCTGGAGCTATAAAACCATGGAAGCATTTTCTCTAAATACTTTTCTTTCACTCTCGTCTACATGGCTGTGATCCACAGTGGGAATGGGAGACCTCCATGTACATCAGGGACATCCACCAAGGACGCAGCAGGAAAGGGGAGAGGCTGCTTTCCCTGCCTGGAGAGCCAGGAGGGACAGAGGGATGGAGGGAGGGATGGAGGCAGGGATGGCCAGACACCTCAAGGGCAGTTCCAGCCACAGACAGAGCCACGTGCGAGTAGAGACAACAAAATGCTGTTTGTTTTCACCCCAAAATCAGCAGGAGAGAGTTTTTCCCAAGAAAGTGAAAGGAAAGATATGTTTGGGTACTGGGTTTGAACCAGCGCTGCCAACATCAGGGAATTATCACCTCTCCCAGCTCTTTGCCCCCCCAGTCTCTTTAGCCTAGAAGTGAGTTTTGGGACAATGGGATGAAGAAAAACTCATTTTCTTAGACTTCCCTCTATAAGAGACCCAGGCACACACCCCCACCTCTTTTTTGGGAGAAAATGTGATGCTCTGGGAGGATGGCACTGTGGGAATCCCACCTTGGGAGAGAAAACAGGGCTGGAGGGGAAAACACACAGGAGTTAACCACCAGACATTAGGGGAGGCTCCTAAAACTTTCCTGCTTTCTGCACAGAGCAGGGAAATACATGAAGGGCTTGTGGAAAAGCATCAGATCTTCCCAGGCTATTGATTCCTGACCTGCATTCCAGGGCCCTCGCCTGGCTCATTAGCCCCAGAGCAAGCAGCCTAATCTGAGTTGATTCTGTGTTCTTCACTGACCAGGCTAAAGGAAACTTCCCCTTCCCAGCCCTAAAACTGAGCCTAATGGGCCACCTGCCCCCCTCCAGGGACTGCTTGGAAGCATCAAGAGCTCATTAGGGCCTGGGAAGGGCACCAGCATCCAAGGGCTCCCCAGACTGGGCAGCAGCTTCCCCCGAGCATCTGCAGCCAGGCACGAGTTTGGGTCAAGGTTAAAGACGGGCTTTGGAGCCTAAACTCCCAGTTCAGGTGCAGAAGGGGCTCTGTGAGGGTGCTCTACTTTCCAGAGGCCGCAGGCTGGTGCCAAATCCCACAAACATCCAGGAGCACTGGTGACCCCAGGCTCTGGCGTCAGCTGGAAGAGGAGCAGGAGCCACAACCCTGCAGCTTCAGCTTCATTTATTTTCAGGTAGAAAGGATCAGACTGGTGGATTTTTGGCAATTTGGTGAAAAAAAGAGGGAAGCAATTAGGCTGAAAGGAGCTTTGGTGTATGAAAGTGGAACAACATTGCTTTAGATCAAGTTTGAGCTCCATATCGCAGCTTGAACTTTCAGGTAAATAACACAACCCACCTGCCCTTTTCCCAGGAAGTTCATTTCCACCCTTCATGCCTCAGTTTCCCCACCCACCCTACAGAGGGTGCCTGGTGTTTTCTTTTCCTCTGACATCTTAACAAACACCGTGAGGCTCTCCCTGTGAGTTTTCAGTCGGCAGCTTCGGGCCCCCAGCTCTGTCCTGCACAGCTGAGGGACATCCCCGTGGGCCCCAGCCTTCTTCACCCCTGCTGCCGGTTGATGGCCAGGCTGGAAAATTGCCTTTATTACCTGGAGTGTGCCAGAGGCAGGAAGAGAGGAAGAGGAGAAAGGAGCAGTTGCTGTGGCCAAGGGCAGCCACATCCCACCAGAACATGGAGGGAAGAGGGTCTCTTGCCCCACTTGGGTAAGGCCTTTCACCCCATTGACCAGCTGTGTAACCCCTGGAAAATCCCTGGGGTATCCATCAATCTCTGGAGCACGTTCTGACCCTGCATGGACAAGATGAAAATTTCCCTCAATCCTTTCGAACCTGGACCCATGCCACCGATGCAGGTGAACCAAAGCACTTCTGGATCAGGAGAAACTCTGGTCCTCTCCCTCCATCCAGGGCTCTCTCCTTCCCTTCCCCACAGCTTTCAATTATTTAATTTCCCCTCCCCCTGGCAGCATCTGAAAGCCGAGCATCTTAAATACAAATCACCTCCAAATCATTACCAGCAGGACCTTTCAGCCCCGTTCAGAGCAATGGGCCTGGAGTAATGAGCTCTGCTGAGAGTTTGCTGCATTTCACATCCTATAGATGTAAAGGATGGGATAGGGGAAGGGGGAGGGAAGCGGGAAGGAGGCCAGATCCAGCTGAGGAGGCAAGATATTTGCCACTCCCCTTTTCCTCCCTCTGCAAGGGCCGGAGGAAGTTCAGGTTCTCCTGAACCTTGGACTCCTGAGCTTGGATCAGGTGGACAAACAGGGAGGTTGCAGCTGGAAATTGAAGCCCTGAGGTGCTCAGACATCCTTCCTGGGCTGGGTCCTACCCTCAGCAGACCCTGAGCAATCCCTCATTCCCAGGAGCTGTCCTCCTTCAGTCAGCTCCATCCTTTGAAAGGGACTGTCACAGACCCCAGGGTGCCTCTCTCACGTCTCTATCCTCCATCCCTCTGGCGCAGGTACCAGCTCACCTCACCCTATCCTGCCTTCCCCTGAGGCATCTGTGCCCACCTTGGAATGCTCTTTGCAGGTGGGTGTCCCTCCCTGTAGGACCCCAGGGCACTGCAGGGCAGGACACCACGGCCTGGGGGTCACCAAGGCCTTGCACCCACATGTAGGATGCTCCAGGCTCAGATCACAGAGGTATCAAATTATTCCTGGAGTGCCTGGAAAGAGCAGCACAGGAAAACCAGCAGGGACCTCCCTGCCTTGAAAATGCTGCCCTCAGATCCAGGGCACCATCAGGACCAGGTGAAGGCCTTCACTGTCCCTTTTCCTTGAGCATCCACATCCAGGCAGATGCTGGGCTCTCTCCAAAGTCCCTCCTGCTCCCTGGAATCAGCACTCAGAGCTTTCCTCCTGCTCCAGCAGAGCCATCGAGCTCCCACACAAGGACCAACACACCCTCCACACCCTCAGGCAAGTCCCCATCCCCTGGGACAGCCAGAGCCAGCCAGGGCTACCCTACCCTCCCTCCCTGCCTGGGAAAAGGTGTGGAAGGAGAGGATGGAGCAGGGAGGAAATGGGAGCAAAGCCTTGAGCCGCAGACTTCAAAGTCCTCGTCAGCAGGAGCCTTCGGAACAGTTTAAGTACAAAATGAATTGTTTTAATATTTAATCAGCCTATAATAGGCCTGGGGATCCCAGTGGAGATGGTTTGCAGCTGAAAGGATGTCCAGAGTGAGTATCCATCCTCCAGAAGGGACAGTGGTCATGCAGGAGCCCTGAGAAACAGGGAGACACAGCCTCCTCCCCACCGGCTGCCGGGATGTCACCCAACACCTGGGACTGGCTCCCACCCACTCACCTGCCAGGTGCCGAGGGCTTGGAGAGCCACAGCCATCAGTCCTCACCCTGCAGGAGGATGATTTCATTCTCTGTCGACCTCAGAATACATTCCAGCCTGCTCTCACCCACTCTGTAACACTCATCCCGAAGGGTCCACTCCCAGTGGGAATGTGGAGGCAACCAGCCACGGGGAGGGCACAGTCCCAAACGCTGGCGCTGCCCAGGCTGTGGTGAAACCCTTGGCCCTTGGGAACTGAGGTTCTTGGATATGCAGGGATACAAACCAGATTTGGCTCAGCTCAGCCTTCCCCCTCCAGCATCACTGCTTGGCTCCACAGGTCAGGAGCTGGAAGCTCAGACCCCAAAGCCACCTCCCTGTGATCCTGGGGCACATCCCAGCCCCATTCCCCTTCACACCTCGGGGATGGGGTGATGATTTTAAACTAGAAGAGGGTCAGATTATATTAAATATGAGGAAAAAGTATTTTTACAATGAGGGTGGGGAGACCAGACCCTGGCACAGAAGAAGCTGTGGCTACCCCTGGATCCCTAGAAGTGTCCAAGGCCAGGTTGGATGGGGCTTGGAGCACCCTGGCATAGTAGAAGGTGTCCCTGCCCATGGAATGAGATGATCTTAAATGTCATTCCCAACCCAAATCATTCCATGAGGCTGTGCTGCCCGGCTCCTGCCAAGCCCATGCAGGTGGATGTTGGGAGGAGGGAAGGATCCTGCCCTGGGATGGTTCATGGCTTTAATTCCTTTTTCCTTGGCACAGGGGCAGGCTATCCCCTCCACTGGGAATGGGGATCCCTGTGAGATTGCCAGACACTGTGGGCGGGGGAATCAGGGAGCAGCCAAGGGCAGCAGCAGCAGCTCCAGAGGCAGCGGAGATGTCCCTGTGGCTCCACAACCCCTGTGGCTCCAGTGGGGATTTACGCCCAGAAGGACAGATTGTGCCTGTCCCCTTCTGCTGTAAAAGGGGGGAGTTGGGAAGGATTCTTTTTGATCCATTTCTCGTCTGAAAATAAAATGCAAACACGACAATATTTTATCTGAGATCTGTTTATTGATAAGAAAGGGTCAGTGCTCCTACCAAAGGGGAAAAATAAAAGCAGGGGGGAAAAAAAAGTACAGAGGGGAAAAAGAGACACGGAGAATGAAAGAGCAGGCAGGGACAGCTCCCACAAGAACCCCGTCTGTCTGTCTGTCTGTCTGTCTGTCGGCCTGGCGGACAGGACGTGTGTGCTGCAAACCGCGGTGAATCCACGTGGCTCCACGGAGGGCTGGGCGCGATTTCCAAACAGCAGCAGGCTGTGTGTTCCTTCCGCCAGGGAAATCCACAAACACCAGAGTTTTATGCCCAAAGGGGAGACAGAGGAGTCCTTCAACTCTATTTGAATAAAGGGAGGGAGTCCACTGGGGCAGCCCACCGCGAGGTTTCTCTCCCGGGGTGGCGGAGGCCGCAGCCTCCTTTTATCCTGAGCTCCCGGCCGCATGTTGCCCTCTTCCTTCCCCCACTGGCTGAGGGTCTAGAAGGTGCCGCCCTCCCGAACTGCCTATCTCATCTCCCTGCTCGAACCTACAGTCCTACCCCAAAGTTCAGACAGTCGGGCCTGTGCAGACCTTTGTCTCAGGAGGGAAGCTGTCTGGGCTCTTCAACAAACCTGCTGCCCGAAGTCAGTAGAAGACATTAAGATCCATTTCTAAGACATTAACACCCATCCCTTCACCCATCAAACTGCTTGTAAAGACATTAGCACACATCTTTCCTCTCAGGTGCAGACAGGGAAATGGGACCACAGGGAGGAAAAAACGAGGGTGGTTTTGGGGCCGAGCAGACCCCACAGGCGATCCCCCCGCTCCCTGCAAGGCACTGAAGGATCAACGGCTCCCGTTGTGTCGAGCTGGCTTCGTTTGTGTGCCAAGGCTGCTCCCACAGCCCACCTTTGTGGGCATTTCTCGTGGGCATTTTCTGCGGTATTTCTTTAGGAGGGCGTTTTTGGTGGGCTTTTATTTTGGGGGGCATTTTGGCACACATTCTTTGGAGGGCATTTGCGTCACGGGCCTGTGGCGGGGCCGCTCACAGCCCGATTTTCTCTGCCCTGTTTGGTTGCCAGGCGAAGCCTTCCCGGGGGGACAGGGCTGCCAGCACATGTACAGCCCCTATAAGAATGTAACGTACGTTGAGGCACAAATAAAAATAAGGTCGGTCCCTCTCAGTGCCCCAAACTGCAGCAGGATAAACCAACCCCTGCATTTCACAGCCTTTGCCAGAAGGGCAAACCATCAAAACCCCAAAAAGCCCTTCCCCAGGGTGAGGTGTCCCCCTGTGCTGCTTTTGGGGGGAAATCCCAGAGTTACCCCGCTGTGGGGCAGCCTGGCTTGGCCCAGCCTGTCAGGAGGATGTTTTGAGAAGGATCCAGGGGAAAAATAAATCAGCTCAAAACCATTATCCATCAGGGTTGTGCTTCCATTAGAGAAGCCTCTGCCCAGAAGCTGCTGGAGCCTCCCGGGTCTCGGGTTACTGCAGTTGAGCTCTCAGGATCCCGCTGGATGCAATAAATAACCCGGTGGGATGCTGTGGGGTGGGACTGGGACCATTAAACCTGCCCAGTTAATTTTACAGGGATTCTTCGAGGAAGAAGAAAAGGAAAGATCTGAGCTCTCCTCTGCTGGCAGGAGTTGAGCGGAGCGAGGGCTTCATCACCTTCCTACCAGCACCATCTTCTGGCCAACGCCAGCCCCTCGGCCGGAGGCTGCAGTCCTGCAATCCCAGAATATTTTAGGTTGGGAAAGAACTTTAAGACCACCGAGTCTAAGCATTCCCCCAGCACTGCCAAAGCCACCACTGCCCCGTGTCCCCAAGTGTCACATCCACGCAGCTTTGAAATCCCTCCAGGGGATCCCTCAGTTTATCCATGGCAAGGGGCAAGGCTGGGATTGACCCTTCCCTTTGGAGCTCCTGGCCAGCCCCTGCTCGGGGTTTGGGAAAGGACCTGCAGCGTTTCTGTCTCTGCAGCCCTGGTCCTGGTTTGGAGAGTCCGAGGAACTGTCCTTGCACTCCATCAGAAATGAAGGAAGGGATGTGACCCATCCCACCAGAGACTGGCTGCAGGGCACTGGGAATGAGCTGCAGCTGGGATTGGATGTCTCACCTTGGCAAGAGTATAAAAATGAAGGAATTCCTCCCTGTGAGGCTGGGGAGGTCTTGGCACTGCTCAGAGCAGCTGTGGCTGCCCCTGGGTCCCTGGAAGTGTCCGAGGCTGGGTTGGATGAGGTTTGGAGCAGCCTGGGATAGTGGAATGGGATGAGCTTTAAGGTCCCATCCAATCCAAACCATTCTAAAAATCCTCAATGCCTAAAGAAAGGAAATAAATGGACACAAATGATGTACAAACTCCTGTGGATGTGTGGTGGCTTGTCAGTTTAGGATGGACTCTACACTCACCTCCCTGAAAGGACACCCCAGATGGTTTTTAGGACCTCCTGCAGCCTCCCTGTCCCCTCCAGGCTGTTGCCACCACCCCAGGCAGTGGGCCCTAGGAGTCATTTTCTCCTTGCCCAGTAGCAACAATCCCAAAGTTTCCAAGGAGGGGGAGAGGAAGAAGGCAGGAGGAGTTGGAGTTGCTGCCCCAGCTCCCCACAGAGCCCATGTGGGCCCAGTCCAACACACACAGAGGCACTGGGAGCTGCAGGGCTGTGGTCAGGCCCTGCTGATGGCCCCATATCTCTCCCCATGGACAGCAGGATGTGAGTGGCCTGGCGCCTCAGACATGAGTTAAATGTCCTGGAGAGTGAATTCCACACGGGTCCTTCCTCTGTGCAGTTCAGTGACACATCAAAGCCCAGATAAGCCTTGCAGACCATTGCATTCTCCGGGGGGGTTGGGGTGATTTATCTTCCTCCAGCTCTGGCCTCTGCATTTCTGGCCCATCACATGGCCATGGCCTATGGAGACGCTTCTGCTCCTGCTCCTTTTCTCCCTGCTGCCCATCTTTTGCCCTAGATCTTCCATGGGTGCCCAGCTGCTCCTAGAAGTGGAGCAAGATATTCAGCATTCCCAGTGGACACTGTGGCCATGGCGTCTGTGCTTCTTATCCACACTTGGTACTCACAGACTTGTTCCAGGTGGTGACACCAAGAAATAAACTGCAATTCCTGTAATAAATTCCAAACCAGCACCAACTGGTCTCATGTTGGTGGCTCAGCTCTCACAGGTGACAGAACTGCCCCTTCTCAGTGGCAGGGCCAGGTCCTACCAAGCAGTGGCAGCTCCCACCAGCTCTGTTGGAAGTGTGGCTCATGGAACCATGACATGGTTTGGTTTGGAAGAGACCTCAAAGCCCATCCAGTGCCACCTCCTGCCATGGGCAGGGACAGCTTCCACTATCCCAGGGTGCTCCCAGACCCATCCAGCCTGGCCTTGGACACTGCCAGGGATTCAGGGGGCAGCCACAGCTGCTCTGGGCACCCTGTGCCAGGGCTGCCCACCCTGCCAGGGAACAATTCCCTCCCAGTATCCCATCTATCCCTGTTCTCATTCAGATTAAGGCATTCCCCTGGTCCTATCACTCCATGCCCTCAGGGGAAATCCCTCTCCAGCCTTCGGGAGATGAAATCAAGGAGCCAGTCCTTGATTTCACCTGCACCAGTATTTGAGATAAGAGGAAAAACAGGAGCTGATCCAGCAAAGAGAACATTTAACCTTTTTTTCCTCATCAGCTGGGACAGATTCATGTTCCATACAGGACAATCACAAGCATCTGGAGTGATATTCCAGATGCTGGCCCTGCTTAAGCAGGGAGGTTGGACCAGAGGATCTACTGTGCTCCCTTCCAGCCTGACCCATTCCATGATCCTGGGGTAGCTGCCAGGAGGGTGCAGGGCAGTTGCCCAGGTCTGTGCTCCCAAACCACCTTCCTGACCCTCACACAACCCTGAAGCATTCTTGCCATGACCAGCTGGAGTCTTCCCTGTCCCATGTGAAGCCTGTCCCTGGGAGCCACCCTGCTCATCCCACCGGGGTGATGGGCAAACAGATTCCCAGTGTCCGACACCACAGAGCCATCCCAGCACTGCCCTTCTCTGTGTCACAGGAATTATCTGGAATCCAGGCAGGATTTGAGCCTGGCATTTCTGGAGATGTCTTCTTTAACCCTGGGGGCTGCTGGCACTGGGGTTCCTGGGCAGGGAGTTCTTTCTCAGCCTCTCAGTGCTTCAGGGCAGGAGGTTAATTAGGTAGTAGGGTAATGAGGAGTCATTAAATCTGCCTGCACCGTGCTGTCAGCATAACAAGGGCAGCCCAGGAAGGTTAAAGCCGGGATTCTCCTTTTCCCTTTGCCTTCAATTAACCTTTCCATGTTTTTGCAACCTCCGGGCCCCAGAGATGGGGTCTGGGTGTTCTGGTAAATAGCAGAACACAGAAACAAACTTTTCTTTGAAGTCACCAGCAGGAGCCTCTTGGCTTCCAGCTCAAAATAAACAGGAGGACCCAGCTTTCCCTTTAAACACTGCCCCTGTCCCATCCGAGTTTGGGGAGGAGGGGAATGGGGTTTATTTGGAATTGTTATTCCACTTTTGCTTTCTCCTCCTCAAGTAGGAAACCCTGGGGGCTTATCTCAGCCTCCCCCCACCAGTGAGACATCTCCTTCCACTTCTCTGCTCTCAGCTGGGGCTCCTTCCCTCCCTTGCTTTGACCTTCTGACTGATGGGTGATGAGACTCGCAGGATGGGTGATGAGCTCTCTGAATGAGGTCCTTCCTTCCAGGGCTGTCCCAGGAGTGTTTTCAGGGTGCTTTCATTGCTGGAGAGACCCCTCAGCATGGAGGAACCTCCCACATCTGGTGGATGGCATCCCATGGTGGGGGATGGAACTGGATGACCCTCAAGGTCTCTTCCAACCCAGCTGTTCTGTGATGTGGTCAGCAGGTGACAGAGGACATCAGCTCCTGTCCAGGTGCTGCTTTCCCTTCCTGAATCCCAGAGGAGATCTGTGGGTGACAAATGAGGGATCTCCACAAGGAAATCCTTCTCCTCATCCATCTATGGCAGTAGAGTTCCTGCGTGCAGAAGCCCACAAAGCTCCCCAGAAACCAACATCTAATAAAATGGGATACTGTGAGCATTTTTATAATGAAACCCTCAAAAAAAAAAAATTCCATTCCCTCTCTACCTCTCCTGCTTAATTAATGGAGCAGGGAAGGGCTTCCCAAAATCCCGTCCTGAACTCCCCATTCCGCTGGATTGGCCATGGTGGGGTGGCAGTGTCCAGTCACATGAGGTGCTTGTGACCCAGCGGCTCTGTGGGGACGTGCAGCCCCCACAGAGGGCCCAGTGTCCCCTCACAGAGCCCCATTGATGTTCCTCACATGGCCCAGTCAGCCCTAACACGCGTGACTGCTTCTGTCCCCAGGCCATCCTTCATTTACAAGGCAACTCCTCTTTTCCATATTTTTTTCTTCCCTCCATCAGTGTCACTCCAGCTCCATTCCAGCAGAATGAAAACCCCCTCTGACCCTCTCTGTCCCCTCACATCACCTGACCCACCCTGGGCTCCAGAGGTGAGCTCCACACTGTTCCCCCAGCACCTCCCTTCCTGCAGAGAATCCTGGAATATCCTGAGTTGAGAGGGACCCCAGAGATCACCCAGCCCAGCTCCTGGCCCTGCACAGACCCCCCAACAATCCTACCCTGGGCACTCCTTGCAGTGCTGTCCAAAGGCTCCTGAAGCTCTGGCAGCCTCGGGGCCGTGCCCATTCCCTGGGGAGCCTGGGCAGTGCCAACACCCTCTGGGGAAGAACCTTTCCTGATCTCCAGCCTAACCCTCCCTGACACAGCTCCAGCCCTTCCCTGGTCCTGTGCCTGCTCACAGGGAGCAGAGAGCAGAGCTGCCCCTCAGGAGGAGGTTCCAGACCGCGGTGAGGTCTGACCTCAGTCTCCTCATCTCAAGTCACCTCAGCCACTGCTCCTGGACTTCCCCTCCATGCTTCATCTCCTAGGGCTCCTTTGGATGCCCTCCAACAGATTTATGATGGGAGATTTGCCCACTTTGGTTGGAATCCCCCTCCCCATCAGGAGGCAGGATGGCTTGGGAAGCTTAGAGGTTCTTGGCATTAAATGCTGGACTGGAACTGCTGAGGGCATGAAGCTCTCCCTGGGGCACTGAGATGGGATGATTCCTGTGGATGGATGGATTTTTAGCTGATGATTCCTTGCTAAAGCCAGCTCTGCACATGTGCCCTACGTGCTCTTCCCACCTCTCCTTCCAGGATTCCCTTGAAGGAGCCAAGGAATTAAAAATGGGACAATTGTTGTCTTCCTTAAACATTTTTGGGGATGCTGATCTCAACAGCCAGTGCTTGACCCAGGGGCAACTGTCCCAGGCTGTGGTGGGGTTGCCAAACTTCAGGGCCCTCACCATCAGTTAGGGACATCCCCTGGCAGGATTCCAATGCTCCTAAAGCAATTTCCATCCTTCATTTTATTGTCTCTCTGGGGTGGCTCCAATGGACAGAGCTCTAAAACTCATCTGGTTCATTCCAAGCCTCCTCCATATCCCTGCTGGAAGTGCCACTGCAAAACTCATTAAAAAAAGGCTCAGATCCTCTTTAGGCAGTGGGGACTCCCAGGGATTCCTCAGTTTTCTTGAGTGGCATCCATGGTTTTCTCATCCTGCAGGGTCCACGCTCAGGGGTGAGTTTGAACTCAGCAGTGCCCAGTTGTGATTTTGCCACCACCTGTATTGAATTCTGGCTTTTTCCTGGCTCATCCTTGAGCTGGCCACCAAGTTATGGAAGTGATCTGGCAAATCCCAGAGTGAAGGCAGGAATTCCTTGCTGTGCCTTTGGCTTCCCCAGAGAAGCTCAGACCACGGGAAGGACGGGTCCTCTCCCAGATGCCAGGGAACTGATCCCCACTGGTGTTTTCCTCTGTTTTCCCTAATTCCCAAGGCATTTTTTGTGCTGCCAGTGGGGCATTTTTCACTTCCCCATTCCCAGCTATCTCTGGTAAGCAGTGAGGGTGCTCCATGGGATGAACATGGGCAATCTCAGCAGTCCTGCCCTCCCCAGAACTTTGAAGACTCTAAATTCCACACTGTTTATCCAACCCATCTCCCGCTGTCTTTCCCCATTCCCGTTTCCTGGAAAGGTCAATGGCACTTGAAGCCCTTGGTGGCTCTTCGAGGAGAGGCCATTAATCTCTCTATAATTATCTGCAATCGTTTCAGGAGCAATAACCCATTTGTCCAAGCTTTTCTCAGAAGCTTGTTAAGCAGAAGGAGGGAATGGAAGGTGGGAGACACTGGGAAATAATCCAGGGAATGTCCCACTGAGCTTCTGAATCCTGTGGGAGCGCTGGTGCTGGCATGGTTCTGCCAAAGCCACTGAGGCTCTGCCCCAGCTCACCAGTCACTGCAAAGATCTGGAGATCTCCCCAGTTCCTTGTGAGTTTCATGAGAAGTGCCTGGATCCACTCCAGTACCGACAGAGCTTGGATTTACTTCAGTTCCAATTTTTTAGGAAGGTTGGCCCTGAATTCAAAATATTCACAGTTCTGGAGCTGAACTACTTGAATGAAGTAGATTTACCAAAATAAATGAAGATAATAAACAGCATTCAGAAATTAAAAAGCCCAAGTCCACTTCCATTTTCTATCAATTAATAACAATATTTTTTACATACATAGGTGTGTTTAAGCAAAGGATTAATTAAAGGTTAGAACAATTACACAGGGCAGGGGAGTTTGCTCAGGTTTAAAGCCCACAGTATTTAGGATTCAGCCAAAGATCTACTAAAGGGAAATTAATGTAACAATTACATCCCAGCTCTGCTGCGGGAGCCAGTAATCCACCTTTAATCAAGCTCATTAGCAAATGGCATCAGTGCTTTTGGTGGAGGGAGGTTTGTGGGAGAACTTCCTGAAACACCTCAGGGAAATGCACCTTGTGACACATAAAAGCCCTGGCAGAAATCCCACTTCCGTGTTCATGTGCCTCCCTCCCATGTCCAGCCTGGCACCAGATCAGCTGTGTAGCAACCTGTGGATCCTAAGGAACCACAGCTCCACATCTAGGAGAGCAGGGACCTCCCTGGGAGCCGTGACAGAGCTCTGGGGGAAGAGGGACAATTCCACCAGCACTTTGGGGGCATTCTCTGTCACCTGGAGTCACCAACTGCCTTGAGAGCAGTAATCCCAACCTTGTGGATGTAAACACCCGGGAGGTGCTTCCCCTCTGCCTCTGGAGAAGCCTTAGGACTCGTGGGGTTCCTGGAGAAACCAAGGAAGGAGCAGCCGGCTTTGCTCCTGGGGAACAAGGGACAGGGTGAGAGGAAACAACCTCAAGCTGTGCCAGGGGAAGTTTGGATTGGAAACTGGGGAAAGGTTCTTCACAGAAAGGGTTTTCCAGCCCTGGCACAGCTGCCCAGGGCAGTGGTGGAGTTCCCATCCCTGGAGGTGTACCAAACCCACATGGATGTGGCAGCTGGGGACCAGGTTTAGCAGTGATCATGGTGGTGGATCATGGTTGGACTTGCTGGCCAAAAACGTCTTTTCCACTTTAACATCTCTGTGATTCCGTGATTTTAAGCCCTCTTCCCACCAAGGCCAGGAACGACATCCTCCCATCACGCTGGTTTTGACATCTTTGGGACACGGAGATGTCCTCAGTTCCTGTGACTTCCTGAAGGTTCCCGCACCCCAAGGGACACAGCGACCCCAGCCTCTGATGTTTTGCCATCAGGGCCATCTGAAGACAACCAGAGGCTCATCAGGAGCCCCAATTTATCCGATGTCCGGCAGGAACCGCAGGCACGGCCACACCCGGGCCGTGACACCGGGACAGGACGTGCGACCTGCGGGGAGCAGCAGCCGGCCCGCGTCCCTCCGCCGGCCGGAGCTCCCTGCGAACGCCCCGTCCCCCTCCAAACAACTCCAAAGAACTTGACTTCACTCGGCCCCGGCTGATAAGAAAGTTATGAGCAAGAAAACTTCAAGTGCGGGGTCAGCGCGGGCTCGTGGGAACAGCGGGGATCTGGCTGCGCTTCCCGAGGCATCCCCTCCTCCAGGGAAGGGAGAGTCCCGAGTGCCTGAACAATCCCGTTCCTGCACTCACCCATCCCGGCTGGAGGGAAGGAATGTGGCTGCAGACCCTGAAATAATCCCTGCTCTGCAGCTCTTGGCGCAGGAGAACACTCCCTCTTTGCTGGGATCCCAAGGAAAACCTCCATGGTGTTAAATCCAAGGAGCGTTACCTGGAGTTCCTCTCGGGCTGATGCACGGCAGGATGGGGATCAGGGCAGCAATGTGGGGGAAATGGGGGTTGCATCCCTCTGCTTCCATGTTTTCCCTAGCCACTGGGACATTTTTCCTGACTCACCTGAAGGGCAGCTCTAAGACTTCAGACTCAGTTCTCCGAAAGATAGGAAAGGGGAGGAATAGAGAGCAGGATATGAGCTGGCACCACCTCTTGCTCTCTTCACTCTTCATTGCTGCACTGCTGGGTTGCTCCAGGAGTTAAAACCAGGAAATAATCAGCCTGGAGGGTGAAAGGAGAAGGGGAAATTCAGAGGTCAGAACTAGATGTGAATGAAAATATTTGCAGCAGAAAAGCACCGTTGGAAAGATGCCAGAGCTGTTCTCCAGCACTCCAGACCCCTCTGGCATAAGAGGCAGGGCAAAGGGAATGCTGGCGGCAGGATTTGAGCAATATGACCAGAAATGCAGGCACAGTCTTCTGTTTGTTTATTTTAAGTGATGCCAGTGAAGGTGTTGGGCTGGGAGGCAGTTTCAGAGCATTCCACATTAGCATTCCCAGTGCCCCAGAACTAAATCCAAGCCTTCCCAGGGAATGCCTGAGCAAAAATACACCCAGCATTTCAGTCAGGTGACACCAGGCCTCCCAAAAGCAGGAGGATTTGCCAGCTGACAGCCCTGGAAAAACATCTTCCCAAAGGATTTGTCCCTGCAGTTGCTCCTCCATAATGTTTTACCTGTTTGAATTCCTGAGGGACTGTCTCTGAGTTTTCCTGTTCAGGTCCCAGAGGAGAGGCTCTGCACGTGATGCCTCCAGGAATATTCACTGCTCTCAGGCATCCCTGCTTTGCCACAGCCCCCTCCCTGCATTTGTGATAACACAGACTCACGCCTGGACTAGGGCTCCTCCAGCTGAACTGAAATGGGGTCTGGGGCCCGGCGGGGGTTCAGGGCAATAAACAGCAATTAGTGCCCTAATTAGTGCCATAATTAGAGTAATTACTGGAGGGCCTGGGAAGCACCTCCATCCCCTCCTGGGCACATGCCAGGGCAAACAGCTGCATTCCCTCTGCCATGGCGTGAGCACCCAGATATTGGGAGGGGTAAGGAGAACCTCCCAAATGATTCTTCCCGATGTTTTTCTGCTCCATGACCACACCTGTCAATCGGATTCCTCTCCATCTCCACACCTCAAAGCAAAGACCAGCTGAGCCTCTGTGGGGCAGTTCCACCCTTATCCACCTGCAGGTTAAACCCCATGGTTCCGGCTGGAAGCAGCAGCAATTTTCCTTCACCAGTCCTTGTCTGGCAAAGCTATTCCAGTGGCTTGGGCTACAAAGCCATTGCCACGTTCCCACAGCTGGCAAAGCCGTGAGGGATGGCTGCCCTGAGCTGTGCCTCTCCCCAGACCTCAGGGATGCCTGGGTTCCCCTTGAACCTGCTTTCCTGCTGTGACAAAGTGGGACTTGGTGTCACTTTGGAGTTTCATTCTCATCATTGAAGTGACTCAACACCAGCCTTGGGCTCGAATGTGTGTCAGGGCTGCTCTGGCTTGGCAAGGCTGGGTTTTCCTGGGGGTCTCTGAGGGGTTGGAGCCATCCTTTGTGTCCGGCAGAACAGAGAGGGCCATTCATGGCCTGTCCCGTGCAGGAATGTGACTGGCCCAGAATAGGCTTCAGGACCCCCCAGGGGTCAGGGAGGGGGGCCCTGCATGCCCCAAACTCCTCTGTTTTGGGAAGAGAGCCCAGGAAAAGCTGCAGCCCCTCACAGAGGCCAAAGGGTTAAAGGATGGTTAAATCTATGGATTCTGCCCTGGTAGAGGAGCCCTTTGAGGGGCTGCTCCCTGCTCTGCCTGGGGATGGAGTGAGCAGAGGGGACAGGGCCAGGTCACCTCCTGCTGCCCTTCAAAGCCTCCAGCTGGTAATGGACTTGTTTGCTCCTGCCTGGGCCAGACCAGGAGTCCAGCTCCATAGTCCCAAGAATGCACCAAGGTGCAGGAATGATCCACTGAGCTCCAGAGTCCACTCTGGAACACTAATTTCAAGGCGGAAACACCTCTGGGTATTACTGGCAAAAAGGGGCAACAGCTGAGTGTTCCAGGCAAGGCCAGGGATGGGCTGTGTCTATCCAGCCCAGTCCACCAAACCTGGCTTTTCCTGCTGTCCTTCCCACTAAACCTGTGTCTACCTCCGTGTGCTTCCCACCAAACCCAGCTTTTCCTGCACATACAGATGATTTCTACCCTGCTTAAAAACCTGGCTCACTGAGAAAATCCAGGCTGGTCCTGTTCTCATCAGCAACTTTGAACAAATCTTGAGATGAGGATCCCGTCACTCACGGAGCAGACGGTGCCACCTCCCCATCCAGCTTTATTTGTTTATTATTTTCACTCCTTCCCAGAGCTATCCCATGTTTCTCCAGCTTTTCCCTCCTCCATCCCCGTCCCACTCTCAGCCATTGGTTGCAGGGGCTGTGCTGGGGGAGCCCTGGGATGTTCTATAAAACCACCCACTGCGGGAGCCAGGGGAGGAAGGAGCATTCCCCGCAGCACCAGCCCCCATACAAAAGCCAACCCCAGCATCCAAACCACTGCAGCTCTCCCAGGACATGCCCAGCCTCCCGAGCAGGGGGAAGGAGCCGTGAGGGGCCAGGAGCAGCTCCCAGGAGCACCCAAATTCCACGGGCACCAGGAAGGTAATTACTCTGATGGAAAGCTTTGCTGTTCTGTGCATTAATCTGCAAACAAAACGATTCCTTGTGTCAGGGTGAATTTTTGGAGGGTTTACAGCCCCCTCTGGGGAAGGTGCTGAAGGGACCACGGGGCCTGGACAAGATCCAGTGTGTGGCAGGGAGAGGAGAAATCCAGCACAGCTCTGGTGGAAACTCCTGCTCCTGGAGCCGGCTGGGTTCAGGTCAGGGAGCAGTGGGATGTGCTGTTGTCACCTCTCTCCCTCCTCTCCTCCATCCACAGAGATTTTGCTGCAATTTTTATCCGCAGAAAAGCTGTGTTTGGTGTCTGAGAGATGAGGTGGAAGTGCTCTGGAAAGGAGGGAGAGGAGGATGTGGAGGATGGAGGGAGAGGGTGGAGGCTGGAGGGGAGGATGCTGCCTGGGATGTGCTGGGTTTTCCTGGGCTCCCAGGGAAGAGGGATTCCAATCCCACACATGGCACCTCTCAGGCAGAATCAGGCTCTGTAGGGATGAGATGACAGTTTTCAGTCTGATTTTCTCTCTGGGAATCTCTCCCTGATGTCCATGTCAGGATTCCAGTGGGTGCAGCTGTGATCTGGGCTCAGCACAGTTAAAATTCCCACTGGGATGGGTGAAAGCAATTCTGGATCTGAGGTTTAACCATGCTGGTATTGATTTCCCATCTGAACAAGCTTCTGATACTCCCGTGCCTCCGTTTCCGTCAGCTGAGGAAGGGCTGCGCTTCCAAGCACTCCAACGTGGGAAGAACAAGGAGTAAATGGGAAGTTGGACAGGACAAAACTGTTTAATTTTGCCCAAATTTTGGATTTAGTAAAAGATTTGGTTCCATTTCAGGCGAGATGGGGAGAAAGTGTTTTTCGTCTCCGGTACTTTGCAGCTGCACTGTGGAGGGCTGGGCAGGAGCTGTGTCCTGTGATCCTCCCTCACATGAGCTCCTCTCCCAAGCCCCAGGGGTTTTATGCTTCTACATTTTTCTTTACCAGAGCTCTGAGGTCAGGCTGGGCACAAAAACCAGCCCAGTGTCACGGTAGGACACAAAATAGATTGACTTCATAGAGTTGTCAGAAGAGAAAGGAAGCTTTATTTACAATTCTAACAGTTTCTTTTAGAACACGCTGTGTAAAAAGGTCTATTATTGGTCCATGGCACTGACACTTCTCTCCATTGGTTCAGGAATAGGAAACAACCCCTGGGGACAGTTGTTCTGGGAAAGGGAACACTGTTTGCTGAGCCTGTGCTGAGAAACAGAGAGAGATGTTTTGAAGAGAGAAACTGTTGGCAGCTTTCCCTTGGGAAAGGAGGCAGCAATGGTCAGCGAGCTGAAATTCAGGCTCAGAAATGTCGAGCCCATAGCCCAGGGCTGTGGGGGGCTCTGGGCACGACTCCCAGGGGTGCCCTGGCACCCTCTGCCAGTGCCACTGCAGTCCTCCAGCCACGAGTGGCTGTGGCATCCAAAGCTGTCCCTGTGAGACCTCAGGCAGGATTTCTGAGCTGGGTCTGCCCTCTCCTGGGAGCTGCAATGCTGCGAGCACGGTGGGGAGGAGAGGTTAGGACACCCCCAGAGGCCACCTGTCCCTGGCATGGCTGGGGGAGACAACGGAGCTGGGGAGTTCAGCACGGCTGAAATCCCTGCAACAGGTCAGAGCAGGGATTTGTGGCCAGGTTTGTGTCCCTTTGGGGTATTTATCCATTCTCTCCCCTCCTTTCTTCCCCTTTCTCAGCCCAGCCCAGCCACTTGCACAAAGCCCGAGCCCCTGGGGGTGGCACAGCCACAGGAGCTGTGGTCAGTCCTGGGAGCTCCTGGCTGGCCTGGCCACCTCTTCCCGGGGTGGGAGTAGGGCTGGGCCTGGGATTCCCCTTGCCACGGGGAGGGAGAGCTCTGCTACAGCCTGGGAGTGCCCTGGCTGGCTGCTCCTAGGAAGCAGATCCTGGGGTACAGCCGATTTGGGATCAGGTTTGGGAGCTTGAGTCCCTGCTCTAATCCCAGTCAGGCTCCCTGGTCCCTGCCTCATTTGTTTCCTGGAGCAGGGAAACCCCAGGGACTCTCAAAAAGGCTCCAGTTCGCAGTCCAGCCACAGCAATTTCTTCCTCCTTCTGAGCTGGGAAGTTTCACAGTTTGACAAAAGTGTTTCTTATTCACTCCAGCCAGGAGCCCCCAGATTTGTCCCTGCTTGAGGAACAGACTGGAGTTTTCTGCCTTCTCCCATTCCTTCTCTGGGCCCAATTCCAAGCCTGGATCACCCAGAAACCTCTTCCTCACACCCACACCCCCCCAGGATGGTGCCACCCCACCCTCAGTTTTCTCCCGTGGTTGTGGAGCAGCTTCTTGGCTCTTCCTGCCTGGAAGCACCATCAGAGCTGTGCAAAGCAAAACCACTCGGGGATATTTATTGGTGCTCCAGCCCTGGAGAGCTTCCACTGTGTCAGCAGCCAGGGCTGGAAAGAGCCCAGGGAGATTTATACCCCTGAGCAGGGAGCTGGGTGGGCACAGGGGGTTTGGGAAGGAAGAGGTTCAGTTATTGCTGGTGAGGATGGGGAAGGAGGGGCTGTGCTGCTGCCCAGAAATCGGGATGAGATGTCAGGTGTCAATATGGCACTGCTGGAAAAAGCCCTGCAGTGTTTTCCCATCAGGGCTGTGCTGAGTCCTCCCTCTGCAGGGCAGCCCGTGGGATCAGCTGGGGAGGGGGATGTTGGTGAGGCTTCTGTTTCCCCTGGAATAAACTGGGAAAGTTCTACTGGTTCTGTGGACCCTGAGGTGGGACTGCAGAACTGCCCAGATGTGCAGGCATTGACAGAGGTGCCCCAAAAGTGCAACCTCAACCTGTCAGGAGTGAAATGACCCAAAACTAAACCCTACAACTCCCTGCTAGGAGGGGACAGCCGGGGGTGTCAGGCTCTGCTCCCAGGGAACAGGGACAGGAGGAGAGGGAATGGCCTCAGGCTGGGCCAGAGGAGGCGCAGGGTGGACACCAGCAGGAATTCCCCCATGGAAAGGGTGGTCACACCTTGGAAAGGGATGCCCAGGGAGGTTTGGAGTGCCCATCCCTGGAGGTGTCCACGGAACAACGGGACTCAGTGCTCTAGGCTGGTGATGAGGTGGGGATGGGGCACAGCTGGGACTCAGTGATGCTGGAGGGCTTTTCCAATGATAATGATTCTGGGATTCTGAGTGAGGAGTGGGATAGTCACAGAAGGAGATTGGGACTGGCCACAGGAGCAGCAATGGCGAGTGCAGGAGCTGCAGTCACGGCTCCCACACACACTGAGCACAGGCAGGTGCCCCCAGCCACTGTGGGGCCATGTCAGAGGCACAAGGGACGGTTTGTTCTCCTTCCAGTTTGTTCTACAGAACTGTTTAAATTTAGCAGCACAAACCCCACCCTCAGGGTCAACAGTGCTGACCTGGTGGGATCCGATCTGGCATCGTTTCTGTTTGCTGGGCTGATGGAGCTCTCTAGCAACTCATAAATAGAATTGAATCATAAAATAGAATATCTCAGGTTGGGAGGCCACAGAGATCATCCAGCCCAGCTCCTGGCCTTGCACAGACAGCCCAACAATCCCACCCTGTGCATCCCTGGCAGCGCTGTCCAAAGGCTACTGGGGCTCTGGCAGCCTCGGGGCCGTGCCCATTCCCTGGGGAGCCTGGGCAGTGCCAGCACCCTGGGGAAGAACTTTTCCTGATCTCCAGCCTAACCCCCCCTGACACAGCTCCAGCCATTGCCTGGGAGCTGTCCCTGCTCACAGGGAGCAGAGAGCAGAGCTGCCCCTCAGGAGGAGCTTTCAGACCCTGGTGAGGTCTGACCTCAGCCTCTTCCTCTCCAGGCTGGAAAAACTTTTCTTCTCTCCAATATCCCATCTCTCCATCCTCTGCTTAACAATTTCTCTCCTGGTGCCTTTCTCCACTGGCAGATCCCAGCAAGACCCCAAGGACGTTCCACAAGCATCATGAGAACTCCTGCCCCCAGCTTCGCTG
This sequence comes from Donacobius atricapilla, assembly GCA_013397315.1. Lineage (NCBI taxonomy): Eukaryota > Metazoa > Chordata > Aves > Passeriformes > Mimidae > Donacobius > Donacobius atricapilla. The sequence continues at coordinate 1,296,034 of WBMY01003003.1, read as the reverse complement.
TGCGCTCCTCAGCAGCACCAATCCCAGCTCCCACCGCTCTGGCCATTTTCCTGAGCTGCCTCTTCTCTGGGATGCACAGCCAGACCCCTCAGAGCTTCCAGGAGAGCACTGTGCCCCTGGAGGTGCTCAGCCAGGAGCAGGCCTACAGCCTGGTCCAGCCCGGGCTTCTCCGGGCTGTGCCAGTGTCCAACCTCTCGGACGTCCCCGGGAGCAGCCCCTCGGAGCCGCCGCTGCTGCCCGTGTGTGCCCGGCCCGCCGACATCCGGCACGTGTTCAAGTACATCAACACCATCGTGTCCTGCACCATCTTCATCGTGGGCATCATCGGCAACTCCACGCTGCTGCGCATCATCTACAAGAACAAGTGCATGAGGAACGGGCCCAACGTCCTCATCGCCAGCCTGGCCCTGGGGGACCTGCTCTACATCCTCATCGCGCTGCCCATCAATGTCTACAAGGTAGGTTCCACCTTGCACGGCTGGGATGGGGCTGCTCCCACCTTGGGACGAGCTGTGGCTGCCCCTGGATCCCTGGAGGAGTCCAAGGCCAGCTTGGATGGGATAGTGGAAGGTGTCCCTGCCCGTGGCAGGGGCTGGGACTGGATGGGCTTTAAGGTCTCTCGGAAACCCTTCTGAGATTCCAGGGTTTGTGTTGCTGAGGAGGCTGAAGGAATGAGCTGGAAGGGGTGGTTGGTTCTGGGGTAGCCTCAGGCAGCGCTCCAGTGGCCAGGGGGACAGAGGGGTTGTGAACTCAGCCTCATTCTCCACCTCTTGAATGAGTGGCCTGGATTTCTCCAGCCTTCAGGATCTGTTGTCCCCCCCTCTGCTTGTCCCAGCTGAGCGTGGGTTCTGTCAGGAAAGTGACTGTGCTTGGGGGTCAGAGTCTGGAAAAGGCTCAGGACACACGACTTTGGAGCTGTTCTAGCTGGAAAATTTTGGCTGTGTCAGAGCATGACTTTCATTCTCCCTTTGAAAACAACCCAAAGCAGCCTAGTGTGGAGTTTAGGACTCAGATCCATTCAAAACCCCCCACGGTCTGGAGTCAGGACCTGGTGTCTGGACCATCCTTCATCTCTGTGTCCAGTCAGGGAAACCAAAGTTTCCCAGTGCCAACAAACCCTGGGAAAGTGTCCACGGCACATTCCCAGTGGTGGGAAGCTCAGAGAGCTCTCCCTGCTCTCTGTGGGTGAGCCCACAGAGAGGAAGCTGGAAGCACGTTCCCAAAGCAGCCTGATAACCTGTGCATCCTCCCCAGCTCCTGGCCAAGGACTGGCCCTTCGGAGTGCAGGTCTGCAAGCTGGTGCCCTTCATCCAGAAGGCCTCCGTGGGCATCACGGTGCTCAGCCTCTGTGCCCTCAGCATCGACAGGTGAGACACAGCAGCCACACCTGCGCTGCCCAGCCTGCCCCTGTCCCTTCGCTGGGACCAGAGGCAGAACCAGGAGCTCTTTCCTAGCCCAGTGCCAAGATGGGGACAGGCTGCTTTCATGTGGAGCTGGAATCCAGCAGGAACTCTCTGATGACAGAGTTGAAATCCTTCTTGGAAAGACTGAGGGGAGGATCGTGGTGTGGGTGGGTGGTGAGGAGGGGTGGTCAAGGACAGCCCCCATCCCATCCATCCACTGAGCCCCTGCTTCCCATTCCCACACTTGGGAAGGTTCAGAAGTGGAGGAGGAAGGTGTGAGGGAAAGGACCTTTGGGGACAATTCTGATCTGTACCTTCTCCCCTCTCCTGCCTGCTTTTCTCACTCCCATCTGCTCCTGTCACATTCCCATGCCTGGGCAGGTACAGAGCAGTGGCATCCTGGAGCCGCATCCAGGGCATTGGGATCCCCATGTGGAAGGCCGTGGAGGTGCTGCTGATCTGGGCAGTGGCCATCGTGCTGGCAGTGCCCGAGGCCATCGCCTTCGACATGGTGGAGCTGAGCTACTGGGAGCAGCACCTGTGGGTGTGCATGCTGGCCTCGGAGCAGAAATCCCGCTTCATGAGGGTATGTGTGCATCCCAATCCCAGTCCCAGTTCCAGTCCCAGTCCCAGTCCCAGTCCCAGTCCCAGTTCCGCTTCAGCAGGGTGCATGTGCATCCCAATACCCATCCCAATCCCGCTTCAGAAGGGTACATGTGTATCCTAAGTTACCCCTCCTGCCCTGTCCCCATTTCCAGCTGCTTTCTCTCCCTTTCCCCCACAGTTCTACCGGGATGTGAAGGACTGGTGGCTTTTTGGTTTTTATTTCTGCCTCCCCTTGGTGTGCACGGGCATCTTCTACACCCTCATGTCTTGCGAGATGCTGAGTAAGAGGAATGGGATGAGGATCGCTCTGAATGACCACATGAAGCGGGTGAGAGAACCAGGGAGGAGTCCTGTGATTTCCAGAGTGCTGTTGGGGGGGACACTCCCGTCCCTGTGAAGGACAGGATGAGCTGGCAAGGCCTCACAGCAGACCTTGGCATGTTGGTGCAGGGATTACACCAGGGAAAAGGGCCTTCAGCTCCATAATCTCCAGCCTCAGGGATGACCTCAAACCCTTCTACCAGGGCCCAGCTTCATTAAAGCTTTCCTGGTCATTTATCCCAGCCCACACCACAACGGACCAAGGGCTGGATGTGCCAAATCCCAGACAAGGGGCGCAGGGAAGAGTTCACTGTCCTCTCCCACGCTTTGGGAATGATTCCCTGAGGAGAATCACTGTCACTGTAACGATGTGAGGGGTGAATGGAGGAGGCCCCGTGTCCCAGGGAACACCATCCCAGCAGAGCCACAGGAGCGATGGTGGGGAGGGGTCTGGCCCATGTGGAGCTGCTGCTGCCCTCCCCCTTTCTGCAGCCTGCACCTGATGCAGGGCTCCAGCAGCAACCTGGACTAGTGAAGGGGTCCCTGCCCACGGTGGGACGAGCTTGAAGGTCCCTTCCAATCCAAACCAAACCATTCCACGATTGCACAATTTGGGACCGGCTCCCCAGTGCTCATCCTCCCCCTGGCCCTGTCTGGCAGCGCCGCGAGGTGGCCAAGACCGTGTTCTGCCTGGTGGTGATCTTCGCGCTCTGCTGGCTGCCGCTGCACCTCAGCCGCATCCTCAAGAAGACCATCTACGACCAGACGGACCCCAACCGCTGTGAGCTGCTCAGGTAGGGCCCCCGGCAGGGGACACTGGCCTGGGAGCCCCGGTGGGACCAGCACAGGCCCTGTCGGGCTTGGAGCAGACTGAGGGAGTTGCCTTCCACCTCCTGCTTTCAGTAATCCCTTGTCCAGACAGCACCACCCTCCTGATGGGCACAGAGGGTGGGTGATATCAGAAGGGTTAAACTAAATTTAGGAATGTCTCTGTGAAGCTGAGGCCTCCTGGGCACAGAACAGTCTCAGCAGGGCTGAGGGCTCCTCACTTTCTGCCGGGTGGGAGGTGCCAGTCTCCCTCCCCTTCCACCCATCAGCCAAAATCCAGCCCAGGCCAGGGGCTGCTGCTGTGGTGGGGTTTGGGAACATCAGGAGCACCAGGAGAAATCAGAACTCGTGTTCTTGGCTTCCTCAGGGAATGCTCCTGGCAAGGAAAAGTGGTTCTTCTTAGGGGAGGATGGATTTGTGCTCAGCTCTGTTATCAGTCACTGCTCTTCCATGGAAGCAGGATCCCAGGCCAAGCAGTTTGGAAATTCTCTCTGTTCTCCATGAGCTTCTGACACATCTGTTCTCTCCTTTCCCACCCCAGTTTCCTCCTGGTGATGGATTATTTTGGGATCAACATGGCCTCCCTCAACTCCTGCATCAACCCCGTGGCTCTGTACTTCGTCAGCCGGAAATTCAAGAACTGCTTCCAGGTAGGAATGATCCCTCCAGAGCTTCTGGCTGCAGTCACCAGGCCCAGGGGCACAAGTTGAGCTTTTTCCTCATCCCAGATTGTCCCCGTTAGGTACCTCTCTTCTCCAAGTACACCAGAGCTCAGTGCTCTGCTGGGGGGAGGCTTCTGCCAGAGCAGGACTTAGGACAAGCCAAAAATTCCCTGTCATTCTGGAATGGGAACATTCCCACAAAACATCAGACCAGGAGCTGCTCCAAACTTGGAACCCAAGATGTTGGGAGATAATTTTTAGGAGTAGTGAAGTCCTGAGAAAGAAAGGGGGAGAAAAGGGGTGGGTTGGGATGGGATGGGATGGGAGTTGAGCCCAGCTAAGCATCACCTGTATTTTCTGCCCCCTAATGACAAGAACACACAATCACAAAAAATGCCCCAAATTTCAGTATCCTCATTTCCCACCCTCACCAGCCCTACCCTGGAAAACCCGCTCCCAGCAGAGCTGCAGGACAGCAGGGCTCAGCAATTCCCAGCATGGCACAGTGCAGGGTCACCTGCTGGCACAAGTATGGGAATACTTCCTCCTTTTTCCATATCCCACGTGTGACCTCTCCCCCTCCTGTCTCCCCAGTCCTGCCTGTGCTGCTGGTGCCAGAGGCCGGCCCTGAGCATCACCCCCACGGATGAGAAGGGATCTGTTGGGAAGTGGAAAGCCACGGGGCAGGAGCTGGGGCTGGACCGGAGCAGCTCCCGCCTGAGCAACAAGTACAGCTCTTCCTAAAGCCCTGTCACTGTCAAGGACAAGGCACAAGGACAGCAGGACCCCTCCGATCCTCTCCCAGGCTCTTCCTGGCTGGGCCTGAATCAGCTTTGCCTTTGTGTCCTAACCCAACTGGAAGGAGCTGGAGCATTTCCCCAGGGCCAGTTCCCACCCAGCCCCTGGCCCCAGGGGTCGCCTCTGCAGGAGAGGGAAGGGGATTCACATCCTCACAGGATTTTTCATTTCCTCGCAGGAAAACCAAGGGACTTCTGGCCATTTGCCTCAGGGTGGAACGTGGGGCGGGGGCGTGTGTGTGGGAAGGGAAGGAAGGTTGGGGTGGATGTGGGGTGAGGAGGAGAGGGAGAGTGACAATTCCCAGCCATAAATGCCAAGCAAAGCTTGGATAAATCCCTGTGAGGGACAGAGATGTCCTCGTGGTCATGTGGAGGTGGGAAAGGCAGTGGAGAAGGTCCAGTCGCAGCTGGAAGAGCCACTAGAACCAACTAAAATATGGGAAAGGGCTCTCTTGAATTTGTTATTGGCAATAATTCATCCCCCAGGTGATTTTTCAGCATTTTTCAAGGCCAGGTTGGACGGGGCTTGGAGCACCCTGGGATAGTGGAAGGAATCCCTGCCCATGGCAGGGGTGGGAGGAGTGGGAGTGAAGGTCCCTCCCAAGCCAAACCAGTCTGTCATTGCAATCCAGGTGATTCCACGTGACTGTGAATCCATGTGATTCCATTCGAACGTTCTTGCCAAAACTTTCAGAAAAACTACATGAAAAAGTTGTATTTACCATATTTCTGATGATTTTTGTTGGTTTTCCCATATCTCTCTTTCCCCTCTCTCTCTTTTCCTTCTTTCCCCCTTCTACCTTGTCATGGAAAAAAACGGAGAGAGGAAAAGGGGAGAAGAGACGAGACCTGCAATTAAAACATTTTCCCGGTGTTGGGGTGGATTTTTTAGCTTAACTTTCACTGAAATGACATTTGTAAATGTTTTACAAATAAATCATGAAGACAAATGGGTTTCAAAGAAAACAGAGACTGAGGAATATCAAGACCAGCCCATTTTCCATTTATTTCCCAATCTGTGGAGCAATCTGTGTCCACATTCTATGACCTTCCACCCCTGTGCTGAGCACGACACAGCATTAGCTCTGCAGCATCTAAATTAATAAACTTTATTATTAAAGAAAATACATTTTGCAGCCAAGTCATAAAAAACAACAACAAAACCACCTTGTTTGGACACAGGGAATTCAACACAAAGAAGTTACACATCCATGGACACCCCAAAGGCTACTGCATCTCCTCCTCCTTCTGTGCCCTGAACTCCTTCATGCTCCTCTGAAACAAGAGCAAAGCACAAATGTCACCAAGATGTCCCTGGGTTAGCACAGAGCCACCACCCTGCTGTGCTGAGACTCCTCTGGAAGGGCTGGGAAGCTCTGACAGAACTCCAGCTGCTCTTGGAAGTGAGTGAGTTTTACAGTCACTCCAAAGGAAAGGGAGCCAGGCCACACCATGGATCAGGCAAAGCCTGTCCGAAAAACACTCCCAGCTTTTCCTGCCAAAGGTGTTTCCAACACAGGGCTCAGTCTGCCCCTCGGGGATCAAGGCACAGAACTGACCCCGAACTCCCCAGGAATGGCCCAAGGCACAGAACTGACCCCCAGCTCCCCAGGAATGGCCCAAGGGACAGAACTGACCCTGAACTCCCCAGGAATGGCCCAAGGCACAGAACTGACCCTGAACTCCCCAGGAATGGCCCAAGGGACAGAACTGACCCCCAGCACCCCAGGAATGGCCCAAGGCACAGAACTGACCCCGAGCTCCCCAGGAATGGCCCAAGGCACAGAACTGACCCTGAGCTCCCCAGGAATGGCCCAAGGGACAGAACTGACCCTGAACTCCCCAGGAATGGCCCAAGGCACAGAACTGACCCCCAGCTCCCCGGGAATATCTCACCTCAAAGGTGTTGAGCACGTGTTGGCAAACACCCATCAGGTCATTCAGCCCTTTCCGGAACGGCTCCACAGCAGGAAGGGCCCCTTTGGGAAAAGATGGACTAAGGACATGGGAAGTGGCTTCCCAAGGACAGCCTTTACCTCCCCAGGGGTGTGTCCCCCTCCTCAGCTGCACAGCTCGGGGTGCCAGGGCTGCTCCCAGCCAGCCCAGGTGCCTGGGGCCAGGGATGCTGCTTCCCACTGCAGCTGGAGCAGATTTGGGAGCAGCCTGGGAGACTCAGCAAAGGGTCGGCACTGCAGTGCCTGGCAGAAGGCAGGGAGACAGGGCTTTTCTTTATTTAACAGACTCCTGGTGGGAAGCTGGCATGAGCAGGGGGAATTCCATGAGAACAGGGCCCCAGACATGGAGGGACAGCCCCAGCCTTACCTCTGGTCTGGACCCTGAAGTTGATCTTGCTTTCTGAGGGGTGTGTGATGCAGTAGCCACAGAACTCCACATCAGGGCTGCAGGGGGGAAGAGAGGAGAGGGAGCAGTGAAACCCAGGCCAATCCATGGCAAATCCCAGGGAAGTCAGAGGTTCAGGGCACCCCAGGCCTGCTGGGGTTCTGGATGTTTCTAGAATGACTTAGGGGAGGGATGTGCTGAGGGGAAACTCCCTGTGTGACCTTGTTCCCTCACACCCATCTCTCTCTGAGCTGAGCTGGAGCTCTGCAGGGCAGAGACATGGCTGGCAATGTGCTGGCACCACAGAACAGTGCCAGTTCTGCAGATCCAAACACGGGATCCTGGATGCTTGGAATTCTCCCTGTAACCAAACCTGCTGCTGCTCTGCTGGGTGGAAGAGGCTGAGTGGCCCAGGGCACTGGAGGAGTTCCCAAAATGTTGCAGGGCCTCTCCCTCCAGCTGAGCTGAGTGCTGGAGCTTTGGCCCCCAGTTTTGGCCAGCAGCTTCTTTTGTGTTGTCACAGTGATTTATCAGAGGAACCTTAAAGCTCATCCAGTCCCACCTCCTGCCATGGGCAGGGACACCTTCCACTATCCCAGGGTGTTCCAAACCACATCCAACCTGGCCTGGGACACTTCCAGGGATGGGAAATCCACAGCCTCTCTGGGCAGCAAATGGAGTCCAGGACCCTCCAGCACCTCAGGAGGGACTGAAAGCCCTGGGCTGAGCTTAACTTGGGTTCCTGGGCATGGGAGGGTGTGGGTGGAGGCCCAGGAGAAGCTGGTCAGGCCCTTTAAGGGCTGTTGGTACTCTCAGGGTCCCGACACAGCACAAGGAAAAGGAGGAGCAGCAGGTGGGAGCAGGGCTCCCTGTCTGACACAAAGGCTGGAAGGGTGTGCACGGAGGGCATTTGGGGTGTTTTTCCTCATGCCAGCGACAGCTGAGGTGTGGATCAGGAAGAAGGCCAGAGCAGGGCACGGAGGTCCCTCAGAGGCCCCACTCACTTCTTCATGACCATGTAACGCAGGGAATTGCCCAGGGTGTGATCCTCGTCGTGCAGCACGAACGTGACACAGTTCCCATCCGTCCCATCCGCCTGGATCTGCCACCAGTGGGGAGAGAAGCTGTAACTGCCCTGAGCTCAGGGACACTCGAAGGGTGAGGGTCAGCTCCTGTGCTCAGCTTCCCAGAGAAACTGGGAGGGTTGTAGATCTCACTGGGACACCTCTGCTGCTGCTGCCGGACCAAAACACCTTCAGCGAGGCAGGAAAGCTCCAAAATTCCACCTGGTCTTAAACCAGATCAGTCCTGACCTCTGCCTGCGGTTTGTTCACCACAGGATGTCCCTTGGAGCCATCCGGACACGATTTGTCCTGACGCCAATGCCACCCCACCACGCATCAGGGTGCCCCAAGCCAGGCTTGGGAATGACACAGTCATGGAAACACGGAATCATTTAGGTTGGAAAAGCCCTCCAAGACCACCGAGCACAACCAATCCCCAGCACTGCCGAGGCCACCCTCACCCACACTCCCACATCCGCACGGCTTTTAAATCCCTCCAGGGACGGGCACTCCCCACTGCCCTGGGCAGCTGTGCCAGGGCCGGACAGCCCTTCCCACGACGCATTTTTCCCTAATATCCCACCTAAGCCTGCCCTGGCACAACGCGAGGCTGTTTTTCCTCGGGAGCAGAGCCCGGGCCCCCCGCTCCACCTTCTGTAAAGGAGCAAGCGGGACCCCCGATCCCGATCCCGACCCCCCCCGCTNTTGATGTATTATGGGGTATTAGTATGTAACTGCTGTGTTATTGCCATGTTATGGGGGTGTTATTGATGTGTTAGTGGGATATTATTAGTAAGTATGTTACTGGGGTGTTATTGCCGTGTTACTGGGGTGTTATTGGTGTGTTACTGGGGTGTTGATGTGTTACTGGGGTGTTACTGGTGTGTTACCGGGGTGTCATTGCCGTGTTACTGGGGCACTGATGTGTTACTGGGGTGTTATTGATGTATTATGGGGTATTAGTATGTAACTGCTGTGTTATTGCCATGTTATGGGGGTGTTATTGATGTGTTAGTGGGATATTATTAGTAAGTATGTTACTGGCGTGTTATTGCCGTGTTACTGGGGTGTTATTGGTGTGTTACTGGGGTGTTATTGGTGTGTTGCTGGGATATTATTAGTATGTTACTGGCCTGTTACTGGGGGTGTTACCAGCATGTTATTGGGATATTATTAGTGTGTTACTGGGGTATTATTGGTGTGTCACTGGCCTGTTACTGGGGTGTTACCCATGTATTACCAGCGTGTTACTGGGGTGTTACTGGCGTGCCTGGGAGTGGACAGTGTTGCAGATGTATCACTGCATGGCTTAATTAGCTAATTAATTAATCCCAGATGTGCTGGCAGGGGCTGTGGGGAGGCTGAGGGGGTCGGTCTCTTCTCGCAGGGGACAGCGACAGGATGACAGGATGGAGCTGTGCCAGGGGTTTAGGTGGATATTGGGAACACTGACCTGGAAAGGGCTGTCCAGCCCTGGCACAGCTGCCCAGGGCAGTGGTGGAGTGCCTATCCCTGGAGGGATTTAAAAGCTGTGCGCATGTGGGAACGTGGGTGAGGGTGGTCTCGGCAGTGCTGGGAATGGTTGGACTCATGGTCTTGGAGTGCTTTTCCAACCTAAACAATTCTCTGATTCCATGCCTTGGGCTGCACATGTTGCCTTTTTACAGAGCTGCTTACTCAATCACTGTCATGTTGTGTATCCTTGCCCCCCTCCAAACGCTTCAGTGTTGCTTCCAGGAAAGGTGATGGGGCTGGAAGACCACGTGGATTAATTTCCTTGGTGATTTGTTTCTGTAGTGATGCAGTGGGGGAACCTAAAGTAAACTCTGTGTGCAGAAGGAAAGCTGAACTTGGGATAAGTTGGAACACAAATGTCACAATTCTCAGGTTCAAAATGAACAAGAGAGCCTCAGGGATTCATGGTGGAATATTCTGTAATGAAATAGTGATTTTTTCAGCTGCCCAGCAGAGGTTAAAGGAAAGCCTGGGCTGTTTTCTGCTGAGCTCACGCTGCTCTAACGATCTCTTTTTTGCAGCAGTTTGCAACTCGCTGGGTTGCAACACCTCCCCTTGTTCCGTGCTTAAACAGCAGTGTGGTGCCCTTTGCTTTCTGTAAGAGGATTTCTGGAAGTGCAGGCAGGGACCTTCTGTGGCTCACTGAGCTGGGAATCATCTGTGCCAGAAGGGTCACTGGAAAACAGTAAATCATCCTTACAGAGGGTTTTAAACATCGTGCTGGAGACTGAGCCTGTGTTTCTGATGTTTCTTAAGAGGTTTTTCCTGTGCCTTTTTTTCTGTGCCTTGTATTGGGAAGTAATTCCTCCCCATGAAGGTGGCAGGCCCTGGCACAGGTGCCCAGAGCAGCTGTGGTTGCCCCTGGATCCCTGGAAGTGTCCAAGCCCAGGTTGGACAGGGCTTGGAGCAGCCTGGGATCATGGAAGGTGTCCCTGCCCATGGCAGGGGTGGCACTGGGTGGGCTTTGAGGTCCCTCCCAACCCAAACCCTTTTGTGTTTCTAGGATCCTTCAGTTAATCCCCAGAGGGACCTCAGACAGCAGCTCATGCATCTTGCAGTGTCTTTCTGGAAGGTTTGATCTTGGCTGCTTCCACCTGTGTAATATTGTAAGTTTAGATAGAAAAAAGCTCTGCAGAGGGGTTGATTTAAAGGGATTTCATTCCTGACTCCTGTAACTGCTGAGGAAGGACGTTCTGTAGCAGTTTAACAGATTTGTGTTACTAACAGGAGTAACACACGGCTGGTACGGCGCTGCTCAGGGAGAAAAATGCTCCTTGTTAATCTCTTTTACTTCATTTAACCCATTAAATGCTCTAAGCTGGCCTGGTGTTACTGCAAAGCACAGGGCTCCTGTGTCATGAGTACTGCGAGGGCAGGAATCTGGGGAGTCAGGACTGTGAACTCGGGGAGTTGAGGACTGAACCTGGGGAGATGAGGGCTGTGAATCCAGGGAGGTGAGAGCCATGAACTCACGGAACTGAGGACTGTGGGATCCTACAGTGCCAGCAAGTGTCACCTCACTGCTGCTGCTGAAGTGTCACCTCAGGGATGTGAGTTCCACCAATATCTGATATTTAAAGAACAGAGATTTGTAGGAATTGCCTAAACCACTTTACAATGCTCAGTTTGGAGCTGCATTTATTCTGCTCAGGGAACTGGGGTGTCTGTGTGTGTGTGTGGGCTCTGTGCCCTGAGTTTCAGCTGCTTGTGGCAGCCGTGTTTTCTGTGGTGCTGCTCCTTTCTGTGGCTCCTGGGTGAGTGCAGGAGCAGACAGTGCTTTCCTGGTGCTGGACACTCACCTGATTGCTCAGGAGGCTTAGTGCTGTTTGTGATTCCAGGCTGTGCCCTGGTGTTGCTCCACGGGCCTGGGGCAGCCCTGGGCTGGCCAAAGCCTCTGTGCCCAGTGGCTCTGGAGGGACAGGAGGGTGCAGTGACTTCCCTGGGCTTAGGTAGCTCACAATATTATTTAAGACAGGAGCATTTTGGCCTGAAAATGAGCCAAAGTGGGGATTACTCAGAGTTAAAACACAAAGGCATAAACGATTCCTTGGAAGCTTCCTGTGGGAGCCAGCTCCTCCACCTGAAGAGCAGCCAAGGCAGAAACCAGACCCAAAACAAGTTTATGAGGATGCAAAAAACCTAAACCTTGGATAAGTCACATTAAGTGCTGCTCACAGCAGAGGAAGGGCAACCCCAACAGCCACAGAAGCTGTGGCTGCCCCTGGATCCCTGGAAGTGTCCAAGGCCAGGTTGGATGGGGGTTGGAGCACCCTGGGACAGTGGAAAGTGTCCCTGCCATGGGGATGGTCTTGAGTTCCCTTCCAACTCCAACCATTCCATGGTTCTGTTCCCCTTGGCAGTGCTCCCACGTGGTTGTGTGGAGCCTGTGCTGTGAATAAATCCGTGACTTTATCCTTTCCCCCTCCGATGCTGGGCTCAGAGCTGTGGGAGGTTTGGAGATGCCCCGATGGGTTCTGGCCAAGCCTGGATCTGTGGAGCTCAGCCTGTCCAGGTGAGCCCTGTTGGTGTGGTGGTTGGATCTCCCTTCACAACTTTGTTAATCCAGAAGAGATCCCTAATTCTCACCAGGCAGTGCCAGGGGGATGGAATTCTGGATCCAGAAGCTCAGCCACCACTCCTGCCCTGTGGCTGCTCCCAGAGAGGTCTCCTGGGGGATTTGAGATAGGTTGATGATCTTGCCAGATCTGTTGAGGCACACCACAGAGCAGGTAATAAGTAGGGCCTAAGTGCAAAATGAAAAATGAGATTTTTGGGTTTTGCAGGGTCCAAAGTCGTCCTAAGTCCTTCCTAAGCAGAAAAGAGGCTTATGGACATGTGGGATGAGCGGGGCAGCTGTCCCAGCTGGGCTCTGACATGTGCTCTGTGTGTTAGATCCAGCTCTGGCTGTAGATTCCTGTGCTGATACTTGAGCTGATTACGAGTGTCCCTTTCTGTGGCAGCAGGGATGTTTTTCCAGCTCTGGAGACTTAGGGAATCCCAGAATGGTTTGGGTTGGATGGGAGCTTAAAGCTCATCCAGTTCCAACTCCCAACACTTTCTGCTGTCCTAGGGTGCTCCAAGCCTCATCCAGCCCGGCCTTGGACACTGCCAGAGACCCAGGGGCAGCCACAGCTTGTCTGGGCACCCTGAGCTTTGCCACCCTCACAGGGCACAGAGGTGATAAAAACCCCTTTTTCCGGAGGGTTTTGTGTCAGCGTGAGCAGAACCTAAAACGGGAAATGAGAGAACTTTGTGGTGGTGGTGCCCTGGCTGAGTCCTGGCCATGCCCTGGTCTGTGTGCTCGGTGACACAGTGCAGGTCCCTGTGCCACCCTGCAGGCAGCCATGGCCAGCTCCCGATGTCACCCCTGTTTTGTCCCCAAGCAGGAGAGCAGCCATGGCCATCCTGTTTGCTGTCGTGGCGCGGGGCACCACCATCCTGGCCAAACACGCCTGGTGTGGAGGGAACTTTCTGGAGGTGACCGAGCAGATCCTGGCCAAAATCCCATCCGAGAACAACAAACTGACCTATTCCCATGGCAGGTGAGTAACCCCTCTCCCTGGCTCTGGGGAGACTTGTGGGGATGCATGAGGACAGGAAGAAACTGGGTGTGTTTCGGGGTTTTTGTGTGATTCTGCAATTTTTTCATGTCCAAATTCTCATTTGATGGAACATGCCGCCAGCCCAGTCGCTGCTTCTGTCCCCCAGAACTTAGCAGCGTAACCAGGATTTGAGTTCAGCTCTGGCAGCAGCACAAGGCAGTTGATGCAAAATCAAGTTTTCCATTTTTATACAATTCCTAAAGTGAGCCGGAGGGTGCCCAGCTGTGGAATCTTTGGAGTTTGGCTTCTAGAAGCTTCCCCTTGATTTTCTGAGGCTTGAATGTGGCTTTAGGTGAAACTGTCACCCTTCTTGGGTTGCCTGTGGATCCTGGGGGCATTGAGACAAGCTGTGCTCACAGATCCCATGGAGTCATTCTGAGCTGCCCCAAATCTGGTCTGCAGGACAGAGGAGCTTTTCCCAGGGTTTTTCCAGCTATCTAAACCCTCGGTCAGTGTTGGTAGGACAGGGAGTAGATGCTTCATCACTTGGGACTTCCTGCATATGGGAATTGGGTGAGTCAACAGGAACAAACTAAAACACCTGTGGAAATCCCAAATTTAGAGGTGTTGGAGCCCATTTCAGCTCTTTTTTTTGGAGTCCATTCAATTTCTTTTTGAATTGGCAGCATGGCTGGATCCTCTCTGGTGCCCAAGCTGTCGTGTCAGAGCTGTTCTGAGGATGCAGGGGACGAGAGCTGGGCTGGGCTTCCCACATCCTGAGGAGCACAGTCCCTGTGGGAGATGTTTTGGAGGCAGTGCCTGCTCTGGAGTCTGACACACCTTGGATGATGCAGCTCTTCTCTCCTGCTGGAATTTTAAGGATAAATTTTAATATTTTAAGTTACTCCTTCAAGTGAAAGGAAATAACTTTGCCTTGAGTGCTGTTCAGCCAACTGAAAAGTTGAGTTTGAGGAGTGCTGTGGTGCACTTTTAGAGGTAACTGGGCAGGATGTGGGAGCTGTGAAGCTCGAGGAGCACTTGGAGTTGTTCTCCTGTGTGCAGCCTCCCAGGGCTCCTCTGCCTTGCCAGGGTCCCAGCCTACAGGCTAAAAAACTCCCTGGATTCTGTCTAAGATAGTTTATCCTGTTCTGAAATGGGAGGAACTTGAGTTACTTTGAACTCCTTAAATTTTTTTAATGCAAACTTTTTGGTTTTATGAAGAACTTCTGTGTCTTTTGTTTACATCTCCAAGGAAAAGCAGCCCTGTGGCATCAGGAATTCTTGGGTTACTTTCTCTCTGCTGTTGGGATCCTTCTTGGACTCTCTGAGGAGTCTGCAGGATGGTACCAGCTCCGTAGAATAACTGAGATTTTCTCTTGCCAGCCACCAAAGGCCCCACAGGCAGCAGTGGCTTCTGGAAAATGACATTCTGGAAATGTGGCATCTTCCAATAACGTTTTGTTTCTTCTTCAATTCCCTGCAGTTACCTGTTCCATTACATCTGCCAGGACAGGATCATTTACCTCTGCATCACAGATGATGTGAGTACTGGGGACACAGCTACAGCCCAGGCAGGCCCTGGGAAATTTGGGAATTTTGGTTTCCACGTAGCAGTTATTAGTGAGGGCTGCTCTGAGGTGCCTTTTCTCCCACTGGAGCTACTGTAACCTCTGTTAGAGCTTTGAACTCAGCCTGGAGCTCAGATCGGAGTTGTGGGATGGTTTGGGTTGGGAGTGACCTTCAAAATCTGCCCATTCCAACCCCTGCCATGGGAGGGCCCTTCCAGTCCTGTGGATTGTGAGTTTTGGGGTGAAGTTCTTGGCTGTGCCCAGTTTCTCTCTCAGTACAGTGGGTTGGTAGTGTAGAAACCATTCCGGTTGCCAGTGGAATTTGCCTGGTGCTCCTGCATTCTGGAAGTGCTGAAGGAAATCCTCCCCCTCAGTGGAGCTGGAGTGGAGCTGGCGCAGCCCCGGGGCTGCCAGTGCCACCCCAGGCAGGCCAGTCCGAGCTGGGAGCTGCAGGCCCCTCCAGCCCTGGCAGGCTGTTGTTGCTGACATTCCCTGCCCTCTGTTCCCAGGACTTTGAGCGCTCCAGAGCCTTCACCTTCCTGAACGAGATCAAGAAGCGGTTCCAGACCACGTATGGCTCCCGAGCCCAGACTGCCCTGCCCTACGCCATGAACAGCGAGTTCTCCTCCGTGCTGGCTGCGCAGCTGGTGAGCCCCAGGCCTGCCCAGCCTCCCCCAGGAATCCTCCTCGCCTGGGCTTTGGGGACTTGGAGATGTCCCTTGGATTAAGGACAAGGTGTCCTGGGAAGGGTGGCTTCGGGGCTGTCCCCATGATGGCTGAAGAGGCCACCTGCAACAGAGGCTAGGCAGTGGTAAAGGAATAAAGTAGGGATTTATTAAAAAGGCCTTCAAAGGATGCACCTTGGGCAGTACAAGAGCCTGGCTGTGGCTACACCCAAGATGGACCAGGGGTCACGAGTTTTCACACTTTTATAAGTTTTGGTCCATTTACATATTGGGGTTAATTGTCCAATTACAGCTTTAGGTAATGGAAGTCCCATCCTCCCAGATTGCTCTCCTTAATTCGCTGCTGTTTGTACTTTTGGGGCCTGAAGCTGCAGCAGTGTCCTTGGTTCTGGGGCTGCAAAAGGATTGTTTTGTCTGACTGAGCTGTGAGGAGAACTGGCTAGCACTTTTTGTGAAGTTCAGGGTCACACATTAAGGCAGTAGAGAATCTGAAAAATAGGAAAGCTAAAACTTAAGACATCCCCCACCCTGTGGTGGGGCTGTGCCTTTGGGGTGGGAGGCTCTCAGTGCTCTGCTGCGGCTCTTTTTCAAAGAGGACTTGGCTCTTTTGCTGCTTATCCTCTGGAAAGGGCCAGGTTTGGGGGTGTCACAGCTGCAGGAGGAGGAGCCCTTGGTGGGGACAGCAAAACCTCCCCAGTGTAGGAATTCTGGACCAGTCCCAGCTCTACCAGTTGTGTGGTGGGTGCAGGGTGGGGCCAGGGCTCTGAGGGGGGATTTGCACCTGTGCTGTTCCTGCCTGAAGTTTGCACTGGAATTTGGGGCTGTGCAGGTGGTTTGGAGCAGGGAGAGTCATAGGAGTTCATTCCAGGAGCTGCTCCTTGGCTTCCACAGCAGGGGGAGAGCAAGGAATAACAATGGCAGTGCATAATAAATGGATTAATTTCCTGTGTGTGAAGAAGGGAGTTTTTCCTCTCCACCAGGCTTTGCTGTGTGGGGACTGAAACTACCCAAAGTGCTGACTCGTCACTTTATAAGCTGTTCAGGGCTGGAATAAGCTGGAATTGCCTTATCAGAAAAGCCAGGCTGTCTTTGGAGCCATGGGGCTGATACCCCTCTAAAATCCCAGCCTTTCCATCTCCCTTAGCACAGGAGGAGCTGCCTGCCTGAGCTTTCCCACGTTGCTGGGGTCAGCTGAGGGGAGTTCAGTGCTGACAGAGCCCTTCCCTCCCCTGCTCCCCGGGGATGTGAGGGCTGGCATTCCCTGGGCTGCAGGAGTAGGGAGTTCTCCAGGAGGTTCCTGTGTGAGGCTGAGGGGGGAGGCAGAGATCCAGCACCAGCTCAAGTGCAGCACTCAGATAATCCTGGAGAGGGAGGCTGTGCTTCCAGTAAAACCAGTGCCCAGCTTTGACAGTGGCCAGTCTGAAACCTCCTGGGAATCTCCCCCTGAGGAGAAGGTGAAGGAGCTGCTGGGTTTGGTTCTGTCATCATGAGTTGTGACTGCCCAGGTGGGGGTGGCAGTGTCAGACTCTGGCTCCCTGTGCTGTCAGAAATTGAACTCCTAACCAGAAAAGAATCAAGGTTTAAGCAGCCAGGTGGGTGGTTATGGAGCAGAGCTGTCGTGATGCAGTGACTTCAAATCCATGCAGGAATAGCAGAGCTCAGTTCCCTGATGCTGACTGGGCCTTGGATTTTGCAAACACTCAGGCTCCTTTAACCTGGTGTTGGTTCGTGCTGCTCTCACCCACGCTGAGCTGTGCAGTCACCAAAGGATCCCTGGGATCCCCTGACTGGGGGGAACAGTCTGAGAGAAGTCCCTGTCACTTGTGAAGGGAATGGAGGGGGCGGGATGACAGGAATGGTGCTCAGGATAACACACCAGAGGGGCTGACAGCAGCAAAGCTGTCAGTGAGGGCTCCACTGTACCCAGGAGGTGACAGGGGAGGTCCTCCAGGATGGCTCTGGGTCATGGGATGGCTCCTGGCTGCTCCATTCCTTTGGGGAGAGCAGTCAGGCCACTCAAACTGGCCACCTTCAACATCTCGTGTGGCATTCCCAAACAGCTGGCTTCTTGAAGCTCCTGTTTTCACTGGATCCTGGTTTTGAGGGTCCTGTTTTCCCTGACTCCAGGTTTTTGAGGGTCCTGTTTTCCCTGCTGTTCTCTGTTGCAGAAATACCACTCGGAGAGCAAGGGCCCAGACCAGGTGGCAGAGACACAAGCCCAGATCGATGAACTCAAAGGGATCATGGTCCGGAATATAGGTACTGCTTCCCTTGGGAGATGCTCTCTGCAGCTGCTCTGATTTTGGGTTTGGGTGTTGCCAAGTCTGACCATTCAAAATAGAGGGTGAGATCTGGAATTGTCCAGAATTCAGTCCCAAAATGCAGCCTGTGTGATGTGAGGCTGTTCCCTAAGTCCCTGCTTATTCCAGGAAGGCTGGAAGCTGCAGCCAGGAGCTCGTGGCTTGGGCTTGGGTGTTGGGAGCAGCTTTTTGCTCTGGGATTTCGCCTCCAGAGCTGGATTTTTGTCTTTCTGCAGACCTCGTGGCACAAAGAGGAGAGAAGCTGGAGCTGCTGATTGATAAAACAGAGAATCTCGTGGATTCGGTGAGTCTGGGGGGAAGTTGTGTTACTGAACCTGGGCGCAGGGAGGTGGGGCCAGCACCTGGAGACACTTAAAGGGACACAGAAGAATTGAGAGCTGCAGGGAATCCTCCCCCTTCCTTCAAGTTGCATCCCAGTTTGGGAAAGGTCCAGCTTCCCCCTGCTCCCTGTGCCACAGCCAAGGGTGACACATCCCTGGCCTCACCCCTTGTGCCCAAGCTGGGGAAAACCCTCTCATTATCTGCAGTGATAGGAGAGATAAAATCACAATTGACACTTCCCTGGCAGCCTGGGCTGAAGGCAGCTGGATGCAAATAAACTGGAAAATGTGCATCTGTGGAGTTGTTCTGACACCAGCAGGGAAAGTGTGGCTGATTTAAAATTAAAAAAAGCTGAGTTTTTGCATCTTAATAATCTTTAAAGACTCTGGAGCTTCTTGGAGTGTTTCTGAGGAAATGAAGACTAAAAAAAAAAACCCCAATTAATGTAATTATAAAGCACAGTTATCTGGCAAAGTGCTGTGCACTCTGGAAGCTTTTTGTCATTCCTTTGGGAATCACTGGCCCTGGCTCAGCATCCTCCTCTGCAGCATCCTGGCTTGGTGCCCAGCTCCTGTGGCATGCAGTCCTCAGGCTGGGAGAGTGCCAGGAGCTCCTGTGAGGGGCTGTGGGCATCCAGACATCCCTGAGCTGTCCCGGAGCCCTCCTGCTTTGGAGGGGCATCAGAGATGCCTGGAGTTTATCCAGCAGGGAGCAGTCCTGGAGCTCCCAGGTGTTCAAACCTCCCCCATCCTCAGGTGGTGGCAGGGCTGAAAGCTCAGGTGAAGCTTTAGGGAAAGGGACTGGAATTCCTTCAGCAGCTGGGCTGAGCTCATGGAGGACCTGTCCCAGGGAGTGCTGGCTTTTGGAAAGCTGAGGGAAATGAAGGCATGGGATATCCTTCAGTGGGAATGTCCCACAGCCCAGGAGGGAGCGGCCCTGGAGATCCAGGATTGGCGTTCCCCACCTTGGGAATGGGATCCAAGGCAGAACTGCAGCTCCCAGGGATGTGGTTCCTGCCTGCTGCAGCCTCAGGGAGGGTGGTTTGCAGGAAAAGCTGGCACTACCCAGTGGAATGAGCTGCTGGAATGGCTGCTTCCAGGGGCAGGTGCATCCTGCCTGGATGAGTGGGGAATGGCTGCACTGACCCTGCCTGGGTGTGTTTGGGGTCATCTAGGGCCCAAACCCCATTTTGAATGCAGGCAATCGCAGGGTGCAGAGAGGACACTTGGGATGGGACAACCACAAGCTTTCCATAACAGGCTACCCAGAGCAGCCCTGGCTGCCCCTGGATCCCTGGCAGTGTTCCAGGCCAGGCTGGACATTGGAGCAGCCTGGGACAGTGGAAGCTGTCCTGGCCCGTGGCAGGGTGAGCTTTAGGTCCCTTCCAACCCAGTCCATCCTGGGATTTTCCTTGTTTTCTCTTGCAGTCAGTCACTTTCAAAACCACCAGCAGGAACCTTGCCCGAGCTATGTGTATGAAGAACCTCAAGCTCACCATCGTCATCATCATCGTGTCTATTGTAAGTGTGGAGCCTGGAGCTGCTGTGCCAGGCTGAAACCCTGGAAACAGCAAAGCCCCGTGGCTGTCCTGGCATCTGTGAGTGCCCAGCTCTGCCTAGGAGGGCAGAACCAGGGCAAGGTGTCTCCTGATGGGCTTGTGTGAGGAGAGGGTGAAGGGCCTGGACAATCAGTACTGCAGGGAGTGGCTCTGAAGAGGAGGCTCAGGGGGGACCCTCTGGCTCTACAAACACCAGAAGGAGGTTGTGATGAGGTGGGGATTGGCCTCTTCTCCCAGGAAAGTGGGGAAATGGGCTCAGGTTGCATTGGGGGGTTCAGGGAAGAAAACTTCCTTCCCTGACAGAGATGAAGCCCAGGGCAGTGCTGGGGTCACCATGGAGGTGTTCAGAAAAGGAGTGGACGTGGCACTTTGTGACATGGTTTAGTGGACGTGGGGGGATTTGATGGACTCGATGATCATGGAGGTTTTTTCCAGCCTTTGTGATCTGAGAGAAGATGGGAGCACCGTGTCCAGGAGCTGCCCCTGCTTGCCCCAGGAGCAGCTGAGGTGTCCTGCTTGAGCTGGGGTAGCTTTTCAGCCCTCAGTCCTGCTGGGATCCCGTTCTGTGACTCTGAAGTGGCTATTTTAGTATGACAGTTCCCCTCCAGCTGTCAGGACTGTGGGTGGAGCAACTGTAGGGTCAGGGTGGGAAGTGCTTTGTCACCTCCACTGGGGAGTTCTCAGCTGCAGGGGTGTGGAGGGAAGGAGAAAGTCAGACAGGTTCTTCAAAGTTTTGGCTATCGGGGGTTTGCAGGTGTGTGTCAATGAACGCTGGGAATCCCCAGTTCCCCGTGGCACTCCCGTTTTCCCTCCCCAGGTGATCCTGTACATCATCCTGTCGGCCGTGTGTGGCGGGCTGGCCTGGCCCAGCTGTGTGCAGAAGTAACTGGAGCTGGAACTGCTCACCAGGAGATGAGGCAGAGTGTGAAGAAGGAACCTCCAGAGTGACTCCCGCCTGTCACCACTGCCACCTTCCATCTCCCATCCTTCCAGGACTTCAGACTTTTTGCCTTACCCCCCGGACAGACCCAGCTGGTCACTGCTCCTGCAGCTGTGACCTCAAGAGTGGGCTGGGTTCATTACTTGAAAGGATTTTTGTGTTCCTTTTGCTGCCCCAATGCCACCCTCCAGAGGGTCCTGTGCATGCTGGTCCCGTGTCTGTGGTTCCCCTGGGTGGGGACAGGAGTGGCTGCAGCTGCCCCACACAGGAGGTTCAGGGTGGGCTGAGCCAAACTCATGGGGACAGGTGGGTTTGGGTTCCCAGAGCACCTGTGCTGCACATCTGGCCACATCTGGTGGCTCCCAGTGCTGCACCACAGGGAGGTCACGCTGTCACCCTGGTAGGAACACTATGTGCACGCTCAGGTGGAGGTGCTGCTGCTGGGGACATCTCCCTGTTCCTGCCGTGATCCTGTAGGCACGAGTAGGGTGTGGGGTCACCTCAGCTGTGCAGTGGCTGCCTCTTCATCCTCACTTCTTCCTCATCCCCCCCTGGGCTGGTGGCTGAACAGACACAGCAGAGGGGACAGTTGCACGCAGTTCAGGATCTGCTTTCTCACAGATGATTTCTCCTGCTCCTCTTTGGAGGGTGGACTGCAATGAATATAACTCTGGCACTGGCTATGGTGAATTTGGGGCCAATCTGGCTTGCTAAGGTGTCAGGGAGCTGCTGCTTGTGCTTCTCCTGGAAGGTGTGCACTGGAACTGGAGGACAGAGGAGGCCTGGAGTTGGTGGCTGGTGACTTTCTCCAAGGTGTGAGGGGGAAAGGCTCTGCCAGAGGATGAATGTTCTCCTCTGCGAGGATTTCAAACCAAACCGAAGGCTGGTAACCAAATGCAGGCTCAGGGGTGCTGTTTCTGTGCTAGCTGCCCTTCTCCATCCCAAGCCAGGCCTGGCTGAGGAGCTGGAGCTGCTGAGGCCTGGGCAAGGGCTGGGGGCACTTCTGTCCTGGAGCTGATGGGCTCCTTTCCCAGGGAAAAATGGAAACACTCGTCAGGGGGGAAGGAGTCTGCTTTTGGCCCAGGGAAGTGAAGGGATGGAAGGGAAGGCTTATTCTGGTGCCTGAGCTGGAGCACAAAGTCGGTGCCGCGAGGTCCTGGTGACACTGGCGGGGTGGGGACGCGGCTCTGCTGCTCCTTCGCGTGTGCCACTGGCCATGGAGCTTCCCAGCAGGGCCCAGAGTTCTCCTAGAAACAGTGCCTCCTTTGCATTTGTCTTCTGCCGGGCTGACGTTTGACCAAGAGTGACTGGATCTAGATATCCACAAAGTGCCAGTGGCCACTGGCACCTGCTTCTGTTTCTGTTCTGAATGTAAAGCTTGGAGCCCCCTCGCAGCAGCGCCTGCAGCCCTCGGCCCAGCTGTGCATGTTTTAGGGATTGTGCTGTTACCACATTCATTTGGATGATTTCTTCTCTTATGTACCAATAATTTTTAAAGAAAATCTTTCCTTCTCAAGGATGCACTGAGGCATTAGTGTAAAAAAACATTACCTTGATTTCAATTAAATTCCTGTACAGAAATTAGAGTTCTGTAGTTTTGTGGAAAAGCCACCTTGGGAATGCTCTGTGATGATGCAGAGGGAGGTTTTGGAAGCAGGCTCATGCTTTGGGATGAGGGATTTGGGTTTCCTCTTGGACTTGGAGAAACTGTTGAAGTGCTGTTATCTCAGTTTGAGGCAAAGCTGCATTTTAATGGTATCAGCCAAAGTTCAGGATAATGGAGAATATTAGAGCTGAAGAGAGATCACTCAGTGTGAGAACAGCTCAGAAAAATGCAAGGATAAAATTAAGTTAACAGCTCCTGAGTGTGATGGTCCTGAGAGCTGTGCTGTGTTCCCTCCTGAAGCGGGCCAGCCTCTACCAAGTGCCTGTCAGCATCAGCTTTGTACTGGAAACACCTGAGAATCCCAGCAGAATCCAACCTCAGCACCTTCCCGCTGCTCTGCTCAGCCTGGAACTGCATCCAGGTCTGCATCTCTACAGCCAGCCAGGCTGCAATAAATGGAAAGTTGCACCCACCTGAGGCTTTAACCTGGGATGTAGCCTTCAGTCTGACTTTTTTAGGAAGTTGCTGTTCTTTACCTACTGTTAAATGTCCATGAGAGCAGCAGCTCTTGCCTCAGGTGGGCAGAGAAAGGCAGTGCCTGGAAAATCCCTTTTGGAATACAGGGCACAGGAAAGGCACCAGAACCCTCCAGTAATAGAGAAATCGGGTGTTGCTGCTCTTTTACCTTTCAGTGCTCTGGGAAGATCAGTGTGAGCAGGGTCCAGCTGTGCCAGCAGGGAGAGGTCTCAGAAAAGAATGTTCTCCATGAGGGGAGAGAATCAACAGGGCAGTGCTGGGACCCCCCTGACCTTTATCAAGGTGGGAGAAGCCTCTCTAAACTCAGCTTTGTCACCCTGGGGAGGAGAAAAGGTGACAGCCAGGGATGGAGCCGCCCTTCTGTGCCCTGTGAGTGCTGCTGGTGGCAGCCCTGGCCTGGGAGGGGCTGGGTAGTGGCACAGGAACGCTCCTGGCCCCCTCAGCCCTGGGGGCCCAACTGTCTCTTCCTCTTTTCCTGGGTCACAAGTGATCTCTGCAGTGCAGGGACTTCCCCTGTGCTGCTTCCTGGCTTCTGCTCAGGCCACGTGGGGACGTTTCAGAAATGGCACACACTGAGTGCTGTCGATTTTTGATTTACTAACACTCGCCTCGTCCTTCTGATCTCTGAGGAATTAAAGGTAAATCTCACTCCTTGCATCCTACCAAACTTTACTGTTTATCCTTGCAGAGCTCTTTTCTGTCAGGAGAAGCCTCGTTCGTGGCACAAAACTCACCGCTGGAATGAAGCAGATCTATTTCAGCACCATAACATTTTATTAAACTACACTATCAAAGTCACATTGATGGCAGGGAGAACATTGCTATCAGTGCTTATTTCCTGGACTAAGACTGTATTTGTAGCATCCAGCACTTGCTGAAGAAAAAGGACACTGGAACAGAATCCTTAAGAGACAGTAGAAAACTTCTACAAAAGTCAGGGCAGTTGGGAACCAGCTGAGAGCTCCAACACTTCAAGACAAAGCTGTGAGGGGAGGTGATTTTTAAAAAGTTTACTCTCAAGTGGTGTTGAACTCGCTCAGCTGAGGTAAGAAGGTGCTGGTGCCCAGCAGTTTTTAAGTGGCATCCCTGTCCCTGCCTGTTCACACCCCACACAAATATTGTGTACTGCTCCTTGTGACCTGTGCTGACACCTGGATACAACAGCTCAGAGTGTTCTACAGTTATAAAAACCTGCTGCAACTCTAGACCAAAAACCTGCTGCAACTCTAGACCAAACAATAAAAAGTAGCAGAAATACATTCTATACAGAAGTAAAAAAAACAAGAACAAAACCAAACCAAACCCAGTTGAATTCCAGACAAATATTAGAGTACATCAGGTTGGACTTAAAAAGTCTCAAATCTAACACCTATGTCACTATTTCTACTCTCCACGAGCTCTGCCACAGCACCAGCTCAGAGCTGCTTCTGGCACAGAGAGGACACCCCCAGCTCTGCAGCGTCCCTGGGAGGGGATGGTGGCAGACCCTTCCCAGGGCTGCAGCTGGGGTGTGGATGAAATAAGGCTTTTCCAGTCTTCCTGGGAAGACTCAGGTTTCAGTGCAGGCTGGGGGCTGCATGTCCCAGCCCGGGCAGAGCAGAGGGAGGTGGGTGGTGTGGAGAGCACAGGAAGGAGGGATATGTACAGCAGTAGGCAGGGACAGGGGCTCGGGGCCTTTCCCAGTGAGGTCGTGCCCAGCCAGCTGGGATCTGCTCGACGGAGGTGTTCTGGGGTGTCAGTAGCACCCATCCTTCCAGGAGTCATCCTCGGGGGCCTGGGGGGTCTGTGCTGCCTGGAGGAACCTGGTGGGGACAAAACAACACGTCAGGGACCGCTCCAGGAAAAGCCCTGGTGGACAAAGGTTTGGGGTTTGGGTTACTGACATCTCCCTGCCATGGGTAAAGTGCTGCTGGCACACCCTGAGCACCAGCAACATCAATTTGAGGCACTTTAAGGAAATTCAGTGGCTGTTACTGGATGCTTAAGCTCTGATATCTGCCAAATTAACACTGTTGTGACTTCAGCCCATGGCTGAGTCCAAGAGAAATATTTTTCCCTGCAAACGTAACTGAACACATGAAAAATAATCAGGTATGTAGAGTACTGATATATATTAGGAGATTGAAAATTCCCTTTTTCATGTTTTTAAAGGAAGCAGATACATTTCAATGTAAGGCTCCAATGGGACATTGAAGATCAACAAGTACTGGTTGCCTATTAGTCTGATAGCAGTCATATCACAATGACAAGTCTGAATCGATTTGATTTCCCTCAATCATGAAAGTCTGAATTGTAGCGTAATAGCTATTAAAAAACCAGCAACAAGAACAAAGAATTTAAGTGTTGGCACACCACTCCCTATGCTCTGCTTTCACCCTGATGCATGCAGTTACTACAAGAGGTTTGGAGCCCCACTCACCTCCTGGACGATGGCGTTGCCTTTCCCTTGGGCACGGCCACCCCTCCCATGGCCGGCCGCGCTTTCAGGGCAGAGGCTTTGGCCACAGTGACCATGGCGGTGCTTCTGGAAGTGCAACTGCTGCTGGGAGAGCTCGTGTGGAGCTGTGGCTTGCGAGCTGCGGGGACAGGAGCCGTGTAGCTGCAGGGCTTCCCCACCTGCCTGCCAGGCAGCAGGGAGTTGGCTCCCGAGGCTGCCTTCCCAGGCTGGCGCCCTGGGAGCGGGGACTGCACGGCCCCCGAGGAATACCTGAGCTTGCCGGGAGTCAGACCTGCAGGGGACACAAGGGCACCTCTGAGGGCTGCCTGATGACAGCAGGGAATGGAGGCGCGTGGAAGGGGTGGCACTGACCTGCTGACCGCTGCTGAGTCCTTGGGATGCGGCTGCTGGGCACCTGCAGGTCGGACTCCAGGCTGCGGCTGCTCCGCACGGCCTCCAGCGCGCGCAGGCTGCTGCGGGCCAGGTTGGGCATGCTGTGCCTCAGCTCCTCTGAAAGCAAACACAGCCTCGGCCCCTCTGAGAGCCAACACAGCCTCGGCCCCTCTGAGAGCCAACACAGCCTCGGCCCCTCTGAGAGCCAACACAGCCTCGGCCCCTCTGAGAGCCAACACAGCCTCGGCCCCTCTGAGAGCCAACACAGCCTCGGCCCCTCTGAGAGCCAACACAGCCTCGGCCCCTCTGAGAGCCAACACAGCCTCGGCCCCTCTGAGAGCCAACACAGCCTCGGCCCCTCTGAGAGCCAACACAGCCTCGGCCCCTCTGAGAGCCAACACAGCCTCGGCCCCTCTGAGAGCCAACACAGCCTCGGCCCCTCTGAGAGCCAACACAGCCTCGGCCCCTCTGAGAGCCAACACAGCCTCGGCCCCTCTGAGAGCCAACACAGCCTCGGCCCCTCTGAGAGCCAACACAGCCTCGGCCCCTCTGAGAGCCAACACAGCCTCGGCCCCTCTGAGAGCCAACACAGCCTCGGCCCCTCTGAGAGCCAACACAGCCTCGGCCCCTCTGAGAGCCAACACAGCCTCGGCCCCTCTGAGAGCCAACACAGCCTCGGCCCCTCTGAGAGCCAACACAGCCTCGGCCCCTCTGAGAGCCAACACAGCCTCGGCCCCTCTGAGAGCCAACACAGCCTCGGCCCCTCTGAGAGCCAACACAGCCTCGGCCCCTCTGAGAGCCAACACAGCCTCGGCCCCTCTGAGAGCCAACACAGGCTCAGCCCCTCTGAGTGCCAACACAGGCTCGGCCCCTCTGAGAGCCAACACAGGCTCGGCCCCCTGCTGCTGTTTTCAGGCTCTCTGGAAAAACCCATCCACTTAAAAGCAGAGCAGTTTGTACCTAGTTCTTAGCTTCCAGTAAAGAGCAGCGATTTTGAAATCACAGACCTTGGAAGAGACCTTCAAGATCATCCCATCAACCCAGCACCACCATGACCACCCCTAGGCCACACCCCCACGTGCCACATCCAGAGATGGTGATTCCACCACCTCCCTGGGCAACTCATGCGAGGGCCTGACCACTTCTGTAAGGGAAACAACTGTTTCTAACGCCTAACCTGGACCTCACGTGCTACAACTTCAGGCATTTTCTCTTGTCCTTTCACTTGGGACACGGCAGAGACCAACAAGATCATCCCATCAACCCAGCACCACCATGACCACCCCTAGGCCACACCCCCACGTGCCACATCCAGAGATGGTGATTCCACCACCTCCCTGGGCAACTCATGCGAGGGCCTGACCACTTCTGTAAGGGAAACAACTGTTTCTAACGCCTAACCTGGACCTCACGTGCTACAACTTCAGGCATTTTCTCTTGTCCTTTCACTTGGGACACGGCAGAGACCAACTGCACCCTCCTGTCAGGAGTTGTATGGCGCAGCAAGGTCTCCTCTGAGCCTGCTCTTCTCCAGACTGAACAACCGGAGCTTCCTCAGCCACTCCTGGTGCTCCAGCCCCATTCCCTTCTCTGGCCACACTCCAGCCCCTCAATATCCTTTTTGTAGTGAGGGGCTCAAAACTGGACACAGCACTCGAGGTGTGCCCAGCACAGGGGATAATCCCTGCCCTGGTCCTGTGGCCAGCCCAGTCTCGATGCAGCCCCGGGGCTCGCCCCGCTGGGCACAGGCTGGCTCACACCCAGCACCACCAGCTCCCCTCCTGCCCGGCAGCATCCCGGGCCGGAGCCCTGCAGGGGCACCCGCGTGTGCCGGAACGCCCCTCCCGGCTCAGCCCGCCCCTCACCTTCGCTGTTGGCGTACTTGAGGCGCTCCTGCATGGGGCTCTGCACCGCCCTGCGCGGGCCGCGCAGCCGCGACGCCGCGGCCCGGGCCAGCTCCGCGCCCGAGGACGGCGACTGGCAGCGCGGGGAGCTCAGCGGGGACGGCGAGTAGCGGTGAGCGCTGCGCAGGGACAGCGAGCAGTCGCAGTCGTCCTCGTCCTCCAGGCTGTAGGTGTCGAATTCCTGGTCGCTGAAGGTGCCGCGGCGCAGCGAGTGCAGGGAGGCGCTGGAGCTGCGCCGGGACACGGAGGCAGAGCTGGAGGCGCAGTCCTGCCGCAGGCCTGCGGACACGGGGGACACGGGCAGCGCCAATCCCAACACATCCCAAATTCCAAAGCAAGGCTTTGCTAGGGGTTTGTTTCGCACCGGAAGGAGAGTCAGGTTAACACCTGTCCTCCCTGGAATCCACCAGATGGAACAGCATCGCCTGCATCAGCACTGGGTAATTACAGCAGTGGTTACTGACAGCACAATTGGCATTCAGGGCACCTGCAGTGCTCCCCAGTCCCACCTGAGGCTGTGGACATTGCCAATCAAGCTCCAGCAGGTAAGCAGGTATAGGAGTCTAATGTACAGGTATGGGAGTCTCATTGACAGGTTAAAACTTTTGGTTTCATTCATTCTGCACCCACTAGCATTTCAAAGGTGGAAACAAAGATTTAAAGTCTGCCTCCCATGGAAACGCACCTGCCTGGGTGGCACCTGGGTTATTTACAGCTCCTCCCCAGCCTATGCCTTTACTGAAGTTTTCCTGCCTGACAATATATAAGCAATTTTAAAAAGACCCCAACAATCCCAGACCAAATAAAACCCCCCAAATAAACAATCACACACACACAAACAAACAAAACTTACTCTCTTCCTGCAGCCGTGCCATGACCTGGACATCAGTGAGGTCCTGCAGTTTGTAGCCCATGGAGATGGAGTCGTCCGAGGTGCTCAGCTCGCTGTCCACCGAGGACTGGGAGCTCAGGGCCGAGTGCATGCTCAGGTACCCTGGGGGAGAGGGACACAAACCCGGTCAGACACTCACAAACCCACCAGGAGCAGCAGGGGTCCATCCCAGGAATTCAGCAGTGCAGCTGGGATCTTCAGGTGCAGCTGTGAGAAATCAGAATTTAGAAACTCCAACGCTCAGTTTTTAACCTGCAGTTTTCAGGTGCTTTTCAAACAAGGAATGTGAGGCTGACTGGCAGGAAGCAGCTTGGTCAGTGCCCATGTAAGAAATTCATTTTACACCTGAATTTCACACCTGTGCTTTCCATGTCAGCAGTTACTTCTCTTCCAAGCTGGTTGAAGAAATAATGTTGGGAACCTGCTGCTTTTTCCTGCCTGGCTGGGTTTGATCACAGTTTGAAAAGGCTGCTCAGTTTTGCTGGGAAATGGATTCTTTTACCATCACTGTTGAGTATTCAGGTGCCCTGCCCTCAAATCTTCTTAGAACACGGCAGGAAAACTGTGAGCTTCAGCATGCTTAAATAATACAGTGACGGATGCTTAAATAATACAGTGGCTGAAGGGTGGCTGTACTTTAAAGGTTCACCTGGGTGTATGCTGCACAAATACACATTGCAAGTCAAGATATTCCAAAATAAAATCCCATTTCTTTCCTCCTGGTGTCAGGAAGAGACTGTAAGAG
The DNA here is from genome assembly GCA_013397315.1 of Donacobius atricapilla. Taxonomy (NCBI): domain Eukaryota; kingdom Metazoa; phylum Chordata; class Aves; order Passeriformes; family Mimidae; genus Donacobius; species Donacobius atricapilla. The sequence continues at coordinate 1,267,048 of WBMY01003003.1, read as the reverse complement.
TTGAAATAAATCCATCCTGAGCAGGGCTTGCACCTGTAGGTGTCATAAACAACCACAGGTTTCCTGCTGTAATTAACAGCACCTTCAATACTGATTAAAAATCCAGCTGGACTTTGAGACCAGCTTTCTAAAAGGCAGAACTCACAATCCAACTTGGTTTAGTTTGGCTGTTGCATTTCAAATTGTAGGTCTAGTTAAAAATAGCCAAGGAGGGGAAAAAACTGCTCCTTCTTCCATCAGTAAAGCTGAGCTGATGGTGGTTTTCAAACAGAAACCACATCTGGGTTTTGTCAGTTTTCAAGGGAAGTCACTGTTAAACGTTTTCCATTTGAAGGGTAGGCAAGCTGTTTTTTCTTAGAAGTAAAGTAAGATTTGTGTCAGTAAGGTTGACAGGAAACTTTATAAACTCACGTTAGCACTTGCACAAGGCACAACGAAGAGGCAGCTGAGATGAAGTGAACTCATTCTGCCCTGTAAGGACAGAGCTTGCCCTGGCCCTGCCCTTCCACCCAGCACATCTGCACAGTGAACCCTCCAGAAGCCAAGGACACTTTGGTTTTACTCATCAGGAGCTGTTTCTGGGTGAAAAGGTGCTCAGACACCTGGATTGCCCCCCAGCCTCCAATGAAAAACAAGAAATTGCCTCAGAAATGTTTTCCTGCAGATCTCAGCTGGCAAAAATCCTCAGTCCTACGTTCATCCTTTTGTTTGCAAAATAGAGATAGGTGTTAATTTCTATTTATAGCAGAAAATCAGACCTCAAAAACAAACCTGCACCTGTGAAAACAGCTACAGGCAACCCTTTTTTCTTTTTTTAGAGGGGAAAAAAAGTTCATTTAACATCGTTTGGAGGCAGACTGTTAAACAACATGCTTTGAGTTTTGAAACATGCAAAGCAGGGTTTAGCAATTTCCACACAAAACAAACAAATAAAGAAGAGTCCTTTGATAACAGAGCCAAGAGGCAAAGCCTTTGTGCTCGGAACAGCAGGAACTGCACCAAGGATAACAAATAGAGCTCCTGGAAGGGTGTTCCTGGCTCCTCAGGCACAGGGAGGCTGCAGGCCAAAGCATTTTGGAGGAGCTTCATTATCAGGCTATAACAAGAGTTGTGGCTGAGCTGCCTCTGAGTAGGGAATCTGCCTCCACACACAGTTGAGGCTGAAGGAAGACTTTTGATGTTTTGTTTTAGCTGCCCACTCAGGCAATTGAAGGCTTTACCCTGGAGAATTTGGCAGCTTTCTGTTCCCTGCATTAATCAATATTCCCAAGAGAAACCTTCTCCAGAAAACTGAATCCAAGTAACTTTATAAAAATCACATCTAGAGTCTACAACATTATTCAAGAGCAATATATTTTTGCCCCAACAGCTGTTTTCTATTTTAAGCCACTTAAAATTAGTACAATTTATAAATATATATAAAGAGAGGGAAGTAGAGAAACCCAAACCACGAAATAACTACAGGACATTTAGAATGCAAGGAGGTTTTCTCCCACACAAATGAAACCTGGGTGAGGAAGGGAGCAAATGAAAAGGGGAAAACACCATGAGCACTTTTCCCTGTGCCAATCCCTAACCCTCCTTGCATTTTAAAGAGCCCAGTGCTGCAGTGCCATGCCATACCTGAGCTGCCACAGGTTAGTAGTGCTTTGTTAGTCGATTTGAGGTGCCCAGGAGAGTTTAGTGCATTGCTACAGGAGCCTGCCTCGGAATTCAGGTTATGTGCGCTGGGAGATGCCAGGGGGCTGCAATACAGGTTTTTCCATCTACTGGCTAGAAGGAAAAATACAAAAAAAGCCACAAAGGTTAGCAAATTATTTTGGAAACAGAGAGCAAGATCAAGAACAAGATGCAGAGGTATCAAACAGGATTAAATGATGCAGCAGAGGTACTTGGTGGTACCAGTGCCATGCTGCAGCGAGCACAGCAGTGCCCAGTCCCCTTCTCGTGTCCTTTAACTGGTTTTGTCCCTTCTGAGGAACTCCAAGACTAACTCCTGACAAGCTTGGCTTTAAAGAAGCCATACATTTCACAAAGTTCCAGTACTGGGCTTCCCAGATCACTGTTTCCATCAATATCTGCCACTTCTACACCCCTTCATTTCAGAGAACTCCCTGAACTTTATGTTACATGTGTGTTATTCTGAATTTTTATGATGGAACCAAGACAGTATTAAACAACAGAAACTATGTCAATCCAATATTAAACCAAGTGTTTGAATTCAATTTGTTCAGCTCACACACAGTCACATGTTCATAAACGAACCAAAATAAGGCAGGGGGCAAAACCAAGTACCCCCATCCTTACTGGAGGTGGAAATGAGCAGCTACAACATTGAGGAAATTACTCACACCATGATCTGGAGATACTCAAGGGGCTGCTGAACTGCCCACAGAACTCAGTTCTCCCTACTGTGACAACATCAGCTAAGAAAAAAATGAAGATTCACTGTATTAAGTTTTCTTTTTTTATTTCTCCCACAAATATTACCAAGGTCAGACTAAGTACAACTGAAGCCTGATACATTTCAGAGAGAAAAGAGGTACTCAAATAAATTTCATTCAAATTTCTAAGTACAGATGATTTATGAAAGCAAATGAAGTTTGTTGTCAAGGTCTGTTCAGTTATCTCCAGTCAGGAATGCCAAGGTTAAACTCAAGAGAAGCCTGAGATCTCAAGCAGTGCCAAACACTGCTAGAATGAAAACTAAAAAATCCCAGACCAACCCCCAAAGCAGTGACCTCAGACTCCAAACCACAGGGCTCAAATTGCTGGTTCAACTGAAATCAGAATTCTTGCACTCCCATGGAGACAAATGCAGGCACCACAAACCCTCAGACACGAACGTGGGGACCCAGCTGGGGTTGGATTCCAGCAGCTCAGGGATATCCCTGAGCTTCCAAACACTGATTCTCTCAGAAGTGTCCCTTTTTCAAACACAGCTTTTGTGTCTGGAGGTTCCTGAGTCCAGCTGCACACAGGAGGCTGCAGCACATCTCTGCAATAAACCTGCAGCTGCAGCAAATCCTGACCAGGAAAGCTGGATGAGAGGGAATCTAGAGAAGGTAAAAAAGAATTTCTGATTCCTTTCCAACCCCTCAGTGTCCAGCCCATTTTACACAAACCTGGGGGCCATTTGAACTGACACAGGCAGGATCTGCACCACGTGCACTGCAGGTGATGTAGGACAGAGGCGGGAGCAGAATAAACTCATTTTTGTCCTGTGAACTGCATCTGTTCTGAGAGTTCTCCCAGCACTGAAGGCCCAGGTGGAAAAGCAAAGCCCCAGAGCCAGGCCCCAGAACACTGCCTGTGATCAGAGATGTCCCCACTGCACACAACATTCCAGGTTTTCACTTCAGGCAGATGAAATCAGGGATTTCCCCACAGGACTAACACAGCCCAGAGTCACCAGGAAATGCTTTTAGGGGATGGTAAACTGGAGGAAAAACCTGGTTGCCAAGTGACAGCATTTCTTCAAGTTTAATATTTCATTGTTGTAAGCTTTGAGCAGCAGACAACTTGTTCACCCAGGTAAGAGCACCTGGGAAGACCCAGTAGGATATCCAGAGGAGGAATAATCACCCCTAGGAACACTCAGCACCCGGAGTTCCTCTCCAGAAAGAAGCTGCAAGAACAGCTTTCCATGGTTCTCTTCCCACTCCCCAGGCAGCACTTTTTTTCCTCTACACATTTCTTACAGTTAAAAACGTTTAAATATTAACAAAATTTCAAAAATTCAAGAGTCTGACAACACTTAGCTCAATTCTCCTGCTTAGAATGAGATTTGCAAGGGCGCCCAGAGCAGCAGAGGCTGCAGCTGCCCTACCTTGGTCCAGCCTGTTGATGAGGGTTCTGCAGGCAGCCTCAATCTCGGGGCTGGGATTGTCCAGCACCTGCCGGCACCATTTCAGAGGAGAGGCTGTTTTCTCATCCATGGATTTCCTTGGAGACACATAGAGCCTTTGCAAGGATTCGAAGGAGACAGGGAGAAATACTCGTTAATTCAAAGCATACAGCTACCAAAGTGGCATTTGCTAGAGTGTAGCCATCAGGAACCAACAGTTACCCAAATGAAAAAATTCAAGTTTAAATCACATATTATTACTAAGAAATGAAATTTACTGCCACAACAGGAAAATTCAGTGGCTTTACAGAGAAACCCACAGGCTCTGCAAGGCAGCCTGGGCTGCTGCAGCACTGCTGGAAATGAAGTTCTTAAAATACTCACCTGTCTCTCCCTCCAGTCCCCTCTTCCAAAAAACCCCACCCTCAGAGACAGAGAGGGTGTGAGGTGCTCCTAACTCGAGCTGCAGGGTGATCTCCTTCCAGGAGTTGTAGTTTTTGTTTAAAACCCTCTGGCTGTTCCAGCTGTTCAGCACTGCAGGAACAGTTCAGCACTGCAGCACTGCTGTGTCCTCACAGCAGCTCTGAGACACCCAAAGGTGCATTCCCAGGTTCCAGGGATAAACCCCTTCACTGAAGGATAAAGACATTCCCAGACAGGCAGGAAGTATGGCTGTGCTTTATCTTCCCTGTAATGTCAGAAAAATTCTCCTCCAGCCTAAGTGTCTGCCACATCTCTGACACCTCCATTGCTTTGCATGGACACCCAGGTAATCCTGCGTTATGGACAGACAGATTTAATCATCTTAAACTCCTGGATTATTTACAAGGGATTGGGTGAAAAGCAGCATCTTCACCAGATTTCCAAAGCAGAACGTTCCCCTGAAGAAAGGTCAAAGCTGGAAAAGCCTCTGCTATAAAGGCAACTCAAGTATTTTATTTACACATCCCACATTTGTATTTTTAAAAGCAAAAAGCAGTTCCCTATTTTTTAATGTTTTTGCTGTTCAGCAACACATTCAAAACTCAAAAGGGAAAGAAAAATCAGTCCTTTGTACATCCAAAAGTGAAACTTTTTAATCCTTGCACATCACTTGGAGAACACCCTGGTGCAGAAGGCAGTGAGACCTCGACCTAGATCTGGAACCTGATGGTCTTTAAGGTCCCTCCCAGCCCAAATCCTTCCGGGATTCTGTGATTTGTGGACATCAGGTTTGGCTCTCAGGTTCGCCCCTCTCCTGAGGCTCTGAGGAGCTGCTGGCACAGCCTTCAGCTGCTCCCTCTGCACCAGGAAATCCCCAGCAGCAGCTCCAGGAGCTCCTCCATGCACACAACCACAAAACTGCTGCCTCCAGCAGCACCTTCCCCTCCTGCTGCTCCTTCACCTCAGGAACTGTTCCCAGGTGACAAAGAGCCCTCCCGGTCACCAGCAAACCACCGACAGCCACACCTGAGCACTCAGGGTGTTCCCAAAGCTGATGTATCCAGAGGATTTCACCTTCATCAGGCCAAAATCCAGCATTTAAGCATGAAGTGACCATGAGGGTGGAGTTAAGATTTCAAGGGATGTCTGCCTGTGCTTCAGTTGCCTCCTCCTCTTTCTCCCAACCTTCACCACTCCTGCAGCAAGGAGCCTTTCTGCTCCAGTTACTCATTCTTGCACACCAGCTCAGACCCAACCCATAAAATACTGATTTCCACAACAAACCTGATGTAAATCAGCAGGAATGTCAGTCATGATCTCACTTATTCCTGAAAACCGAGGTTTAAAATACATAGAAACACTGTGGGACTCTCAGCTGCCAGGTGTCCTGGCTGTAACATCAACACCTGGCCAAGACAGAACATAAACTGCTGGGATATTTAAAATATTGTACAGCTCTGCCTGACCTACGGCCCTGGCTCCAGGCAGGGATAACAGGGAACGCAGAAAGCAACACTCCCCAGACTTGGAGGCTCTGGGATGGAGCATCTCTGCACACAGCAGCTCAAAATACTGTTTGTTACCTGGAGAAGGACATTGTTCCCTATTTTCTGCCTCCTGACACACCACTCCTGACTTCCCAGCCCTGCCCCTGGCCAGAACTGTCTTTTTCAGGGAATAGACTCAGCCTCTCCAGTCACAACTCAGAGAGAAGCTTTTCCCCCACAAATCTACATGCAAATAAAAAAAATCCAAAGGCTAATTTGTTATTGACAAAATAAATGCTGAGAAATGAATGCAAATATTCCTGACTCTCCAAGGTACCTCTCAGGGCAGGCCCCCCCAGCAAACCTT